>JAJHZJ010000266.1:5243988-5613988 GCA_023548195.1 Bettongia penicillata ogilbyi
TGAGGATCATTTGGAAAAAAAGATTGATAAATAATATGTAGTCATGTAAATACAACTCTTAGCAAGCAGCATAATAGTCTGCTCTGGGAACACAAGAAAACAATGAATGTTGTCCAAAAATACAGAAAAAAAAGTCCTCAATAACCTCATAGTAAAATAATCCTAGAAACATTTGATGGATGCAGATGATTATTTTCTATATCTGATGCCTTCCAGATTGTCTGGAAATAAGAATTTTCTCTTGTCCTAAATATGTTCAGTATTAATACTCAATAGATAACTGGTAAATCCTTAATATTCATTTAACACTCTTTTTTCTCCCCAGTGACTGCCTCTACAACAACTGTTTGAATTGTTGGCAGGATGAATTCCCATGAAAGGATTTCATTTTATTAACTATACAAATGGAGTTAAGATTTCAATGTTTATTGACTGAAGCCTCTTTTCAATAAAACAGAAGTAGAATTCTAGCATGAGTCTGCAGGAATGGGGTGGGAGAAAGGTCCTCAGCATATGTAAATATGTATGACTTTACATTTACCTTTAAAATATT
This sequence comes from Bettongia penicillata ogilbyi, assembly GCA_023548195.1. NCBI lineage: Eukaryota > Metazoa > Chordata > Mammalia > Diprotodontia > Potoroidae > Bettongia > Bettongia penicillata. Next base: position 5,244,542 of record JAJHZJ010000266.1, read on the forward strand.
TTAACTTTATGAAAGATGTTGGCAATCCTGAGTTTGCTGAAAACACCTGACATTATTGAGACAAGGATGAAATGAAAATTTATTTACTTTCCAATGGACCACCTATAGTCTTGTTAGCAGGGGCACTGGGGACAGAAATCTCTGATTAAGGCAATTTTTATTTCAGCTCTGCAGTTCACTTTCAGTGCATCATAAATGCATATTCATGTTCTGTGTTTTTAATGTGTTCCATACAATAAAGACATTCTCTTCTCCCTGGCAAAAACTATGCACCCATAAGAGAAACACAGGGCACAACCTTCTTTGAAAGATTTCCTTTCTCTTTATAGCCTTCTCCTATGCAGGGAAAAACAAACAGCAACAAGCCACTGAAAATCAATGCCTGCATGGGGGCCATGGAGACTGTAACACAAACAAGAAAAAGGTAATCACGCATAATGCTCATTTTTAATAGAGTCACCATACACCCGGTTTTGCAGAGCGACTACTATGCCTCAATAGCTACATGAAATCAAGATAATCTAGTTCATTAAACTTGAACTATTGGAATGGCTATGGGGAGGCTCTTTAACTCTCCTGGATAAATATAACATATATGTTGCAACTTTCTATAAGAAGTGCCAAAATATATGGCTTAAACTGCCAGAAAGTTCAAAGCTAAGGGGATTAGGTGAAAGCTCCACTCAAATTTACATAGTAGCTAAGAGATCTGTATTTTTCATCTGCTTTGAATGGCCACTAAGGTCAGAAGCTTGCAGAATGGCAACGGAAATAAAAAACAGCCTTTATAACTGCACTGTGGATAGAAAATCGTTCATCTAAGCTTGTCATTTTCCCCTGCTCCATTTTACATATTTGTTAAATTTTCAGGCTGTTTATTTTAACTTTTAGTATATTCTAACTCACTTTTATATGCAACCTTAATGTTATACATACACTGAGATGACCTGGGGGAGATCTGTTTTAATCATACTAACATTTGCTAAGAGTGAAAATAGAAAGCCAGAAGACAGAGCATTCAATTTGCTTTCAATGGACATGTGATGATTTCTTAAGAAAGAAATATATTTCTGGAGCTTTTTTAATTTAGTCGAGTGACTCAAATTAATTTTTGAAAAGGACAAGACACTTTAATAATTTTTTCTTAATATTTTAATTTTTGCTCTCACATAAAAGTTGTCGTTCTTGATACAAAAAGAAAGTTTTGTTCATGTATTTGTTTTCATTTTTTGTCAGTTAACTACTTGGAAGTTTTCAGGCAAGTGTCAGAGCCTGTAGACCACCAACATCACAGCAGTAGCCATGGGAAACTTTTGTCAATTTCTAGCTGGTCTCAGAGTGCATAAATAGGTGTGAGAAGCACTTGCAGTAACTTAGAGAGCCACTAGATGGCAATGCTTGCATTTATGTCTGAACAACACTGTTGTATCTTAGATGCAGTTCAATGCAAGAAACTGGCATTAAGTTTCTAAGGACATCAAAGTGTAAAATACACCAGTAACTATTCAACAACTCTCCCATTCCTCCGGGGTGCTTTTGCTTCTTTTGCAGTGGATAAGCCTTTCTTATTTACAGTAGAAATATCGGTAATTGACAGTGTTCTTTCCCTGGCCTTTTTGGGAGATGAGGAAAAGGAGGAAAGCTGAGGTACAAACTGTGGGGAAGCATATTCACCTTGACCAAAAGAATGGCCAGCTCTTTAAAAATTATCTAGTTTAGAGCATTTTTCACTGCTGCTATTTCTTTTTACTATCTCCCTTCATCACAGTTAAACAATTCTCCATGTCATTTGATTCCTTCATTTCTGGGGTTCGCTTCTGTTTGTTTGTTTGGCTTACAAGCTAGCTGTGTTTTGGCTGTGAAGGGTCATAGGGGAGAAATTAACAGGGTTTAGTCTGGACCTCTGATTTCCTTGTCTACTCCTAAAGATTTACCTGGTGGCAGTCCAGATCTTTCCCAATCCTCTCTCCCCTATGCCTTTATTCTATTGAATGAATCTTTTCATTGTGTTTGCACAAAGATTTATTTAATGATGATCATTCAGTTTTCTAGGATGGATTGGTCTTAACTGGCAAAGAGGAACTAATACTTTAAAAGCATCCTTGAAGGCATGATTAGTGAGGAAGGAATATTGAAACGTGTGCTCGTTGGAGATTTTTTTCCCCTCAACATCCTTCTTATAGAGTCAGAAGATATTTATAAAGTTGTTAGTTGATCTTCAAGTCTTTACCCATGAATTTCTCCCATCCCTAGCCTTTGCATAGAGATGAGAGTTGAGGGGGGATAGCAAAAGAGGAAGAGGAGAAGAATGTGGTTCAGTGGACTATGGAACCCACATCATCTGGTTCCCTTGATAACACTGACTGAGAGAAAAATGCTTCATCTTTTCTGCCTTGCCTGTGAACAGGAGGGTAAAATGATTGCTGCTAAGGATTTTGTGATGAATAACCAAAAAATGAAAGGGAAGCATGCATTAATATTAAGAATAAAACAACAGAAACATAATTCCCCTCATTTGTGAAAGGCAACTTTATAGTATCAGTTGTTACAAATTCAAAAAAATTTTAAAAAGCCATCCAATTATAAGTATGAAAATTTGCCCCACCCAAGCTCACCTGAGTTTTCAGCCCCACGTTTCAAAATATGAAGAAATAAAAGCTTGCTAATCCAGCCTAATAAATAGGCAATCACCAAGACGGAGTAACAGTGAATACAATTAGAATAATAAACATAAGTCAGGTGCATTTACTTTTCTATATTATCTTTGTACCTCCTTGATGGAATAGGAGCTACCATTCCCTCTCCACCTCCCCCACCCCCACCCCCATGCACACTCCTTACCAGATCCTCCAAATTTTAAACTGGTAAAATAAAAATGTTGGTAAGGAAATTCTCTGCATTGTCAGAACACTCTTCAAGTTGACTAAGCCCTGAGATCAAGGGTAAAAATTGGAATTTCCTTAAAATTGTTTGAAGTGAGTATATGTGGTTTTCTTCAAGGTCTTTCATCCCCTAGTCCTTCTGTTTTTTTCTTCTTTCTCTTCCTTCTTTACTTTCTTTCTTTCTTTTTCTTTCTTATTTTCTTACTTCCTTTCTTCCTTTCTTTCTTACTTCCTTCCTTCCTTTCTTCCTTCCTTCCTTCCTTCCTTCCTTCCTTCCTTCCTTCCTTCCTTCCTTCCTTCCTTCCTTTCTTTCTTTCTTTCTTTTCTTTCTTTCTTTCTTTCTTTCTTTCTTTCTTTCTTTCTTTCTTTCCGCCAGACTTTCCATTTAACAACACACAGAGACTTTACTTTCTGTGAAAGAAAATGCTTGTTAATGGTGGAACGGAAACATTGGGAAAATTATTCACATCAATGAAAACAAATATTAGGAAACACAGTTATTTTACATATACTTTAGTCATGGGATAATTAGCTTTTGACATATGGAGCAATGAGAATTTAAGTTCTTGTTTATAGGTTTACAATTACCAAACCCACTCAAGGTAAAACCAGTCTGGTTGGTTTTACCACAGCCCATCCACTTGGATGTGCTGTAGCCAAGTCAAAAAAGCAGTGATCTGCATGGATCACTAAGAGACCACAGGGACGGCTTCTGTTCTTCCATATTTAGGCTCCAGGTCAACCCAAATTTAAAAGTATTGATTGCAATTTGTGGCCCCTTAAAAACATATTTAGTCTCTCAATTGTTCAATATCAGGTGAATTTGAACAAGCAAAAAGGAAATGAAGATTTGAGGCAATTTTCTGAATAGCTGATTAGATCATACTCTCTGATCCACTCTTCCCCCCACCCAAAAAAAGTCAATATCACCTTTTCCTTGATTGTTTCATTTTATTCCAGACTAAAATAAGAGGTACTTAAAGCTGGATGTTTTCAAAATTAACTTTGTACATTGTACAAAATGAAGTAATAATCTGGCTCCTTATTTGAATATAAAATCGAAAGTAGATAATAATAAACATAGTTAACACTTAAATAGCACCTACTATATGCCAAATAGTATGCTAAGTATTTTACAAATGTTATCTCTTTTGATCCTTGCAACAACCCTGAGAGGTAGATGCAATTATTTTCCCTGTATCACAGAAGAGGAAACGGAGACAGTGACTTACTTCCCTGGGATCACACAGCTAGTAAGCATTTGAAGCTAAGTTTGAATTCAGGTCTTGCATTCCTTCCACTTTTGAATCAATTAAGGAATTGATTCAAGTGTCAAGAATACTAGTTCTAGAGTTTGAACATCTGGGTGCAAATCTCACCTTTGATACTTCCCCTTATCCTCTCTGCACCTTGGTTCCCTCCTCTGTAAAAACGAGGGCATTGGACTAAATGATCTCTAAGGTCTTTTCCAGTTCCAGGTTTATGATGCTAAATGTAACCCTGAATGAGTCACTTAACTTCCAATGGTTTCAAGTCTTTCTGATATAAAATGAGGGGTTTGGGCTTCATGGTCACAGAGTCCCTTCCAACCCTGAATCTGTGATTGTATTCATTCTATGAGAAGTATAATTGTCAAAAATATCCATTTCATAGTCAAAAAAATCATAGCCATGATTATTTTCATAAAGGATAAAAACTGTGAGACTGTAAGGGGTGGATTGGAGAGGAGATAGATATTATTCAGAAATTAATTTACATGTTCTTAAGAAATGGAAGAGAGAAATGGGTAAATCACTGGAGTGGGTTGATTCATAAGCAAAGTTCTGGGAAATGCCAAGATGTGTCATCTTATCTGTTCCACCATCTTTAGGCAGACTTGTGGCTAAACTATCCCAGAGAGGTAACTTCCTACCATTTTCCTTAAAATGATTTTTGAGGCACATCTAATATATTCTTGGGATATTCTTTTTTTACTATGTCCTTTATCTTACAGTAAAAAAACACAAAAAACCTTTCCTAATGTCTCAGTCCCACAAACATGCCCTGCTTAGATATAAGCTTTGTGATTTTTACATTTAAGTCTCTCTGTCTCTCTCTGTCTCTCTTTCTCTCTCCACACACACACAAATACATATATTATATATGTATATACATATATATGTATATATGATTTTATTTTATTTTGTGAGGGAGTAGATATAGGAAGGGAAGGAAATGTTCAGATCCTTCCTGGGACTCACCCAGTCCACAGTAATATGGTTTTAGCATTTAGGGGTGGCAATAAGCTATTTATGCTTTGTGCAATATTTCAAACATTTTCATCGTACACCATACTGTTCTGCTAACTTTGCTAATCAGTACACCTTAAGCGATAGTTTAATTTAATAGGAGACAGAGGTTTGGGGAACAGAGCATTTCAATGAATTGACTGAGAGAAATAATTGTCTGTGGGTTTAGAGATTGTTCCAAAAATACTGTGCTGAGGGCCTCTGGTTTCCCAAACCTCCAAGAATGGCTGTGATGTACTTCTAGCCAAATCTATGTTTTCCTGTGCTCAGTGGCTAGTGCTGCAGAGCTTGAGCCAGCAAGGTAAATCAACCTAACTCTATATTGTCTGTGAAGGGTCTTTTTAGAATTAAGAAGATAGGCATTCAGAACCAACTCCACATTACTTAGTGTTTTATGTTGGGCTTTACCCAGTGCTCAAAGACTGGCAAAAATCCTCCAAGCTACAAATTCACTCTCTGATGTGTACAAGTCATAAAACCCAGGTAAATCCACTCTCAAACTTCTGAATATCAGCAAAGCTGCCAAGTGGTGATTTAGCTATCTCCCCTTCCCCTTGCTTCTGTAAGGGCTACATGGGTCCCTAGCCATAACCAAAAGAAAATTCCCAGCCTAAATTAAACTCATAGCAATCATAATTTACATTTTGTCCTTGCTCTGCTTTTTTAGTATTCAGTAACTTCATTTGATTTCTCTTCTCAACTGTCCTGTCATTCTTGATGTGGGGTCAGTGTTTCTGAAAGTCCAATCACTCACTGGGTCTTTAAACCATATAAACATAAATGTTTTAAGCTAGGGGACTTAAGATTCTTGTAGCTAAGCACCTCCTACATTTGTAAGATGTGATGAGAAGTCAGACATGAGTGCCAGTAAGAGAATTCTGCCAAGTGGGAAAGCCAAGGTTCTTGACTCCATTTCCCTGTATCATGGTAAGTTAATGCCAGTTGATAAATTACTGAAATGTCAGGAAGCACACAAGGCACTGAGGGAAGATGGAGTGAACTCGAGGGAGACTGGAGACACGAACTGTTGGAGACATTGATAGAGTGCGACTGAATCTATACAAGGAAAGAATATCATGGTATTTGACTCAGGTTGTATATTTCCAACTTGGCTCTTTATTAATGGACCAAAGAAAATGAGACAAAGAACAAAAGCATGCTTACCTGGAGATGGTTAGTTCTGACAATGCCTTTAACAGGAATATCCCATTAATGTAAGGTAACAAAAGTAGTTTGGAAACGCTGGATTTTTAACAAACGGAAAGACCTCCTTGTATGTGAGGTGTGGAAGTAAGGAGGGAGAAGAGATAGATGACATGCCACTTGAGGTCTTGATCAATTGCCAGATCATGTCCATCTCTCAGACCCATCTCTTTCTTTCTACTCACATATCTACTACCCCAGTTTGAGCCTTCATCAGCTTTCACCTGGACTTTGCAAAAGCCTTTCAGTTAGCAGGTCTTCACTACTTTCTCCTCCACTCCAATCTATCTTCCATAAAACTACTAAAATGATACTCTTAAAGGACCCCATTCATCTTTTTGCTTTAATTAATCGATTAAATTAATTAATCAAATGTTTCCAACCTTATTAGCCCCTTAATATATACTGCAGCCTGGCCATGTTTTTTTGTTTTTTACTATTTTTGATACATTTCCCATCTCTGAAACTTTTTATTGTTTATGCCACAGCAAGCTTATGTGCTCTCTCCTCACCGGCACCTGTAAGAGATCCTTATTTCCTTCAAAGCTCAGCTGCAGTGTCACCTTCTACATAAAACCTTTCTCCATCAAATCTCCAGTTGCTATCATCCCCTTCCTCCACCATCTCCATTACTTTACATATGCCTCTAAATGCATTTGTTTCCTCTAGCTAAGATTGCATCCTTAAGGTAAGGAACTCTTTCACATTCCTCATAATATCATTGGTGCCAGGAATGGTATCGAGATAGTAAAGGCTTAAAATGTTTGTTAATCATTTAATAAATAAAAAGTGAGAGGCAAGGAATTTTCACCAAATAATATTCTTCCTTTTTTCTTGCCCTCATCCTTACCTAACCCTTTCAGGTGGATTGTTATATTGCATGATCTTCTTTGACCCCGTATACCATCCTGTTTGTGAGGTTTTCTTGGCAAAGATGCTGGAGTGGTTTGTCATTGCCTTCTCCAGTGGATTAAAGAAAACCAGAGTTAAGTGACTTGCCCAGAGACATACAGCTAGTAAGTGTTTGAGGCTGGATTTGAACTCAGGTCTATACTGACTCCAGACCCAGCACTCTATCCACTGTGACACCTAGCTGCCCCCTCGCCATTACCAATGCTTAACCCCATCTACTTCAGAGGATCATAGCTATAGATATAGAAAAGACTTTAAAGTCATTAAGGCTGACCCTCCACATACACTGTTTTACATGCTATGAAACTAAGGCTAAGAGAGGCTAAGCAACTTGCCCAGGATGATATAAGTGTCTGAGGCAAGATTTGAATTCAGGATTCCCTACGTAGCCACCTCCCGTGTGCCAGGTACAAGGTACAACCCTTTGTGCTTCAAAGGACTGGAAAAAAAACATGTTTACTTTTACCTAGTCATCAAGAAACATTTTGTTTGTGAATGAAATACTCTAATAGTTATAGGATTTCTTCAGTATTTCCATTAAATAGGGCAATAGTCATTGCTAATCATCTCACTAAACACATCTCTTTCCTTTACCTGTCAGATGTCTTTGTAGTTGAATAACATATTCTTACTCACATGCAGACACACACACGTACATACACACATACACACAGAATCATAGATTTTAGAATTAGAAAAAAGATGATAGGGATGATATAACTCCATTTTACTGATGGGGAAGCTGAGACCAAGTATTTTGTGTGGTTTACTGACTTTTCGGAATGTATATGGCTAGATCTGAAACTAATTTCTGGGGCACTAAGAAAGTAAGTGATTTGTCCATGGTCACATATCTACTATATCCCAGAAAGACTGGAATCCCTATCTTTCTGACTCCAGGCCTGATCCTCTCTCCTGTATATAAATAATAATTACAATCAGCCCTCCCTCACTCAAATCAAAGTCAACTGCAAGCCATGTCATCATCTTAACATCACAGTCCTCTTCAAGAATGAAGGACAAACACAGCAATTATAATAATAGTAATATAGAGCTTTAAGATTTGCAAAAAGCTTTAAAAATTTTATCTCACTTTACCTTTGCAACAATCCTAGGAGATAGTCTTTGTTATTAATCCCATTCGATAGCTGAGGGAGCTGAAGCAAACAGAGGTGAGGTTACTTGCCCAGAGTCACACATCTATTAAGTGTCTGAGGGCAGATCATTGCACCATCTAAATGACTATACATAATAGGTATTTGACAATATATTTAAATGAACTAAGGAACAAATAGATATAAATGGAGGAGGCTTAAAAAGTTTTATGGAAGGTTTCAAAATCAAAGGGATGAAAAAGTATATATTTCTAGATTTTATTAATATCTTATCGATAGATAGAGGTAAAACACCATTATTGAATAAAATATGTGAGTTTATAATAGGGTAGGCATGGTGATGCCCTTAGATCAGGCATATTTTGATTTCAGAAGTTCTGAACTGCAATAGGACTAAGGTTGATTGGGTAGGTACCCTAAGTCCAGAATAAATATGGTGAACTCTCCCAGAACAGAGGGCAACCAGGTTGTCTAAGGAGGTGGGGAAACACATGTTAGAAAAATAATCAAGTTACCATACAGATAAAAATTGGGATTGGGTTTTTAGGTGTCCATTGTCCTTCTAGCCTGAGAGAAATAGAAAGATGCAGTCTCCAACAAACAAAGATTGTAATATGAGTAGAAGCTTTGTGATTCCTCTTAAAATAGCTTTAGTTTTATCTACTAACATTCTCCATGAATTTCAAGGTCACATGTTTATAACTGGAAAACTGAAATTGACCTTAAAGAAGTCCTAATCCAACCCCTCCTTGTACAAATGAGGAAACTATGGCTTAGAAGATTTAGAAGATTACATTGCTAGTAAATATCAGAACCAGGATCTGAATACAGGTCATCCTCCAGGGTAAGAACTCTATATCCATAACACTGTTCTGAAAGGGCTATGAGTATCTTTGTCATCATGACATTCTGACTTTGGGTCTTCTCCACAGTCCTATGTCCCTTCAGGTTAATCTCTTTGGCTTCATCCAAACATTAAGATGAGAAACAGAAGAAAAAAATCAGGTAAAATTCCTCCCTTCTATATTCCCATGTTTTGACTGAGGGGAAAGAAAAACAAACAAACAAAAACCTGTTGACTTTCTCTACTCATGGAATCCAAGGATTCATGAGCACCTAAATAGTGGTCACTGGCTTCATACAGTGGCTAATTCAACTCCTAAATGTGACCTGAAATACAACATAACAGGCACTTAATGTCCTAATCATGGTACACACTGAAGACTGGTTTTAGTCAGCAATGCTAAAGATGCTTCATAAGGGCTTGACAAATGTTCGTTAAGTGAATAACGATGAACGGATGAATGAATGGAAGCATTTATGACAACCACAAGGGTTCCATTGAACCAAGGTTCTGTGTAAGTATTACACAAGATATAAGGATGTATCAATGATGACTGCCAATGGTGACTGTCAATAGATGATGTCCAAAAAGTACAAAGAGAAGTAATAATAGAATCTTAGATTGAAAACTGAGAGGCACCTTAGAAGCCATCTGAACACTACCTGCCTTCAAGCTTATGAGATAAGCAAAAGGATAGAATTTTTCAAAACAGAGTTAATTGCATTTATAAAATCCAAACAATATTTTTTACTAAAAATGTGGGCATTTAAAAATGCATCATCAATTTCTAATATGAATTTCAGCGATATCCTTGTTGGTTGTCAATTATCTTTACATTCTGTGCATCAAGTGATGTTAAAGACTTTAATTAATGGTTGGAATTAATCATATAGACTTAATCTAAAAACCATCAAAGTAAAAAACCATGAAAACTAAGGAAAATTACTACCTTGAAACTTTGTTACATATGTGTGTATATATATGCATATATAATATACATATATGTATATCAGCAGATAAACTAAAACCCAACTCATCAACAAACTCAAATAATTGTTCCTTCAACTTTAGAAAAGTCTAACTTAAAAGAAAAGTGAACTTTTGTTTTTTAAATTCTCATTTTTAACTATTGTGGAACAAATTTTGTGCAACTATATAGAAAAATATGAAATTCCAATTTAGAATTCCATCATGAAACTACACTATTCTAATTTCTCCAGGCCACGGTTTGTTAATATTCCACAAAGTCCCAGGATGCAACTATAAGACTGCATTCAAATCTATGAACATGAGGCAATCATGCTCAGCAGAGTATAACAATAATTATAATAGAGATTAAATAAAAATAATTAGAAAAAGTTCATCTAGTTTTGATGTATTAATTATTCTGACCCTGTTCTATTCAGAGTCTAATTATCTGGTTCAGTGAAAATGCCAAGATTTCTACGACTCATAAAAATTACATTCAAGTAATTATGTCAGCAAACTAAACAGTATTCATTTACCATGCCTTTTTATGCACACATTTGAATATGCTTTTTTAACTGTTTTTGCTCTTTGTTCCTATTCATGGGAAATAATACCTGTAGAGAAATTTGAAAGTCAGTAGTACTCTGCAATTCCTGCTGATATTTTTCTTTTGTAAGACTGCTGTAAGTCTCATATAACCTTTGTTTAAAAAACATGAATTAAAGTTCACTCTTCACTTGTTTCAAAGAAACCTTTAAAAGCTGGGCTGTAATAATATAAAAAAAGTTTCGGGCAGTAGTGCAAGGCATATCTTAGAAAGTTTGTCACTTCTACGAGCTCAGAAGACGACCGAATTACTCAACACGTTTCACCTAATTACTGATTGCCTTCCTATGTCTCTCTTGGAAATTTTTAAAGAAAATGCATCTGTATTTAGAGCATAAAATTTTGCCTGCCCTGTGCTGTAGTGATACAATGGAGATTCCAAATCACTCAAAAAAATGTAAATTGACCAGAAGAAAAATGCAAGTATCTTGCTGTACCACAAAAAGAGATTTCTTTTTCCCAGAATCAATTACTTTCTGCGAATACAGACCTAGAATTACATTTGGTTAGTAGTTCCCTAGACAAGTTCCAGTACAAATGACAACTTTCTCCTTTTTTTATACTTTATGTAAGACTGTGTGCACATGTGTGTGTATGTGCCTCCGTGTGTGCGTGTGTGTGTGTGTGTGTGTATGTACATCTTTACCTATGATTTCACTGATAAGTATCTGAATGAAAATTTCAATTCAAATTTTCTGGACTCCAAAGCCCTCTTTTCACAGAATACCTGCTCATATATTTTCTATCCATAATATACAGACAACTGCCTCGTTTCTTTTTAGTAGAAAAAGTTAACTAAGAGACACACACACACAAAATAGTATGTGGTGCTATGAGGCCTGCTCTGCCCCAAATGTTCTTGCTTCTTTTCTCAACAGTTAGCTCTAGGACATGACTCATGTTCTGACCCAACTAGTTTCTTGCCTATGGAACAGGTTGGAGGATTTCATTCTCTTCTTCCCCACTGTCTCTGAAAGATATCCATAAAAGCTATTTAAGTTTTTTATTTGTAAAGTCGTATGCAAATTCTAAAGTGACATAATAATGTTAATTATGATATCAATACTGTATATGTATTTTATTCTCTAACTCTTACATGAAGCAAAGATCATATATTATTGATTTGTATATGTATTCTAGGGTATAACACAATGTTTTGTATAAAAATGTTGAATAAATACCCGTTTTATATATATGTATATATATACATATACACACACACATATGTATATATATATATATAAAGTAAGTTGCTTTATTAACAACATGGAAAACAGGATTACACAATTATTCCTTTGCACTTGTTGCTTGATTTTCTAATAATAGATTTTTGTTTGTTTTAGTAAATGGAAGTTTCCATGCCAGAATTGAGATTTTCTGTGAAGTATTAGGAGAGATGGATATGACCTTGGCTTACAGATGTACTTTTTAAAAAGACAATATAACTTGGAGATACAGTAAATAGAGCATTGAATCAAGACCTTTGTTCAAAATCCGGCTGTATGACCCTGAGCAAGTCATTTAATCTCTTCCTGCTTCATTTTTTGCTTCTATAAAATGAAGGTAAGGATTACATCTCCCAGAATTGATGTGAGAATCAAATTGAATACAATTTTAAAGTAGTTTGCAAAATTTAAAGCACCATGTAAGTGCTGTTATTATTATAACTATTGATGAAAATGGTGAAAATCCATATATACTGGAAAAGTGAGATTATCATTTGCATTTTATTTTAAATGGAACTATAAGATTATAAATTCTCCATTTCACTTTATGTATGTAATCAAAACCTAAGCATATGAGGAATGTTCATAATTACTTGAACCCAGAATTATGCCAAAAGTGCAACAAGTTGAATCAATACATTGAGTGTAACTGAGTAGCATATACATGGTTGGGTAGGCAGAGGGCAGAGATATGGAATATGCTGTCAAAAGGAAGTACAATAGCTCAGAACAACTGGGTGATGATGAAGAGATAGAAACAGAATCATAGAACAAAATACAGCATACTTTATTTAGGTATTTAACTGATTTTGCCTTTTCTTTCTCTCGTTTGATTAAATTTGGCAACTAAAGATCAGTCCCTTTTTTCCTTCAGTACCTAAAGCCAGGATTTCCCTTCACTTCTATATTTCCAGGGATGCTCTTGACATTCATTTCAATCACATATTATCCCTAAAAAAATGTCTTGGAAAGGGTTCTTCCTACAATTTGGGACACAGAATTCAGTTTATCTTTTCAATTTATTTTATGGAAAATTCTTTCCAGACTTGGTTAGACTTAATGAACCACATAAGGAAGCCATAAAGCTTTTTACACACACACACACACACAAACACACAAATACACACATACACACAAATACTCCCCCCCACAGAGAGAGAGAGAGAGAGAAAGAAAGAAAGAGAGAGAGAGAGAGAAAGAGAGAGAGAGAGAAAGACAGACAGAGAGAGAGAGAGAGAGAGAGAGAGAGAGAGAATAGTTCTAGAAATAGTGTTTCTATTTCATCTTTGCAACTGCTACTTCTCTTCAGTATCTTAATCTTTGGAAGCTCATAAATTCAACGTGGAAATTGAGATAATATATGTAACTAGGAGATGCTTCAAGCAATATTGAGACATCCAGACTTCCTTTCAATGTAAACTTCTACCCCTTTTTTTGCAAATATGCTACATTCATTTCCCCTTATTTCCCATAGACACCCCTTATTCCCCTGTCCCAGAATACACAATACATCCTAACATCTATAAGAAACAATTGCCAAGTAAATAGAATTATTTTGACAGACTCTCATCTACTCAGCAACCTTTCTAAACTCAAAGGTAGATATGCCTGTGTACATGCTGAAAACTATAGCTCAAATAAGTAGATTTTAAAGTAATACAGGGAGCATTTGCTGGTGTGATAGGAAATAGTTAATAAGAACAGCAATTTCATTTCATATGATACAGAATATTTTTATATTTATATTATTATTCATTGTAAGTTGCACAGATAGGTGGGAAATCTAACAAAACATCATTCTGTCCTTGTAAGTTTGGATTACATCTTTTATAGACTTGTCTGTTTATTTCTGTGGTCTCATTTCCAAGAAGTCCAGGTCTCCCTCCCTCTCTCTCTCTCTCTCTCTCTCTCTCTCTCTCTCTCTCTCTCTCGCTCTCTCTCTCTCTCTCTCTTTCTCTCTCCCTCTCTCTCTCGCTCTCTCTCCCTCTCTCTCTCTCTCTCTCTCTCTCTCTCTCTCTCTCTCTCACACACACACACACACACACACACATGCATGCACACACACAGAGCTAGAGGCTAGACTCCCATGATGATAGCCAAGGTAAAACTCTGGCTATAAACCTTTGAAAAATAGGGCTGGGGATGGGAGTGCATGATGGGATATGAGGTATGGACATGTAATGTGCCTCTCAAATAAAATGTGATTTTTCTTCCACTCTATGGAGAAGAGAGTTTTATCTTCATAGGATCTCCACCCTCTACCACATTCCCTCTGTAGCATTATGTCAGCATGGTATCCTGGGAGAATTTGCATGTAACTATATGTAGCCCTTTCCTGGTTAGAATTACATGAAGTTTTAAGGCAGTGAGGTGGTTCAGTGAATAGAATGTTGGGTGTGAAATCAGGAACACCCATCTTCAAGAATTCAGATCTGCTCTCAGATGCTTACTAGCTATGTGACCCTGGGAACATCACTGTTTGCCTCCACTTCTTCATTTGCAAAATGAGCTGGAGAAGGAAACAGAAAACCACTCCAGTTTTTTTGCCAAGAAAACCTGAAATGGGAGTCACAAAAAGCTGGATACAACTGAAACAACTGAACAACCTGTGTAACCCGAAGAACTGAATATGCTTAATGGAACCTCAGAAGTAGTACCCTTAATCCTGTGTGAAGGAACTACTTTAATTTTCTGAGAGATCTCAGTTATTTACCCGCCTACCATGATTGAAATATTAGTCAAAATCATAGAGAGATGAATTTTCAAAGTACTTAGAACCATATCTGGCGAACACCAATGATTCTTTTGATGGAAATTATCTCATTTGTAAACTCCTTTGAGATCCTTCAGAAAAACGCTTCCATATATATTTTAGAGGTTCCCTAATTTCATTGATGTAAGTTTTATCTCCATTTGTGCAGATTAAATCTATCCACTCTTCTAGTCCTGTGGAATTTTTTTCTATGTTCTCACGCTTTCTATAATAGGTGTCTCCATTTCCTTTCCTCTTAATCTTGTCTCTACATTCTGACTTTTGACCTCATCATTCCATTTAAATTACTCTAAAGTTAGCCACAATCTCTTAATTGTCAGAACAAATGGCCTTTTCTCAATCCTCATTTTTCTTGATGTCACTGAAGACTCTGACACAGTCAATCACCTTTGTCTTTGACACACTTTTCACTCTAGGTTTTTATGACACTTTCCTGGTTCTTCTTCAACCTATCTAATGGTTCCTTTTCAGGCTCCTTCACTGAATCTCCAACCAAGTCACAACCACTAACCACAGTTGTCCAAAAGAGCCCGTCTTGGATGCTCTATTAACTCCCATCTCTCTTTACTGTAACAGGAGGGCTACTTTTCAGTAAGCTTAGAGTCTTTGAGCTTGGCCTCTCAAATCAAACTCCATACTTCCACTAGATAGAACTGCTTGACACTTTGCCCTTCTGATAGGTGTTCCTTCTAAGGTATGTATTTCTTCATTGATTTCCTTCAACATATATCAATTGATCAAATAGTATATATATGATTATATATGTGAATATATAGCATACAGTATATATTACATATATAGTATATATTATGTTTATACTATATATTACATGCACATATATGGCAAATAGTATATATTATGTACATAGTATACATTGTGTTTATTATATATTATATGTGTATATAGCATATATTAGACATATCGTGTATGTTGCATGTCTTATATATATGTCATATTACATATATTATATGTCACACATATAGTATATGCATATTACACATATATGCATATATTGCAGCAATATGCTAAGTCATACAGTATATAGACAGGAATATAATATGGTCCCAATCCTCGTGGAGCTTGCAAACTATTGCTAGAATAAGACAACTGTATTGTTAATGTATTTTTGCATCATAGAAAGATATTTCCTATTCATTAATAGGCCCATGCGACCTCTTTGAGTCACATAGAAGCCTGAGTCACATGAGTCTGTGGTTGGAGGAGCTTGCCAAATGAGTGGAGCAGGAAGGGTGGAACAGAGATGAGAGGAGGTTGGACACAACAGTTAGAACTGAGAGAGAAAGAGGAAGCAGGCAGAGAACTGTAAGTATTAGTTTGTGAGAAGGCCCTAGCAGGAGGAAGGGTTGGGGATAGAGGTACCCCCGTATTGTTCTTGTGTTTAGATTTCTTTGTTGCTAGGACGGATTTGGTTTTCTGGTGTTAGGATTTGGCTTTTTGGTGTTTAAATAAATGTCTGTCTTCCATATGGAGATTCTGTTATATTTTGTTATTCAGAATTATTCCAGCATATTCATAGCCACTGTAGGAGCTCTGAATATTTTGTTGGTGCTACAACAGCCAACTGAAAAGGGCATAATGCAACATGTACTCTAAAAGAAATGCAATCATTGTGGATGTCTCTTTTGGTCTGGATGGTGGTACCTTGTTATTTGCAGGCAATCACTTTACCAATATGGTTGTCTAGAGGAATGTACAGATTCCCACGTGAAATACCATCATGCTATCCCTCAGGATTCTCTCTAATCAGAAGTATATACATTCCCAGAAGTTTGGTCCATAATAGAGGGATATGTAATTTCCAGGATGAGGAGACAAATATTATCTCTATAAATAGTAGGACTTTAATAAATATTTACTGCATGAATGAATGGAAAAAGATAACAGTCTCAGCTATAACTACTCACTGTGTCTCCAATTCTTTTTGTTGGAAAAACAAAGCAGTCTCCAGCCAAGTTGATATAATGTAAAAAGCCTAACACTTAGAATCAGAAAATCTGTTTTCAAATGTGTCATTGTTACTAGCCATATAATTTTAGACAAGTCCTTCATTTTGCCTCTTTGAGCCTTAGTCTCCACCTCTAAAAATGAGTTTAGACTGTGTGATGTTAAAGATGCTTTTCAGTTCTGGATCTTTGATCCCCACTGTCCCCCAAACACATCATGCTCATTCACATATCCCTGACTTTACCCACAATGGGTTTTCCATCTGAAGTGCCTTCAGCCTTCTTTATTGCATATGGACATTCTACCAAGCCTTCAAGACCCAGCCTGAGATCCATTGTCCCCATGGAGTCTTATCTGTCCTCCAAGTTCATAATGATTGCTCTTTCTGATCAATTCCCAATAGTTTTCCCTATAACCTCAGTTTTGTATTTTAACATTTACACTCAAGATGGCTTGTGTTGTTCAATAAATGCTGTCTGTGTTTGTCTTTTGTTTCTCCATACAAAAAGAGGATCATTTCTTTGAGGAAAGTGATTATGTCTCACATTTGCTTTGGATTTCCCACAGTACCTAGAACAGTGAAACTAGTGAGAATTCAATACTTATTGAATTCATTTATTATAATGGGAAAAATAAAAGACGTTTTAAGAATGGTTATAAATTTTCCTTTTCCTATGTATCCTGGAGTATCTGTGATATTTTCTTAATATTTGCTTACTACCCATAACTCAGCATAGAATATACACGGCATAATCCCTGCCCTTGAGAAATTTACATTCTAAGGTTAAATTATATTATATTATGTTAATGTTATGTTATATAGGAAGGGAAAAGAATTAGCATTTATATAGTCCCTAGTCCCTAGTATGTGCCAGACACTGTGCTAAGCACTTTAAAAAATATTTCATTTGATCTTTACAACAGTTATACGGGACAGGATCTATTACCATTTCAATTTTATATTTGAGGAGACTGAGGCAAAGAGAGATTTAAGTGCCTTGCCTGTGGACACCTAGCTAGCAAGTGTTTGAAATTAGGTTTGAACTCAAGTCTTCATAACTATAGGCCCAGAGCACTATCTGCTGTGCCACCAGCTGCCTCTATCATATATCTTTGCAAAATTATACTATTGCTATTATATCATAACATAGAATATCATATCATGTTATTCTGGGTCATACCATGCTATATTATATTATATTATGATATCTTAAGTCTAACATATTACATTATGTTCTTTTATATCACTTTATGATACTGCTTATATTTCACAGAATCTCAGCCTCAGAAAGGACTGTAGAAGTCATTTAGTCAAATCACTGCTAAATGAGTCACCTTTAATACACAGACAAGTGGTCTTCCAGCCTTTGCTTCAAGATTTCTAATGGGGGTGAAGGGGTAAACCTAACACCTACCTCCTTAGATAGTCTATTCTCATACCTTTAAATATTAAGGAATTTTTTTCCTTACAACAAGTCTAATTATACCTCTCTCCAATTTTTACCACCCCACTACTCCTAGTTCTGCCCTCTGTGGAGAAGAATGAGTCTAAGCTTTCTTCCTTATAACAGTCATTGGAGTATTTAAAGATGACCATTCCATTCACTTATCTTCATTTCCCTGGGTTAATAACCATCATGATTTTCTTCAATTCATTGTCATATGGAACAATTTTTGAAAAGAAATTCACCCTCTTCATCCTAAGCATGAACTCCAACTTTAATCTTAACTCATTAAACTTAATTCTTTAGCTATTTTAGAAGGGACCAAATATAAGAACTTTGAATCTCTCTAGACAAGCATCTCCTAGTGATTAAATCTTGAATTATAATAGTAAAAAGGCATAAAAGGGTCTCTGAGAAATTTTCTCTTGATTTATCAATGGAAGAACAGTCACGATATCAGGACCTTTATTAAATACAGCAAAAGAGACCCAAGATAAACATGTTCTTAATGTACTAAACCTTTCAGGTTCTCCCAGACAATTAGCACAGATAGCTGCCCTGCCATTGGTTTTTATACAACATAACTTTTGGCAGAAGCTATTCATTTGACTCATCTGGAAAGAAGTATAATTCACTGTGTTCAGCTTTCTGACAAGTGGAAAAATAAAGACCACAAAATATTTTAAATAAGAAGAGAGGCTTAAAGAAGGTTGGGGAAATCCCCATCTTAATACGTACTATGATAATGAGTTTTTGTGGGGTGGGGAAATAATTTATATTTATAGAGAATATACTATCATATTTTCTACTGAAATGTACCGTATATAAAAATCTATCAGCATTGACTCTCCTAGTATTGAATAAAAGTAGAAAATGTTCAGAATTATGTTGGGTTTTTTATTACGTCAAGAATGCTTCTTTTAAATATAATAGGGATAAAAAGTATTTCGCTGAGGAAAAATGGGAGGAAGGGGAAGAACATTAAGAAACTGAGGAATAATCAGAAGAGTGAGAATTTTCATGTTAAGCTTGCGTCTGTGTTCTTGAACAAGCAATACATTCTTAGAGCAATGACATTTCTCAGTAGGGAAATACAGTGTCTCTTTTCACCCAATAATTATGGATCTTTTTTGGTGTGATAGTTGTGGTAGTGAAAAAACATCAGATTTTTGGTATTAGAGATGGAGGATGCAGATGTCTGATGGAAATAAAGGCATTTTATAAAATACTTAGCTGTTACTCACTTTAACAATATGGGGGACTTCAAGATATACTGAATGATCAAGTACAGCAGCCTTTTGATTTGTGAAAGTCACTGTAACTCTTTTATATAAACTTTTAATGTAGAGCCATGATAAAACAGCTATTCTTCCAATAAAATTGCTAAATTCACACTTTAAAAGATATATTCAGTAGGAAGGTATGGTCTGGCCAGCCCTGTGGCATTTCAAAATCCAGCACAATCTTGCCAGGAGAGGAAGAGAGGGGATTAATCCTCCTGCTAGTTAGTGAAGCTCAACTACTAGTTAGAAGTGTCTTACATGGCAGATTTCAAACTCACATCTCAAGTAGTCTGACTCTGTCATGCATGCTAACTGAGCCAAATTGATTCCTGACCCTTGTAATGGTTTAGCAGAACCTCTTTGCTCACAGTGGTTGAATAACTAGAGAAATTCAGAAGAGACTAGTGTTAGAAATGATCATACTGTAGATCTCTAAATAATCATTTCTGGGAATCAGGAAACATAGTTATTCCTCTGTAGAAGGGAGCAATAATTTTATTTAAATAAATACTAAAACTTCCTCATGGATGCCTTACTGCTATTGTTTGTGTTCAGCTTAATATTTATTCTGTCCATTTCATAAAACTGAAATTAGTAGAATCCAGGACTCATCTTAAATCTCATGTAAATGACAGTTGAAGAGTAATAATGTTGGATCAGTGATTGAATAGATAGCAGAGTCCAAGTTTTGGACTTTAACTTAGTCATTTCATCCATTTGGGTAAGTTGGTTGTTTTCTCTTATGGAAGAGGAAGGAATGGTAGTTTTAGCTCAAAATACAGTTATTTTTCCTCTTATGCACTTACATAAATGTATACAAAGGTACACTCATACATACACATACATATGTACTTACTTGGTCAAGTGGCACAATGCATACAACACTGGATGTGAAATCAGTAGGACACAAGTTCAAATCCTTCCTCAAACATGTCCTTGGTGTGTAACCCTGGGCAAATCATTTAACCTCTCTCTGTCTCAGTTTCCCCATCTATAAAATGGGGATAAAAATAGCATCTACTTCCTAGTGTTGTTGTAGGGATGAAAAGAAATAATATTTGTAAATTTTTATGCAGACTTTAGGTGCTATGCAAGTGCTAAGTATCAAAAAACAGAGATAACATGTAAACCATAAAGACAATTCCAAAGCTTTATACAAAAACAAGAATGTTTTTAGCAGTTGGAATTAATTTTTTTTCTCTTGAAGAGAGATTTAATTTTTTCCCTGTCTCCCCAAAGCTAGGAAATAAGTGAAGAAAAGATTAAAACATCTAAAGGGATATCTCTAGTTCTTTGGAGATACCTTCCAAGGAGAAGTTATAGTAGGCCATAGACAAGGACCATGAAGAGGTTTAGATGGGATGTGATGTGCACTCTTAGGAAAGTGACCCATGAGATTGGACACAGATCCATAGAAGAATTAAAGAAAGGTGGATCTGGGAGTATAAACCTCAATCTGTAAGTGTGCACCCACCCTTAGATTTAAAAAATATTGGAGTTGGAAGAGATCAGCCAAGGCTACGACTTCATGTTAGAAATGAGGAAATTGAGTTCCAAAGAGGTCAGGTGCTTTGTAAGTTGCCAAGTCTTATAAAGTACATATCAAATATCTTTTACCTTTCTCTTCTCTTTATACAACTAGTGCCTTAGGATAGACCTTTATCACTTCTCACTTACACTATTGATACAGCCTTCAAATTAATATAGTGTATAAAGTATAGGACTTGTAGTCAGAAAGAAATCCTGCTTCAGGCACTTAATACTTTTGTGACTCAGCAATTCATTTAACTTTTCTGGGCCTCAGTTTCTTCATCTGTAAAATGGGGATAAAAATAGCATCTAGAAAACAGAGTTGTTATAAGGATCAAATGAGTCAACATATATAAATCATTTTGCAAATTTTAAAGAGCTGTATGAATGCAATTATAATTTATTTGTTTCATGCCTTCACTCTCTTTCCATTCCAGTTTTTCCTTCCAATAGCTGCCAAAACGTGATCTTACTAACACAGAAATCTGTTTCTACTATTCAAGAAACTCTGATGGTTCCCTATTGCTCCCCAGGTCCAAGTGTAAATGCCTCAGTTTGAAAATTCAAACCCTTCACTATCTGGTTACAATGTATCTCCTAAGCCTTATACCGTCCAACCACATTAAGCTTCCTGCTTTTCTCTACACATCAGGTTTATATGCCTTTGCCTAGCTCGTCCTCCATTCCTGGAATTCATTTAAACATAACTTTCACCTTTACTAACACTAGTTTACTCAAAAGCTCTGTTCGCACATGGTTTTGTTCCCACCTCCTAGTTGCTGCTGCTTCACCCTAATTACCTTGTATTTGTATAATATGTACACAGATGTGCACATTTTATCTCCCCAGATGTAATAAATGTCTTTTGAAAGCAAGAACAGTTTCATTTATAGCTTTGTATCCCCCAGTAACTAAGCACAAGATCTGTTGTTTGCTATGCATTTAATGAATGTTGTGATGTTCATCCTTTGTTTTTGAAGAAGACCGTGACATCTGAGAAATGATGACATGACTTACACTTGAATACTGCTTGATTGGTAGTCCAAAGTGGTATTTGTTTAACATTTGACATCGTTAGATCTCCCTTAAGTCCTCAAACTTGCTATCACCTTACTATATTCTATTTCTATAATAGAAGTCCAGAGAGTTAAAAGTACAGGTAATTAACTAAACATCTCATTTTCAAGGCTTCATAATATTTTTGTAAAATTCATTTCAGTAAGTCCAAAAGTGTAGTAATGAAAGCTCCAAGCCAAGAGATCTGTGTTGCAGTCCTACTTTCATCATTAGTTGACTGTGAGACATTAGATAAGCTAGTTGATTTCCCTAAGCTTTTCATGTTCATTTGCAGAATGAGAGGGTAGGCTTAAGTGACTGCAAAGATTATTTTCATCTTTAAAATTCTGTAATTTCTGAATAACTTTTTAACATTTACCAAGTGCCAACATTAGGTTCAGGGTACTTTGGATAATAGCAAAAATAATAACTAGTAACAAGTATTCTCCACTCTCAAGCCGTTTATAGCTAGCTGAAGGAGCAAGACATACAGAAAATGCAACAGTGAATAATGGAAGGGAACACATATTAAGCCATAAAATAGAATGCAGAGACAATATTTTTTCAAGTAGAAATTCTTTGTGATTGTTGACATTTACTGGACAGGAGCTAAAATGGCAAAGAATACTTAACGATGACATTCAGTTCATGACTGTACGCACAAGCAGAACATTTCTATTCCAAGTCTTTAAGAAGTGGGTTAAGGAATTTATTCTATTTGGAAGTTCTGATCTGCCTATGACCATTCTCAGGCTACAATAGTCTGACTGTTTTGTCTTGCAGCTGGAGTAATATTGAACCTTCCTATGCTGTCCCCTGTAGCTAATCTTGGTAGATGAAAACTGTTCTTTCATTCATTCATTCATCTTCACTATAATTTTGTGAAACAATAAATGATAAATATAAATGGTAAATTCCCAATTTACACATGGAGCCATTTTATTTAGCTCAAGAATGAGCTTGAGAATAGATGCAGTTTTGGCCTCTTTTAATTATATAACCTTGAATAAATCATTTAACTTATGTAGGCTTTGGTTTTTTCATCTGTAAAATGAGGAAGTTGGATAAGATGGTCTTTGAGGACCTTTCCAAATTCAAATATATGATCCAATGGTCTCATGCAACTCATCTGTCCCAATCAAACATTTAAAGATCCCTACCAAAATGGAGCATGTATGGAAGGTAATGACTTTCAAATACAAAAGAGAATAAACACAAGTGTTATTGCTGTTCAGTTGTGGTGAACTCTTCATGATCCATTTTGGAGTTTTCTTGGCAAAGATAGTGCAGTGGTTTGTCATCTCCTTTTCCAGCTCATTTACAAATGAGGAAACTGAGGTAGACAGGGTTAAGTGATTTGCCCAGGGGTCACACAGTTAGTAAGTATCTGAGGCCAGATTTGAACTCAGAAAGATGAGTCTTCTTGACTCCAGTCTGGGATCTTTATCCACTGTGCCATCTAGTAGAAGTGGGTATAGGCAGAAGGAGGAAAAATATAAAAGACAAAACTCATCTTCTGCACTATTTGGCCTAGAGCAAGTCAGTCCTGCATTGCAATTTAGGTAATAATGATAACATCTTGGATTTAATTTAGCTTCTTCCTTCCAAAGAACATAAGAACTTTGAAGTGTGCCATATATCCTGAGGGCCCTAACCAGCTAATTGAAGAAGATTGATGATGAAGATTAATCCTTATAGTAGGTTAAAGAAATTAATAAGGGTAAAAGTTACTACACCCATTGTGCAGATGGGAAAAATCAGACATTGAAAAATCAAGTCACTGGGAAAAGATAGAACTTTAGAGCTGGAACCCAGAGATTGACTGAAGAAATCAGCATAGACGTAGAGATAGAAAGCATGGGTTTGACTGCTGGTTCAGATGTATACTAAGGATCAGTTTCCTCCTTCACAAAATGAGAAAAATAGTACCTCATATATGGTAGTGAGGAAAATAAAACTTTTTGGGGATTTATATAAAAATGAGTCATTATCATTATATCTTTAGTACCTTGGTGAAATGTATACTACTTTTTAATTTTTTTTACAGATGTAGGAAGCATAGTTTACTGACACAATATAGTATCTAATAAAATGCCCATAGTATATCTTCTACTGATATAGAATAGTATCTACTTTTTTATAGCAGTATATTCTTTGCGAAAAATATTTTTAGTCAATCTATTCTCAAATCTTTCTTTCATGAAGGAGGCAAGTGAATTATTTCAAGGCCAACACTGCTGCCAAACAAAAACAGACAATTAAATAGACACATAGTTTTATGCTGATTTTCTGGACACCAACTTGCAATCACATTGACAACTCAGCTATAGGAACTGTCTTTAGAATTTGGCTCAACAAATTCTCCCATAGAGTCCCTAGACAGTTGGGAGAGGTGATCCCTCTTGTGTATCAAAGAGCAGGCTCCCAGAACCCTCTGGCATGCATAATTTCCTCTTACTTATTTCTTTATTTTGTTTAATTTCATTTATTTTTGGTTTTCAACATTCACTTCCATAAGATTTTGAGTTCCTAATTTTCTCCTCATCTCTCCTTCCCCCCACCCCAAGATGGCATGTAAATTGATATAGGCTCAACATGCGCATTCATACTAATCCTATCTTCACATTAGTCACGTTGTACAAAAGAATTAGAACCACTCAGAGGAACCACAAGGAAGAAGAAACAAACAAATATATATATATATATATATATATATATATGAGAGAGAGAGAGAAAGTAAAAATAGTATACTAGATTTACATTCAGATGCTGTAGCTCTTTTTCTGGATGTGGATAGCACTTTCCTTCATAAGTTCTTTGGAGTTGTATTAAATCCTCACGTTGCTAAGAAGATATGTCTATCAAAGTTAGTCATCCTATAATGTGGCTGTTATAGTACACAGTGTTCTCCTGGTTCTGCTCACTTCACTCAGCATCAGTTCATGTAAATCTTTCCAGGTTTTTCTAAAGTTTATCATTTCTTATAGCACAATAGTATTCCATTACATTCATATACCGTAGCTTGTTCACCCCATTCCCCAAATGATGGGCATCCTCTCAATTTCCAGTTCTTTGCCACCACAAAAAATGCTGCTATAAATTTTTTTGTACATGTGAATACTTTTCCCATTTGTACGATCTGGTTGGGATACAGACCTAGAATTGGTAATGCTGGGTCAAATGACCATTTAATTATTTCTTTTGAATCTTCAGTTTAAAGATATTAGGAGTTAGCTTTTATCAGAAAGGTGTGATGGAAATTTGAATCACACATCTTTTTTTTTTTCTCAGTCTTTTTTTTAAAATTTATTTATTAAACTTCTTACATTCATTTTCGCAAAATTTTGGGTTCCAAATTTTCTCTCCATTTATACCCTTCCCCCACCCCAATACACCAAGCATTCTAATTTCCCCTATCACCAATATGCCCTCTCTTCTATCATCCCTCCCTTCCCTTGTCCCCATCTTCTCTTTTGTCCTGTAGGGCCAGATAATTTTCTATTCCCCATTACCTGTATTTCTTATTTCCTAGTAGCAAGAACAATACTAAACGGTTGTTCCTAAAACTTTGAGCTCCAACTTCTCTCCCATCCCTCCCTCCCTACCCATTCCCTTTGGGAAGGCAGGCAATTCAATATAGGCCATATCTGTGTAGTTTTGCAGATGACTTTGATAATAGTCGTGCTCTGTAAGACTAACTATATTTCCCTCCATCCTATCCTGCCCCCCATTGCTTCTATTCTCTCTTTTGATCCTGTCCCTCCCCAAGAGTGTTGATTTCAAATTGCTCCCTCCTCCCATTGCTCTCCCTTCCATCAACTCCCGCACCCTGCTTATCCCCTTCTCCCCACTTTCCTGTATTGTAAAATAGGTTTTCATACCAAAATGAGTGTGTATTTTATTCCTTCCTTTAGTCAAATGTGATGAGAGTAAACTTCATGTTTTTCTCTCAGCTCCCCTCTTTTTCCCTCCACTAAAAAGTCTCTTGCCTGTCTCTTCTATGAGAGATAATTTGTCCCATTCTATTTCTCCCCTCTCCTCCCAATACATTTCTCTCACCACTTAACTTCATTTTTTAAAGATATGATCCCATCCTACTCAATTCACTCTGCATTCTCTGTCTCTGTGTGCAAGCATGTGTGTATGTGTAATCCCACCAACTACCCAGATACTGAAAAGTTTCAAGAGTTACAAATATTGTCTTTCCATGTAGGAATATAAACAGTTCAACTTTAGTAAGTCCCTTATGATTTCTTTTTGTTGTTTACCTTTTCATGCTTCTCTTGATTCTTGTGTTTGAAAGTCAAATTTTCTTTTCAGCTCTGGTCTTTTCATCAAGAATGCTTGCAAACTCTCTATTTCAATGAAAGACCATTTTTTCCCCTGAAGTATTATACTCAGTTTTGCTGGGTAGGTGATTCTTGGTTTGAGTCCTAGTTCCTCTGACTTCTGGAATATCATATTCCATGCCCTTCGATGCTTTAATGTAGAAGTTGCTAGATCTTATGTTATCCTGATTTTATTTCCACAATACTTGAATTGTTTCTTTCTAACTGCTTGCAATATTTTCTCCTTGACCTGGGAATTCTGAAATTTGGCCACAATGTTCCTAGGAGTTTCTCTTTTTGGATCTCTTTCAGGCGGTAATCGATGGATTCCTTCAATACTTATTTTGCCCTCTGGTTCTAGAATATCAGGGTAGTTTTCCTTGATAATTTCAGGAAAGATGATGTCTAGGCTCTTTTTTTGATCATGACTTTCAGGTAGTCCCATAATTTTTAAATTGTCTCTCCTGACTCTATTTTCCAGGTCAGTTGTTTTTCCAATGAGATATTTCACATTATGTTGCATTTTTTCATTCTTTTGGTTTTGTTTTGTGATTTCTTGGTTTCTCAGAAAGTCATTTGCTTCCATCTGTTCCATTCTAATTTTGAAGAACTATTATCTTCAGCGAGTTTTTGAACCTCCTTTTCCATCTGGCTAATTCTGCTTTTGAAAGCATTCTTTTCCTCATTGGCTTTTTGAACCTCTTTTGCCAATTGAGTGAGCCTATTTTTCAAGGTGTTATTTTCTTCAGCATTTTTTTGGGCCTCCTTTAGCATGGTGTTGACCTGCTTTTCATGCTTTTCTTGCATCTCTCATTTCTCTTCCCAATTTTTCCTCCATCTCTCTAACTTGATTTTCAAAATCCTTTTTGAGTTCTTCCATGGCCTGAGCCCATTGAATATTTATTTTGGATGTTGGGGATACAGAAGCCTAGACTTCTATGTCTTTCCCTGATAGTAAGCATTGTTCTTCCTCATCTGAAAGGATGGGAGGATATATCTGTTTACCAAGAAAGTAACCTTCTATGGTCTTATTTTTTTTCCCCTTTTCTGGGCATTTTCCCAGCTAGGTACTTGACTTCTGAGATTCCTCTCCACACCCCCATTGCCTCCAGATCTGCCCAGCTAGTGCTTGGGGGCTGAAATTCAAATGCTGCTTCCCAGCCTTAGGACTTTCAGCAGGGGTGGGGCTGCTATTCAGTGTGAGATTAAGTTCAGCTGCTCAGTTCCCTCAGGGGGTTTATGCAGAGACCTTCAATAATGGCTCTGATCTCCTGCATGCTTTGGGAGCCCCTGTCTGCTGCTGCCTCCCGAGAGGGCCTGAGTTATGGAGACACTCTGTTCCCCTCTGGGCTGGCCAAAAAGACTCACCAACCTTTGGCACCTGTGGGTAGAGGGACCTGCATGGTCACTGGAGATTCTGTCCATGAAGCCTGCTTGGATCTGCTTCTCTAGGTGCAGTGCGGCCAAGGCAGGACTGGGCTCTGCTTCGGGTCGGTGTGTGATGGACCTCTGGTGTCAGTTTTTCAGGTCTCTCTGGAACAGAAATCTCCTCCACTCTGTTGTTGTTTGGTTTCTGCCGCTCCAGAATTTGTTGGGAGTTCTTCTTTACAGGTATTTTATGGGCTGTGGGTTAGGAGCTAGCATGTGTGAATCTTTCTACTCTGCCATCTTGTCTCCTCCCCCTGAATCACACATCTCTAGATGAAAGGAAGAAATGACAACAGACTGAGAAATTTTGATGACAGGACCCCTAGTTTGTGGAGTGCTATAAAAATGATCACCCCTTTTCTATTGGTTATCTAGGCACTGGGCATTTAACTTATGATCAAGAAAGTACTTTATGAACTTTATTCAGAAGCACACAATTTACACTTTTGCATCTGGGCATGAATTTTAATATGGAAGTGAGGAAGTTAATAGTTTGGTTTGCTGCTGCTCATTGTGTATATAGAGTTTAGTTAAGTGATTCTGAAACTTTTGCCCAGCCATTTATCTTTGGGTATGAATTCCTCATTCTGGGAAATGAAGACAGCAACTATTTTTTCTCTGCTTCTCTATGCCCCTGCTTTCTCCATGTCTTTCTATATCTGTCTCTCTGTCTGTTTGCTCTGTTGAAGATTCTTTGTTGCCTATGAAATGTTTGAGCTCCTGGGCTCAAGGCACTATATGATATACAAATACAAGATGTTTACTGAAAGGGAAGCCATCTTCCTTGAAGTCTTTAAGTCATCTCCCACAATGCCCTTTCTAATGATGCATAACAAATATTTAATGATAGTCATGTTTACATTTTAAATTACTTTGTGTGTACTGGATATTTACTCAGCACACACGAGATTTGCTGCCTTGGAAGGTGTTTGGTTGCATTTATAATTAACTGTTGATTTTAAAAATACATAAAATACCTGGGGGGAAGTAACAAAAAAAGAAACTTTAACCATGGAATAGCTTTCCTGGCCCCCA
This sequence comes from Bettongia penicillata ogilbyi, assembly GCA_023548195.1. Lineage (NCBI taxonomy): Eukaryota > Metazoa > Chordata > Mammalia > Diprotodontia > Potoroidae > Bettongia > Bettongia penicillata. The sequence continues at coordinate 5,273,430 of JAJHZJ010000266.1, forward strand.
GTACCACCCCTACCCCTACACAAAGCAGATGATACATTTATTCTTTGTGTAAATTTATTTTGAGATTTACCTTGGAGATCAGAGGAGTGCCCTGATATCTTCCACCTCCCTTCTCTAATATGACAGTTCAGCAAAATCAAAATTGCCTATCTCCTTCCTTTGGACCCAGTGGACTCACTGCTATATAAAGAGTCTTAAGTAATAATATGTATTTATACCCAGTTGTCAAATCTGGGCATATTTTCTTTATTTGATGCTTCTAGGTGGTGCAGTGGATAGAGCTCTGAATTCAAGCTCTGACTTCAAATTTAGCCTTATTAGTTCTATGGCCCTGATCAAGTCCCTTAAATTCAGTCTGCCTCAGTTTTCTCAATTGTAAAATGTGGATAATAATAGCACCTACCTCCCAGGGTTATCGTGAGACAATATTTGTAAAGAGTTTTGCTGACTTTTAAGTGTTATATAAATGCTCACTATAAATGTGGTTGTTATTATTACCTAGAGGATCTTAGATTTAGAGCTGGAAGGTATTTCAGAGGTCGCAGTCTAACCTCTTCACTTTGTAGATGAGGAAACCAAGCAAGGAAAATTAAATGACAAAGCATCTAAAAGAAGGATTTGAATCCCGATCTTCTGATGCCAGAGAAAACACTTTTTCTGCAATTTTATACACAGGAACAGACAGTTAGGTGGCAAAATGGTGAGTCAGGAGGACCTGAGTTTAAATCTGGACTCAGACACATTCTCTGTGTGACCCTGGGCAAGTCATTTAACCCTATTTGCCTCAGTTTCCTCATTAGTAAAATGATCTTGAGAAGGAAATGACAAACCATTCCTGTATGTATGCCAAGAACACCACTATAGGGGTCTCAAAGAGTCAGACATGACTGGAGACAACTAAACACCCATTGATTTCCTTGGGAGAAATTATTGTATTATAGTATATTATAGTATTATTGTGCATATGTGTATGTATGTGTATGTATATATATGTGTGTACATACATGTGTTTGCCTGTATGTATATGTGCATCTATGTATGCATGTATGTCTGCATGAATGCATATATGAATGTTAATAGGAAAGTACAAATAACAGATAAACATGATACCTGTGGACTTCATATAGTCTGCAATACTCCTGAAATGAGCCTGAGCCAGATTAAAATATAATTGTAAAATATTTAACAAATCAAAGAAAAATATAATAAAACTTGGATAACATCACATCTTAAAATTGTCAATATATGGAATAGTTGCCCTTCTTTCTCTTGAGTTTGAGGTCATTGATTTACAAAATATCTAGAAGAGAAAGGGGAAGGAACAAACACTTATTAGGTACCTACTATATGCTAAACACTGTGCTTCAGATGGAGTAAGTTAGTTTTATTTAATTACATGGTCTGCCTATGCTTTTGACCACTTAACATGCATACTGATTGGTATAAGTTCAGATCATAACTTGGAGGACTTCTTACTAATTCATGTCAGAATATATTATTTACATTCTAGATTACTTTTTCAGTGCTGGTTATTTTCTCTGGTTAGAAGTACCTGATTTCTAGAAGATGCTGGTTCTATACCTCTGCTTATTAGAAGATCATAGGATCACACAAGTCCTGACAGTATGTAAAAGGTCATTTGGTTCAACTCCTTCATTTGACAGATGAAGAAACTATAGCCCAAGGAGGTTCTGACTACCAAAATCAGGAATGGAAGCCTATCCTTGTATCCTACAGATGGTATTCTTTCCACTGAACTATGCTGTGAGATTAAAAGACATCTTAACTGGATTGGATGAAAAACTTCAGATAGGGAATTAGATTCTCAGTCCCAGATATCTCTTTCCAGAAGAATTGAAAATATTCTGCTGCAGAAAAGAAATTACTCCATGGAAAAGGTTCGTGTACCTTGAGGTTGCTACTCTACAGGAGACATTTTACAAAACACAGCAAAAATCCTTGCCATCACGCATACGAATAAATGTGCTGCTGCCTATAATCCACTGAGTCTGTTGACATTTTTACCTCAAGTGGAATTCAGTTTGCTGTAGTTCCCTAGTGTACAATAGCAGTTTAGATCTGGTGAATTTCTATAGGATATATTTCCTTGGCTTTGCTGTAGGTGGTAAGTCAGTGGTGTTTTTGTTGTTCATTTCCTTCAGTCATGAATAACTCTTTGTGACTCAATTTTAGAGGTTTTCTTGGTAGAGAAACTAGAGGGATCTTCCATTTCCTTCTCCAGCCCATTTTATAAGTGAGGAAACTGACACAAATGGGGTCAAGTTATCTGTCCAGGGTCACACAGCTAATAAGTGTCAGGTGCCAGATTTGAACTCAGGAAGAGGAAATGACAAATTCCTCCAGTATCTTTGCCAAGAAAATCCCAAATGGGGTCAAAAAAGTCAGACAGAGTGGAAAAGACTGAACCGTAGTAGCCATGGCATGGGTCACATATACTGTGCTAAGTACTTTGCAAAGATTATCTCATTTGATCCTTACAACAACCCCGAAAACTAGTGCTGTCATTAGTCCATTTTACACTTGAGAAAACTTAGATGTGGTGACTTATCCAGAATGAAATAGGTAGTAGGTGGGTGATATTGGATTTGAACTTGTCTTCCTGACTCATGGTCCAGCACTCTTGGCATTGTGCTAAGTGTCCTTTAGTCATTTCATCTTTCTAATGCTCAATTTTTCTTCTGAAAAACAGGAATATTGTTCTAGATGATTCCCAAGACTTCTTTTAGCTTTTTAATTTCCGGATTTCTGACCAACAAATTCTATTTATTTGATTTATAATGGAAATTATTTTTACTTTATTCAATTGCAATAGATAAATAATGCTGATTTCATTGACTGCTGAATTTCAGTACTGTGTTGTCTTGCGATTCTGATTTTAAGGGTAGCCTGATAAAACCCATAGCACACACTAGAATATATTTCAACCTAAAGTGTCAATAATAGAAAGCTTTCAGTTCTGATGAATGGAATAGTGTTGAAATAAATTTTCTTGCTCCATTGGTTGCTCTGCATAAGAATAACACATAATCAGTGACTATGGCAAGGAATTTGTATTTATATAAGAACTACTGCATTTTAGCAGAGATATAAACCTAGGTTTGGGGCCTCTTGTGATTACTCAAGATCCTATGATTGGGCTAGCAAGCACAAGGGCTGAGTGCTATTCCCATGTCTACTGTTGACTTACTCCGTGTTCTGAAGGAAATTATTCAGTTCATCTGGGATTCAGTCCCTGAAATGTAAAATGGAAAGGACAGAACTGCTTTCTCTCACTTAAAGGAGAAAGAAAGAAAGAAAGAAAGAAAGAAAGAAAGAAAGAAAGAAGAAAGAAAGAAAGAAAGAAAGAAAGAAAGAAAGAAAGAAAGAAAGAAAGAAAGAAAGAAAGAAAGAAAGAAAGAAAGAAAGAAAGAGAAGAAAGAAAGGGAAGAAAGAAAGGGAAGAAAGGAAGGAGGAAGAGAAAGGAAGAAAGAAAGAAAAGGAAGAAAGGAAAGAAGGAAGAAAAAGAAAGTGGCTCTAAATGTAGGGAGTGGGCTGAATGTTTTTTGCTCACTCCTTTTAGACACTGAACTATTCCTCAGGCCTCCTTCGAAATGCCTAGAATGGTGTCCTAAAAAGGAACAACCATTAATTCTGGAGTCGGTGGACCTGGCTTCAAATTTTACCTTTGATATTTATTATCTGTGTGACCTTGGGAAGTCTTTTAAATTCTCTACACCTCAGGTTTTTTTTTCTTCTGGAAAAGGAGAGGAATTGGGTGAGATAGCCTCTGAGGCCTCTTCTAATTCTAAATCTGTGATCTATGAAAGAAAGAGAGCCTTGTTGCACTGAAACTCAGAACATTTCTTCCTAATTCAATTTACAAAGTAGAAAATAAATTTGCTTTGTATTACTGAAGACTCTCCTTTATGTAACATATTAAATTTCTGCAGTAACAACCTGTGCCTGCCAACAGCCTATCTTGGTGGAGGCAGGTCTGGTTTTAGAACAGCTTCCAGAGTATGTGCAACAGCTACTCTTGACTACCACTCCACTTCTCATGTTGGGGGTGGGTTACAAGGAAAGTTTGCCCCCAGTAATTTGTCCTTACTTTCTGTATTGATTCATGTGAAAATTAGGCTGCAGAATGGAAGGTGTTGGCTTTGCAATCATTGAGAATTCGGTTCAAATTCTCCTTCCTAAACTTACTAGCTGTGCTACCCTGGGCAAGCTATCAAGCCTCAGTTTCCTCCTCTGTAAAATAAGGAGTTTGGATTTGATCATGTCTAGAGCTAGAAATTTTAGCTTTAATTCTATGATCCTATCTATATAGAAAGGAATTAAGATGTATATATAGCCACACATATCTTTAGACATAAATGTATTTATGGGTTTCTCTAAAATAATGTTGTATAATAATGAAGTAAAGGCAGGACTCTGAACACTGGTAATAGATTTAATAAAAATAGAAATTGAAGAGAAAATAAATAGAAATATAATAGAAATTATAGGAGGTAGACTGAGTAAATGAACGAGTGGATGAGTGAGGTATTCTCTTATTAACCCGTTAATTTCCCCCATTCCTTTAGTATTAAAGAAATAGTTGCCAAATCTTAGAGTTAAAAGGGACCTCAGATGGAAGTCATCTAGCAGAATTACCTAAGTAGTAGATAGCGATAGATAGATGAGTCAGGGAGAATCATCCTTGTGAGCCCAAATCTGACTTGACATTCTCTAGCTTTGTAACCCTGGGCAAGTTAATTAACCTTGTTTGCCTCAGTTTCCTCATCTGTAAAATGACCTGGTAAAGGAAATGACAAATCCCTCCAGGATCATTGCCCAAAAGACCCCAAAGGGGACATAAAGAGTCAGACATGACTGAAAATGACTGAACAGCAATACAAATTCCCACTACAACATCCTGAACTTAGTCAACCCTACTAGAAAACGTTCACTGAGGCAGCCCATTTCACTTTGGGGCAGCTCTGATTATTAGGAAGTCTTTCCCCATTGAGAGCTGAAATTTGCTTTCCTCTCCTTTCCAACTGTGGCTTCTAGTTGTTCTCTCTAAGACCAAGTAAAAAGAGACCAGGACCACTCTTCCATATTCCTGTCAAATATTGAGAGGCAGCTGTCATGGAACCACCTGCCTCCTAAATAACTCTCTTTTCTTGACTAAGCTAAATATTCCAAGATAATCCTTATGTGATATAACTACCAGTTTTCTCTATATTTATCCTCTTAAAAGAATAAAAACATTTATGAAAAACTCAGTATGTGGAAATCATTGTACTTTCTCAGTATACTTCCTACAAAGTGCTACACAAAAATGAACATAAGAATCCATAGGAAGTGTGCCTAGGATGGAAGAGAAACTATTCCCTCCTTGACCATGTACATTACGCCCCTACCCAATGCAGCTCAATATGGTGTTAGCTTTGTACTACTTGAGTTTTAGTGTATTATTTACTCACTGACTTTGTGGTTCAGAGAGGAGAAGCAGCTGTTGACTTAATGTAATGTGAAAAAAAAATGTAGCAAGTCTGGGTTGGGCCTAATGACATTTTTAGAGGCAGGATGAAGCAGTAGTTTTGACATCGTACTTAGAAGTCAGGAAGATCTCGGTTCAAATTCTTGCTCAGACACTTATTAGTTATTTGACCTCGATCAAGTTATTAACTGTATAAAGTGCTATGATCGTATGTGCTGGTCCTAGAGTCAGGGGACCCGAGTTCAAATCTGACCTCAGACATTTACTAGCTTTGTAATGCTGGGCAAGTCACTTAACCCTGTTTGCCTCAGTTTCTTCATCTGTAAAATGACTTGGAGAAGCAAATGCAAACCACTCCAGTATCCTTGCCAAAAAGCGAACAAATAAAAAAGCAAATGGGATCACAGAGAGTTGCATATTGTTAAACAACTACAATCCAAAGTAAAATAGGTTACCTCTGTATTTCCTACTCCAGGAGATCTTCAAGTGGAGCTTGGACAATCACTCGAACATCCAGGAACAGACAAGGTACTGCTTACTTGTACAGGTATAGGCACTAGCTGAGATCCCTCCTGATTTTGTGAGTTGTTTCCTTCACATGTATTCTTATGATGACCTTGAAACATAATAAATGCTCTCAACATCATGTATGTCCAAGACTCTTCTTAATTTCTTCAAAATATCTCCTTATGAAGTTTACTATTGAAACATCCAACAAAGGGATATTTCCCCTCCTCCATTGCCCTCTTGCTACATTTCCCCATGATAGGACTACAAACACTAGTATGCAGTATACATTACTTTGACACATATGCCTCATAATATGTCTATAGGAAAATAGGATTTTGTTACACAGAATTTTGCATTTCACTTTTAAATTTTCAGGGATATAGTTATTTTAAATATTAACAAATACTTTTTTGGGTAGTTTGCTGGTGAAGGATTAATCTCATTACAATCAAATTGGAAAGTAATCAGAATGTTTTTTAAAATTTCCATTATCTTCAGTACTTTGTGTTTTTTTCCCAGAAGAATAAATGCTATGACAATATTGAGGTCATAGAATACCTTTTAATTAATTACTGTACTATGATTATTATTGTAATTCATAGAGCAGAGTCACAAAATATAAACTACAACAAAATAAAAAGTAGGTAAATTCTTAACCCAATATGTTTACTCTACATGTTTGACAGACAGTCAAGATAGAAACATAAGGGATAGAGAAGAATGCTTTCAGGAAAAGTGTGGAGGTCAGTTGACTGGGATCATTCAATCTAATGTTGTTCTTCTCAGCTGGACTGAAAGAGGGCTCTTCTAAAGCATGAATTAATAGCTTTTGAGGTTTCAAACTCAGTCCCAATGAGTATACAAAGCAGTGACCCAAACCAGATGTGGTTAAGCCAATGGCAAGGTCTTTCTGTTTTTCAGAAAGAAGAAATGCAATCTCCTTGCCAAGGTTGAAGAATCTACTTAAAGCAAATAGAGGTTGAGAAGAATTTCAGGTCCCAAAGTTGTTCAAATTTGAATGCAAGTACCCTGGAGTACATGACTTATTAACATAGGTCCTGGAGACAAATATTTTCTTCCTGAATCCTAATCCAGAGCCTTGGAATGGGAACAGAGTTAAGAAAGGAAAAAAAATAAAATGGGAGTATCTTTACTCTGTCTCTAAAGAAACAAATGGAGATTTTGGAAAATCCTAATGTGACCTCGAGTAGCAATGAACCAACTTAATGGAGGAACTAGGTCTCTTCCACAGTAGAGTTGGCTATACTATTTGTAACAATATTTTGCTAATCAATAGATTCCCTCACTATCATTTGTGACTGCAGTTGTGCACATCAGTCATGAAACTTGATCAGCATCGTAAAGGCTGAGCTATTTGATCTGTGTCCATGGCACATATTATGAGCATGCATCAGGGTGCAGATTGAGGAAGTCAGAGCAAAGGAAATAGTTGTGTGCCTGAGGCTGGAGGGGTGAGAGGACATATCTGTTAGCTATTTCCCTAAGATTTTTTAAAGGTGCCAGAATGCAGCCTAAAGCCAGGAGTTTGAAAATCGTCTGAATTGTAGTGAAGGAAAATCTTATTGTTCCTCAGGGGTTTCTGGGCTAAATGAAGAGGCTTGCTCTTGGAAAGAGAAGGGACTTAGGAAAAGTGGAAAGTGAAAGAGTGAGTGGGTGAAAGAGTGAATGAATGAGGGAGTGAAAAGATTCATTCAGTGTATACAAAAGAAAAATTGACTCAGACAGTGAGTATGAAGACAAGTCAACAAGTACCTGGTGTTCATTCCGATTTGCTCCTAGAGAGGTTGTTCTATATATATTATATATAAGCCAGTGGTACAAGGAAAAGAACGCTGGATTTGAAATCACAAGATCTGAGTTCAAATCTCTGCTCTAAGTATGGGATATTGGGCAATATTTCTAATTTCTCTAGGGCCTTTACTTCCTCATTGGTAAAAGGAGGGGCTACATTAGAAGGGTTCTAAGGCCCCAGGTAGTTTTAGATATGAATCAATGAATTCATTTGTCCCATTATCATTCTCCCTCAGATATATAGCATAGAAATGAATGCAAAAAGATATCACTTAAGCTATTTCAGCAACATGAAGTGTTTGGGGAAGAAAGAAGATAGTGATCTAGTGAATGGGGCATGCAAGATGAAATGGGTATATATGTGCTTGTGTATTATATATTGTATTTTTATGTGTGTATGTATGTGTGTGTGTGTCTTAGGTGGTTCAGATTTTAGTTCAACTCTAATGATAGATAAGAAACTGTTCAGTGACTGATCTTTAAGCCAAATATGTATATGACTAATCCTTAAAAGGAGTCTATAACTTTTTTCGGTTGTTATTTAGTTGCAAGAGCTATGTGACAAACAAATATCTATATACACATATGTACACGTGTGTGGGAAAGTAGGGGATAGTTGATTCGGGCTATTTACCTATAGTCTCTGAAAAAATAATAAAAATGAAGGGATCTATAACATAAACAATGAGGTGTTAGGTCTTAAAATGTAGTGCAAAGATATGTCTACCTTTGGCTACACCTTTAGGATGTGAGTGTATGTGTGTGCATGTGTGTGTGTGTGTGTGTGTGTGTGTGTGTGTGTGCGCGTGTGTGTGTATGAGGTTCTGTGATCAAAACTGATGGAGTTAGAGGGCAGTTAGCCTTTGTTCAGTCATGTATGGGCCATGTATCCCTTTAAAAAGTGGGTCACACTATCTAATCATAACATCTTCTAGTCTCCAGTCCTGCTGCTATTGCACACATTTTTCCCCAAAGATCATTGACAGTGGCCCAGCAATCATAGCTATCTGAGAAAGTGGTTTGGATTTCTGGACCATTGCTTTTAAATATTGGAATGAGAGGCTCCTGGCCAGATTGGCAAGATTATATTGCTCTGAGTCTTTCAAATCTAATCCAAAGGGCTTTAATCTTAAAAGATTATGAGAAAAAGAAACTGGCTACTTATACCCACCAAGTCTGCTATCATAGCAAGTAGTTACAATGTAGGAAACAATTGAGAAACCTAGAAGTTTATAGGAGAAAAAACAAGATGAAGGAAAGAAAGGAGTTTTAAAAATCATTGCCGCAATTGTCTCTAAACACATTCATAAAGTTTAGGCAACAAGTAATGTGAATACAAAGATATCAACATGATTTATGAAAGAGATCCTTGTTCTAGATGAATAGGGTGTTAACCAAAAAACTTCAGTTTAAAAAAGTGTGTGTGTGTGTGTGTGTGTATACAAAGAATGGAAGGGAGATCAGATAATAGGCAATAATACCAAGGTATGGCATAGCATTGTTAGAATAATATAAGCAGTGAAAAAACTCAGATTGAACAGAGGATGATGAGGAAAACAGATTCCTTAAGGATTCTTGATCCTGTATTCCTTATCATTCTCAGTTCAATTTGACCTTTAGTGTGTGTATAAATACACTAAAGCAACTACATTGTATATTGTTATATGTATGTATGAAAATACATTTTATAATTCCATATATGTATACTATGTAAAATAACTTATGAATATAATTTGTTTATTTTAATTCATATATATATATGTGTATATATATATATATTATATATATATATATATATATAACACACACATTGGGGAAGATGGAAGACAGAAAACTATTACTTCAGGTAGATGAAGTGATGATAATTGGCAACAGAAAGGAAGCAGAATGTCCACATTCTTATTTTGCTTTCCTTTTTCTCTAGCAAGAAGAATAATATTTGAATTATAAAGGAAAATAATAGAAAAGGGAGTTATCACTCAACTGAATCTATGATCTCCTAAATTTTTATGTTACTTCCAATGACTCAGATCACAAACCATCTATGGCTGCTTATCCTGAATAATTCTCTTATCCATATCCTCTCCTAAAGAAGATTTAAGTATATACTGATGTATATAAGATATGCTTAAGTCTATCACAGGAAATCTGTTCAATATATACTGAATACTTTTCTTGGTTTTCTCTTGCATTACCAGAGTATTATGAGATAACTCACTCTGTACATTAACCAATCTTCACCTTTGCCATATAAATAGACCATTTCTTTATTCTATCAAACTTTTCCCTAACATGTTTATACTTGTTCTGATTTGGCATCATTTATTTGTAAGATATTACAGCCTGTGCACACCTACCATTTACCTGGACAGCGACCTCTGTGAGACACACATTTTTGCTTCTTCAAAGATTGTTGTGTTGTCCTAAATAGCGTCTCACATTCTCCAGTCAGAATATTTCCCAGTCTCTAATTGTGCTGAACTTCTCATATTATTCACCATTTATTCAAAGATTACTGACTGTGGCCATATCACTCCAACACTGGAATGTTGACATTAAAAATATATCCCCTCTTTTTTTCCTTAGAGAAGTTCAGGTTCATTAAGAAAGCTTTGCAGATTTAGGAAAGCTATCAAGCCTTTAAGGAGTTGATAATTAATTTAAATGTTAGATCAAGTCAAGAACCATTTATAGAGTGCTTATATGTGAGTGAGAGTAGTAAGGACAAAGAATATAAATATAAGAAAAATGCAATCTTTCCCTCAGGAAGTTTAAACTGCACACACACACACAAATATTTATTTTGTTTATTAAATATTTCCCAATTCATGTTTTAAAAATCTTTAACATTCATTTAAAAATTGAGTTCCATTTTTTTCTTCCTTAGGTTTCTCTCTCACCTCTTGAGAAGGCAATGCATATGATATTGATCATACATGTGAAGTTATATGAAATATATGAAATGTGTTTGAATATTAGCCGTGTTGCAAAAGAAAACAAAAAGGACAAGAAAAATAAAGTAAAAGCTATGCTTTGTTCTGCACTGAGGCCACTTGCTCTCTCTTTGAAGATGCATAACATTTTTTTTTCCCTCATGGGTACTTTGAAATTGTCTAGGATCATTGTGATGATAAAAGTAACTGTACTTTTCACAAGTTGATCATTGTTACAATATTGTTGTTACCGTACATACTCTTCTGGCTCTGCTCACTTCACCTTTGTACATAGAAATACAAGTACTTTCTTTGATCTCTTTGGAATACAGATGTAGTAGTTCTTTTTGGCTATGATATAGTTACAAGTTTTTCTCCAGAATGGTTGGACCTCTTCACAAGTCCACCCACAATATATTAGTGTCCCAATTTTTTTTCACATCTCCTATAGAATTGGTTGTTTTCTTTTCTTTCATTTTAATCAATTAGGTAGGAACAAGATATTATACTAGAGTTGGCTTTTTTTTGTAAATTTGCAGTTTTCTAATCAATAGTGTCTTAGAACATTTTTTTATGTGACTTTTAATAGCTTTGCTATCTTCTTCTGAAAACTTTTAATATTCTCTTACCACTTATCCATTGGAAAATGGCTCATATTCCTTTTTTTTAATAAATTGGGCTCAGTTCCCTACATATTTGAGAAATGAGGCTTTTATCAGAGAAACTTGCTATGATTGCTCTTCCCCCATTTTCTGCATTCATTCCAGTTTTGACTGCACTAGTTTTGTTTCTGCAAAAAACAATAACCTTTTACATCATCAAAATTATCCATTTAATTCCAGTGATCTTCTCTATCTCTTCTTTGGTCATAAATTCTTCCCTTATCCATATATCTGACAGATTTATTTTTCCATGCTTCCCTAATTTACTTATGATAGACCCTTTATGTCAAAATCATTTATCCATTTTTTTACTTATCTTGGTATATGGTGTAAGGTGTTGGTCTATGCCTAGTTTCTGCCACACTCCTTTCCAACTTTCTCAGTAAGTTTGGTCAGATAATGAGTTCTTGCCCACCCTCCTTCCCCCAAGACTTAGATCTTTGGGTTTATCAAACATTAGATTACTAGTGTCATTTACTACTATGTATTGTATAGCTAATCAATTCCACTGATCAACCCCTCTATTTCTTAGTCAGATCATCTTGATGATTACCACTTTGTAATATAGTCTGAAATGTGGTAATGCTAGACCATCTTACTTCATTTTTTCATTGGTTCCCTTGATGTTCTTGATGTTTTGTTTTCCAGAAGAATTTTTTTTTTAATTTTACTAACTATAAAAAAATAAAATAATGCTTTAATAGTTTGAGTGGTATGTCACATTGTCATTTCTATTATGGTGACTCATACTACCCATGAACAAATAATATGTCTCTAGTTGCCTATGTCTGTTTTTATTTGTGTGAAAAGTATTTTATAATTTTGTTTATTTAGTTCCTTTGTTTTTCTTTACAAATAGACTCCTAAGTTTGTTTGCTTGTTTTTTCTATTTCCTGCAGTTATTTCAGAAGGAATTCTACTCTCTATCTATCACTCACTTTTATTGGTAATATGTAGAAATGCTGATGATTTATGGAGGTTTCTTATATATCCTGCCATTTTGCAAAAGTTGCTAATTGTTTCAGGCACTTTTAAAATTGATTCTCTTTAGTTCTCCTATTTTTATCCTTCCATTCTTTTCTTGTCTCATTGCTGTAGCTAGAATTTCTAATACAAAATTGAATAATAGTGGTGAAAATGGATATCCTTGCTTCATTCCTGATCTTATAGGGAGACTTCAATTTTATCCACCTTACAGATAACACTTACTTTTAATTTTAGGTAGATTCTACTTACTATTTTAAGAAAGGATCCATTTATTCCTGTGCTTTCTAATGTTTTAAACAGCAATTGTATTGTGTGTTGTCAAAAACCTTTTCCTGCATCTGTTGATGCATCTATCTATGATGCCATCATGATTTCTATTGTATTTGCTATAGATATGGTCAATTGTGCTTACAGTCTATTTAATATTAAACCAGTCCAGTACTACTGGTATAAATCCCACCTGGTCAGAGTGTATGATCTTTCTGATATGTTGCTGTAATCTCCTCCCTAGTATTTTATTTCAATTTTTGCATCAATATTCACTAAGGAAATGAGTTTACAGTTTTATTTCTCAGTTTTTGCTCTCCATGATTTAGATATCAAAACAATACTTGTGGTTTGAAATGAATTTGACAGGACTCCATTATCTATTTTTGAAGCAGTTTATATAGTATTGGGCTTTATTGTTCTATAAATGGCTGGTAGAATTCTCTTGTAATTCCTTCTGGTACTGGTGATTTTTGTTTCTTGGGGACCTCTTTGATAACTTGTTTAAATTATTTTTCTAGGATTGGGTTATTTATTCTATTTTCTCTTCTGTCATTCTGGGAAATTTATGTCTTTGTAAAAATTAATCCATCCCACCTATATTGTCAGTTTTACTAGTGAATAATTGGGAAAAATAACTGCTAACAATTGCTTAATTTTAACTTAATTGGTGGGATATTCACCTTTTCAATTTTGATTCTGTAATTCGGTTTGTCTTTCTTTTATTATTTATTCATAGACCAGTTCCCAGTTTTATTTCAAGTTTTAAGTTCCAGTTTATTTTAAATTCATTTCTATTAACTTCTCCTTTGATTTTCCATATTTTCATCTTGGTATTTAATTGGGGATTTTTAATTAGTTCTTTTTCTAATTCATTGATCTTCTCATTCTTTTATTGATATATGCATTTAGAGATACAAATTTTTCCCTAAGTAGTGCTTCGACTACATCCCACAAATTTTAGAAAGTTATCTCCTTGTAGTCATTCTCTTAAATTATTTATTGATTGTTTCTCAGATTCTTTTATTCTTTGACCCACTCACTATTAAGGATAATATTATTCAGATTCCAATCAACTTTTATTGTTTATGCAATGCTTTATTAGAATATTTACTAAAATCAAGGTAAATTCTTTTTTTTAATAAAAAAGAAAATGGCCATATCTATCTGTGATCCAATTCCATAGTTCTTTCTCTGGATGTGGAAGGCATTTTGCCACAAGAGTCCATTGGAAATTTTTTAAGTCTATGCATTTCAATGAAATACTAAGTTTACTAGAAAAATTCCTTGTACATTGTGGTTATTGCTGTGTACAAAGTTCTCCTGGTTCTGTTCCTTTCACTCAGCATCATTTCAAACTTGTTCATCCATTCCCCAATCGATGGGCATCTCCTTGATTTCCAGGTTTTGGTTACCACAAAGACAGCTGCTATAAATATTTTTGTACATGTGGGAATTTTCCCATTTCTATGAATTCTTTGGAATAGGGTCCCAGAAATGATATTGCTGGCACAAAGGGTATGAACAATTTTGTTGCCCATTAGGCATAGTTCCAAATTTCTCTCTAGAATGGTTGAATCAAATTACAGCACCACCAACAATGAGTTAGTATTTCAAATCTCCCACATCTTCTCCAACATTTATCATCTTACTGTTTTGTCATGTTAGCCAATCTGATAGGTGTGATGTGGGACTTCAGAGTTGTTTTGATTTTCATCTTTCTAATCAATAGTGATTAAGAGCATTTTTTCTTACAATTATAGATAACTTTAATTTCTTTCTCTGAAAATTCCCTGTTCATATCCTTTCACCATTTATCAATGGGGAATGACTTGTTTTCTTGTACATTTGAGTTCTCTCTAAATTTTGGAAATGAGGCCTTTATCACAGATACTAGTTGCAAAAATTCTTTCCCAGTTTTCTGCTTCCCTCCTAATCTTGGTTGCATTGGCTTTGTTTGAGCAAAAGCTTTTCAATTTAATGTAATCAGAATTATCCATTTTGAATTTCATATTGTTCTCTGCCTCTTGTTGGGTCATAAATTTCTCCATTCTTCATAAATCTGACAAATACATTTTTCCTGGCTCCATTAATTTGTTTATATTATCAATCCTTATATCTATATCATGTATCCATTTGAACTTTATTCTTGTGTACCTTGTCAGGCATTGGTCTATGCCCAGATTCTGCCACACTGTTACCCAGTTTCCCCAGCAATTTTAGTCAGACAGTGAGTTCTGATCCCAGAAGCTCAGGTCCCTGGTTTTATCAAACAGTAGATTGCTATATTCATTAACTATTGTGTCTTGAGTACCTAACCTATTCCATTGGTCTAGACCTCTGTTTCTTAGCCAGTACCAAATGGTTTTGATGATTGTTGCAATTTGAGATCTGGTAGAGCTAGGCCACTTTCCCTAGCATTTCTTTTCATCAGTTCTCTTGCTATTCTGGACCTTTTGTTCTTCCAGATGAATTTTGATATTATTTTTTCTAGTTCTAGAAAATAATTATCTGGTAGTTTGATTGGTGTAGCACTGAATAACTAAATTTATCTAGTTAGAATTGTCATTTTTATTATATTAACTCATCCTACACACCAGTAACTGATGTTTTTCCACTTATTTAGATCTGACTTAATTAGTGCAAAAAGCGTTTTGTAATTGTGTTCCTATAGCCCCTGGGTTTGTTTTGGCAGGTAGACTCCCAGATTATTTTATAGTATCTATGTAGCTTTAAATGGGATTTCTCTTTCTATTTCTTGCTGTTGTGTTTGTTAGTAATATATAGAAATGCAAATAATTTGCATGGGTTTATTTTGTAACCTACAATTTTGCCAAAATTGTTTATTATTTCAAGTACTTTTTTACTTGAATCTGTGAGTTTCTCTACGTATGGTATCATATCATCTGCAAAGAATGATAACTTAATTTCTTCTTTGCCTATTCTAATTTCTTCAATTTCTTTTCTTCTCTTATTGCTACACCTAGCATTTCTAACACCATATTGAATAACAGTGGTGATAAATTCATCTGACCCTGGAGATTTTTTCCTTGGGCATTCATTGATGGCTTGTTCAATTTCCTATTTTGAGATGAGGTCAATTAAGAATTCAACTTCCTCTTCTATTAATCTGGACAATTTATATTTTTTAAAATAGTTATCCACCTCATTTAGATTTTCAAATTCATGGGCATACAGTTGGGTAAGGTAATTTCTGATTATTGTTTTAATTTCTTCCTCATTGGAGGCGAGTTCACCCTTTTCATTTTCGATATCGGTAATTTGGTTTTCTTCTTTCTTTTTTTAATCAAATTGATCAAAGGTTTATCAATTTTATTTCTTTCTTCATAAAACCAACCCTTAGTTTAATTATTAGCTCAATAGGTTTCTTAATTTCAATTTTATTAATCTCTCTGTTTTCAGTATTTCTCATTTGATATATCCTTGGGAATTTTCAATTTGTTCTTTTTCTTTTTCAGCAGCATGCCCAATTGATTGATCTCCTCTTTCTCTATTTTATTCATGTAGACATTCTAAGATATAAAATGTCCTGTAAGAACTACTCTTGCAGTATCCTATAAGATTTGGTAGTTTATCTCATTATTGTCATTCACTTGAATGAAGTTGTTGATTGTTTCTTTAATTTGTTGCGTGATCCACTCATGCTTTAGGGTTAGACTGTTTAGTTTCTGATTAATTTTTGGTTTATATTTCCATGACCTTTGATTATATATAATTTTTTATTGCTTTGTTATCTGAGAAAGATGCATTGACTATATCTGCCTTTCTGCATTGGATTGTGAGGTTTTTATGCCCAGTTTTTGTATATGTGCCGTGTACTACTGAGAAAATGGTATATTCCTTTCTACCCCCATTCAATTTTCTCCAGAGATTTGTCACATCTTCCTTATTCAGAGTTTTACTCACCTCCTTAACTTGTTTCTTATTTATTTTGGGATTAGATTTATCAAGTTCAGAGAAGGGGAAGTTGAGGTCCCCCACTAATATAGTTTTGCTGTCTATTTCTTCCTGTAACTCCCTTTACTTCCCCTCTAAGAATTTGGATGCTATACCACTTGGAGCATATATGTTTAGTAATGAAAGTGCTTCAGTGTCTATGGTACCTTTTAGCAGGAGATAGTTTCCTTCCTTATCTCTTTTGATTAGATCTATTTCTGCTTTTTCTTTGCTTGAGATTAAAATTGCTACTGCTGAATTTTTAATATTAGTTGAAGCACAAAATATTCTGCTCCAACCTTATACCTTTACCCTGTGTGGATGCCCCTGTTTCAAATGTGTTTCTAGTAAACAACATATTGTTGGATTTTGGTTTTTGATTCATTTTGCTACCCATTCCCTTTTTATGGGAGAGTTCATCCCATTCACATTCCCAGTTATGATTACTATCTGTGTCTTTCCCTCCATCCTCTTTCCCCTTGTTTATGTTTTTAGTTCTCCCTTCTCCCTTTCCCTCCACAGTAGAGTTCTCATTTTTGACCATCACCTCTCTTAGTCTTCCCTCCCTTCTTTCAGTCATCTTCCCTTTTAATTATCTTTTCCCTTACTACTTCTTCCCTCCCTTTTAGCCTCCCCTCCCTTTTCTTTCCCCTTTCCCCTCCTACTGCCTATAGAGCTAGTTGTATTTCTAAAATTAACTGAGTTTGCTGTACCCTCCTTGAATCCAATCAGATGAGAGTACCTCTCAAACAATGTTCATCTCTCTCCCCTCTTTTCCTCTATTGTATTACATTTTTGTGCCTCATCCTGTGATGTAATTTATTTTTTCTGCCTCCTCCTTTTCACATCTCCCATTGCAATACCTTTGCACCCTGAAATCACATTTTTATCATCACATCATTTAGTTTATACCCACTCCCTCTATTTACACACATCTCTTTTATATTTCACAATAAATATACAATTCTCAACATTAACAAGTATCATCTTCCTTCAAAGGGATATAAAGAATTTGCCCATATTGAGTAACAAGTTTGTTTTTTCCCTGTTTACCTTTTTATGCCTCTCTTGAGACCTGCATTTGAAGGTCTAATTTTCTATTGAGTTCTGACCTTTTCATCAGGAATGTCTGGAAAATCTTTATTTCATTGAATGTCCATCTCCTTGCCTGAAATATTTTACTCAACTTTGCTGTGTAATTAATCATTGGTTGTAGTCCCATCCCCTTTGCTTTATGTAATATCATATTCCAATCCCTTTGATCTTTTAATGTAGAAATTGCAAGGTCTGGTGTGATCCTGATTGTAATTCCTCAATATTTGAATTACTTCTTTCTGGGTCCTTACACCATTTTCTCATTCACCTGATAGTTCTGGAATTTGGCAACGGTATTCCTTGGTGTTTTTAGTTTGGGGTCCTTTTCAGGAGGTGAACGGTGGACTCTCAAAGACTATATCTAGGACTTCTTGGCAATTTTCCTTGATATTTTCTTGGATGATACTTTCCAGGCTTTTTTTTTTCATCACAGCTTTCTGGTAGATGATTAGTTCTTAGATTTTTCTCTCCTGGTTTTATTTTCCAGAAAATTTCTTTTTCCAATTAGATATTTTACATTTTCTTCTATCTTTTCATTCTTTAGATCCTGTTTGACTGATTCTTGATGTCTCATACATTCATTAGCTTCTACTTGCCCAATTCTAATTTTATCAAATTGTTTTTTTCAACTAACTTCCACATCTCCTTTTCCATTTGTCCAATTATTCCTTTTAAGGAGTTATTTTCTCCAGTTGGGTTTTGTACTTCCTTTTCCGTTTGTCCCACTGTCCTTTTACATTCTTCTGTGATAGTTTTTTTTTTCATATTTTTAAAGTTATTGGTCAGTTTTTCCTCAATTTCTCTAATTTGACTTTTAAAATCCTTCCTAAGTTCTTCTAAAAAGACTCTTTGTGATTCAGATCAGTTCATATTTCCCTTCTGAAGTTTCAGATGGGAGTGTAGTCTTAATAGTAACCTCTTTGGTATTTGTGTTTTGGTCCTTGCCCCCATAGAAAGATTCTAAGGTCTTTTCTTTTTTGCTTTGCTTCTTCCTCATGATAATCATGCTTTTCCTGGCTTTTAAAGTAGGTCTCTGCATCTGGGGCACAGGGGGCTCTGTCTCACAGTTCTTCTGTCTCAAGTTAGCACTTGAGGCTTTGTGTGTTGTATCCTCTGGTACTTTCAGCTAGAAGCTAAAATGCTGCAGCTTATCTGGTGCTAAGCTGGCTGGTGTTGGAAAACAGAGGGCAGAGGAGGTTACCCTGGAGCTAGCCTGTTAAGTGTAGGGGAGGAGTGGTCTGGCCACAGGAGGTCTCCTCTGCTGAACTACAGCATAGGCAAGGTTGAGGTCCCCTACTAAAATAATTTTACCATTTCTTCCTATGACTCATCTAACTTGTCCTCTAAGGACTTGAGTACTATACCATTTGGTGATATATATATATATATATATATATATATATATATATATATATATATATATATATATATATATATATATATATATATATTGTTGTTACTACTTCATATAGAACCTTATAGAAAGATACATTTTTTCCTGCCTTTCTCTTAATTCAATTTTTGCTTTTGTTTTTTATGAGATCATGATTACAACCCCAACTTGTTTTTTTTTTTTAACTTATGATGAAACAAGATAGATTCTGTTTCAGCCCCTCATTTTAACTCCATGTGTTTGTGCTTCTGTTTCAAGGCTTTTTCTTGTAAAGAACTTATTGTTCCATTCTGGTTTCTAATCCATTCTATCTGCTTCCTATCCATGGTTGAATTCATTCCATTCACATCCACAGTTATGAGTACTAACTGTACATTTACCTCCATCCTATTTTCTTCTTCTTCTTCTTCTTCTTCTTCTTCTTCTTCTTCTTCTTCTTCTTCTTCTTCTTCTTCTTCTTCTTCTTCCTCTTCCTCTTCTTCTTTCTTTCCTGTAAATCTGTTTTACTTTGGAGCACTTTCTATCACCCCCTTTTAAGCATCTCTAATTCTTTCTTATTCTTTTCCCTTCCTTTTTCCCTCTTGGGTAAAATAGATTTCTATACCCAACTGAATGAATAGATACATACATACCTATACATACACATACACATATACATACATATGTATGAATGCATATATATCACAAACCTATATGTGTTCCTAGAGGGAGAAAACAAAGGATGAAGAAATGTATGATCTGCAAATACTAATTGAAAACCCATGTGCTTTTGATGAATTCTAGATGAATTACTTTCACTCAAAAATAATTTTGTGATTGCTGAGTCGCTCTTATTGAAATCTGAAAGATCAAGGCAAACAGGTTTACTGTGAAGGGAATGAAAAAAAGACCAATGATCCCTGAGGCACATCACTAGAGACTCACATCCAATTTGACTTAGAATTGTTAATGACTATTATTTGCATGCAATTAATGCAACTATTATAAAATTATACATACATATATATGTATATATATATATATATATATATATATATATATATATCTTTCTCTTCTAAATCTTTCTGCCTTTTATACAAGAATAGTATGGTACATGCCCCACCCTTATGCAGGGTGATCAGACAATCCTCATTTCATGGTGTGCTCTTTCCTGCATACAATGAACCCTGTTCAGTCATTTTAGTCATTTGTGATCGATCCCATTTGAGGGTTTTGTGGCAAAGATACTGGAATGGTTGACATTTCTTTCTCTACCTCATTTTACAGATGAAGAACTAAAGCAAACAAGGTTAAATTACTTGTCCAACTCACACAGCTAGCAAGTGTCTGAGACTATATTTGAACTCAAAAAATAAGTCTTACCGAGTCGAAGCCCAGTGCTCTAGTCTATGCAGGGGGTAGAGAGTCATTATTCCTTATTCCTTCCAGTTTCCTTTGCCGATTTTCTGACTTGCCTTGCCTACTGATGTACGAAACAAATGCTGTTCCATAAGCTCTCTCCAACTTGCCCCTTGCTTGAGCTGCATAATACTGAAAGGCTACTGTCTGAAGATGAAACCCTTAGAGATGTAAATAATATGGCTAAACTCATTTTTCAATGGTTAACAAACTCCCACAATCATGTTCTCCCCATCCCAGTGATTCTTAAACTCTGGCTGCTTCCATGTTTCCATCTCCTTCAACCCAACTGCCCCCTGCCCCATCAAGTGGCACCATAAAGCTACCTATGCCTTCTATCATTTTCTCTGGCATTTGAGCTTGGTAGTATGAAGTTTGCTACTAGTACTCAACAAACTCAAGCAACTCCACATCACAAAATAATTGTTTGGCCTCCTAAACCCTTCATAAAGTGCCACCCCTCACTTCTTATATCTTCTCATATCTTTTGCTCCTCTCCAAACCCTCAATCCAATGACACTTGGCTTCTTGTTGGTTGAATAAGACTCTGCATCTCCCAATTCTGGCCATCTTCATTGGCTGTCATTCATGACTGGAATGTTTTCCCTCCTTGTTTCTGCTTCCTGACCTCCATTATCTTCCTTCAATTCCTGCTAAAATTTCACCTTCTACAGGAAAGCTTTCCAATCCCTCTTAATTTCAGAATGTTTCCTTCTCTCTGTTTATTATCTCCCATTTATCTAATGCAGAAGTGATTGGTACATAGTTATTTGAATGTTGTCTCCCTTACTAGACTGTGAGTTCTTTGAGAACCAGGGCTGCAGTTTTTTTTGGTTTTGTTTTTGTCTTTCTTTACATCCCAAGGAATTAAAATAGTGCAAGGCACAGAGTATGCACTTATATATTAGTGATTAAGTCAAGCAAATAATCTAAATTATTGATTGAAGTAAAAATAAAATTAATAAATAAATATTCTTCTTTTTGTTTCTTGTTGTAGTTAACGATACAATCACAATTTCACTCACCTGGAATTTTCAAAGGGAAAATTAAGAATGTTTCCTTTAAAGGAAATATGCTACTCTTTCCCAAATGCCTGGGAAACAGGATCATTTTTGTCACTTCCATCTTCTCCTTCATTCTAGTTAGTTAACTGCATAATAGCAAATATTCTCTTGGACTGCAATAATGGAAATGTCTTCAGATTGTGGGAATTATTAGTTCCAGTTTGCTCTTTCTTGTCAGAACACTTCTGGAGTATTATGTTAAGTTCTGGATGCCACATTCTTGGAAAAATTTGATAAGCTGGAGCAAACCCAAAGGAGGGAGAGAAGGATAGTAAGAAAATGTAAAATTAAGTTTTCAGAGCATTGGTTTAAGGAAGAGGGCAGGAATACCTTTAAGGACAGAAAAATCGAACAGAGAATGATGGGCATCTACAAATATTTGAAGGGCTGTCATGTGGGAAAAGGATTAAATTCATTCTAAATAGCTATAGAGTCATGCTCTCCAAAGAGTGATACACAAGCCAGGTCATTTGGTGCACTAATATACCATTTGGTGTAATATAATTTCTACTGTTATTTATCATCTAAAAATTAAAAAAAATTACACTTCTTTTTAGTATTTAATGTAAGGATTGACCCTGGCATACAAACTTGGTCCATAAGAAAGTAGCATGTAATGTATGAAACAAAAGATATTCTGAGGAAATAGTAGGAATTCCACAAGAAAGAGGAGTTGTCAGTGACACCCTCTCTTATCCACTCTATTTCAGGATTTTGTGATATATTGTAGCTTACGTTGGCCCAGTTAAATGGATTTGTGGATTATGTAATCTACTTTTAACTCAATAACCTCATAAAATGGACAAGGAGCTTAAAAATATCCTTGCAAAGAAACCATGGATTGCTGAGAATATTAATGGCATGAACACAATTGAAAAGAAAGAAAATAGGCGAGCTGGCTTTTTTCTTATTCCTAGAATGAGCTCTTCAGCAATCACACTCTAAAGTAAAAAAAAAACAAAAAAACAACAATGATTATCTAATCTGATCCGACAAAGTGGTCCAAAAATATTTGAAATGATTATGAATGTTATTTGAAATATGAATATAGATAGACTTTTCTTTGCAATGTATCTTGTCCTGAGTTTAACAGTTTGCTTTGCAATGTTAGTTGATTGACATATGAGGCCACCAAAAATAGATAGTGTAATAACCATAGTTTTGCTTCTGAAGGCAGTATTATCTACAAAACCTCCTATAGGTACATTTAAAAAATTTGGAAACTGAATTTTTTAAAACTAGTTTGAAGATCTGTTGTAAGAATAACTGAATGGCATTAAGGAAGATAGTAATTTACTAGTCTAATTTCAACAGACCTATGTACAATTGGTGGATGAGGCTGAAAATGAGTATCAAATTTAGTAAGTGTAGTCAATGATGTACTTCTTCAATCTGGATTTAAATAATCTTATGAACACTTTTTTTTAGCCATGCTCATCTTGAAATCCAAATACTGAGGTAAGTTAAACTTAGAACTAGACTTTCAAATCACTCTGTTATAGAATGTGAAACCAAGATTTTCAAAAAAGTTAGGATTCATATTTAAGCTTTTGCTCTTATAAAATATTTTGCTAATATTAATTGTAGTGAGAGCAAGATTTCTGTATATCACAAATAAATTTAAATGAATATTTTAATTTTTTTATCTTTCTTACAATTTCTATTTTGCATATATTTTATGAAACATGATATTTTAGTACAGATGTACACATATAATTATAAATAAGTGACATATTTGGGTGAATATATATCTTTTCTTTTTACTGATAGAGTCTGTGGTCAAAAATTTTGATATCATTGTAGAGGACAAAAGAAGATTACAGAGAAATGCATACTGATTAAATATAAGGAAGAAGTACCTAATAAATATTATTTAACCTTGCATGGTGTGAAATTTGTTGTATTTAGGATAAAGTGACTTGGATTCAAATTACAGCTTTGAAATTATCTTTACCTTTAATAATTCACTTAATTTTTCTATGCCCTAATTTCCTCATCTTTAAAATGAAGGGTATACCTTTAACACAACTATCTCTAAATACTTTGAATAAGTATCGCTGATATAAATACTTGGAATCTTATAGAAATCTGTAGGTCAGTAGATGATGCTACTATCCATAAACAAGTATTGGGACTACTTGTTGCCCTCCCATGAGAGAGAGAAATGAAAAATAGAAAGATTCAAGTAGGATAGCAGAAGAGACAGATGAGAAAAGTCTATGTGGAAAAAGGAAACAGACCAGCAGTTATAATTTACTGCTGCCATCAGTAACAGAAATTGTGTTTTTGTTTCCTTTTTTGCTTTTTTCCCTCTACGCCAGGAAAAAAAGGTTTCAGGTGGTCTCTCAACTGAAGATCCTAGCTAGAGAAAACACAGATCTGAGACTGAGATGCACTATCTTTCAGATTCTCATTCCCTTGGATTCAATATTGGTAAAGTTTCTAGCACTGATTCATCCTACCTTGGATAGCATTTGGCTAGCTTGATGTAGGAACAAGGTGATTGTCAACTCAGTGGAACTGGAAATTGGAATTGGAAATCTGCTGTTATTTTCCCCCCTTTTCTGTCAGTTTACTGTGTCCAACTTAAAAATTGAACGTCCATCCAGAAGCAGAAGGGAGACTTCCCAGCAACCTTCTCATCCTGGAAAATCTTATCTTTTTTGTCTCTTTCTCTGACTATATTAGTTCCTAAGGGATGAGGCCAGTCAGATTCACTACGTCATTCTTTATTCTGCTCCCATCCAAGCTCTCTACAATTTTTTCTCCACTATCTCTATAGGGGTCCCTCCCTCTGATTACCCGCCTCCCCCACATACCAGTATTCTTTATTAACTTTCTTTTATATTTTGTTTTCCCATTAGAAAGGGAGGGGACTCTCTCTTTTCTTTTGGTTTGTCTTTATATTCTCACTACTTGTTATAGTACCTAGATGATAGTAAGGACTTAATAAATGCTTCTTGACTTGACTTGACTCACATATGAAATCACCTAGAAGCTTTAGAAGAGATGTCTTGGGATATGACATTGAAGGGAGATGATCATGCTCACTTATGGGTCCTTATATCTTCTACGTTATTTTAAATACATTTTCTGCATTGCTCTTATATCGCATGATTAATTATGACTTGTCAGGAGAAGATCTGAAGAGAAAATGATGGTTGTCTGTGAGTGGTGGTTGAACAGATGGTTAAACCAATTGATTCTAAAAGCCTGAATGTGGCAGTGAGGTAATCTAAGAATAACCTGATTCTGAAGGATTTCAATTTATGGTTTCATTATTCCTTTAGAGAAATGTTATAGAGGCTCCTTGGAATGATTGAACGAGATTATCTTCGATATGACTCTAGAAGAGGGAATTTTGTTACATTTAGATGATTATTTAGAGGAGTTCAATTTCATGATCTATTCATAAATGACATTTATACAATAATAAAGGGTACATGATTTTCAAATTTTACAATTTATTTGAATTTTGTCCTTTTTCTCAGCTCTTTATTAGAAGCAAAGCATTCCATTCTGAACCCAACTATAACAATACAACCACAAGGAGTTTCTCCTCTCTGCTGATAATACTTTACTCTGAATGTTTATAGATGCAAATGTCAGAAAAGTGTATACTATCCTGACAATTTGTATATTATGAGAAGTGAGTGGTTGGAGTAGTGGGGGCAAATAGTAATTTCATGTACGTATCTAGTTTCTCCTTTAATGTCTGTGCTGTCATGATTCCTGATATGATCAGGGAAAAATTCTGAATGCTTGAAGAGGAGGCAGGGTGGGACATTAAGTTTGCACATTTATCAGTTGAAAGATGCAAAGATTTCGTTTTACATAATGAACTGGTACATTTAGCCATTTACAAGCATGTAAACCTTTCTTCCCCTCCACAATAGGATTCTCAGTCTTCCCTTCATTTCTAACTAGTTCTGCTTATATGCCATATTACACTCTCTAATTTCCTTTTATCTTTTCTTTATTTTGCAGAGTCTCAGTAAGTGTCTCTTTAAGACAAGTTAATTTAGCCAATTACTCCAGTTTGGTTGAAGATAAAATCTTTAATTTATCCAGACCTCTCTTTATTCTTTCTAGGATTCTCTTTTCCATTAATTTCATGAAACATTGTAATTCTCCAGTTTAGGGAAAAAGTTAATTTCATCTACAAACATGCTTACACATACACAGTCAGATGCAAACATATACTCATATATTTTGTCACCATTTTTTTTTTTACAGAGAAATTCAAGTCATCAGTCCCTTACTTTTTTTGGAGACAATGTTAATTTAGTTCTTCCAGTTGTACAAATTGCTTTATGCATTATCTTTTTTGATCATCAGAAAGACTCTGGGAGGCAGGAATTGTATGTATCATTATCCCCATTTTATGTCCCAGCAAAATGAGACTGAGAAAGATAAAACTGACTTACTCAAAGTCACAGGATCATAGACATGGGAGGAATCTCAAAAACCCTCTAGTCCAGCACCTTCATATTGCAAAGAAAGAAACTGAGGCCCAGGATAGGTAATTTGCCGAAAGTCACATGGGTAATATGCCAAAAACAATCCAGAATCTGTGACATTTGCCCATATAATTATGTAAATAAATGGCAAATTCAAATATAGAACCTGAGTCTTCTGAAAGAAAATTTCATAGATATTTTACCTGCACTATAGGTTTAGAATAGTTATGGATTTTAAGATAAGAATAGGTTATGTCCTTCATAGTCAAGGGCATCCTAACATTTCATATATTTATATATATATATATATATACATACATGTATATGATGTATTATATATATTAGACATAGAACAGGAGATGAAATGGTCTGTGGCCTATTGATTAAAGATCAACATATGAGTTTTTTTTTTTAAATTTGATCTTTTCTACTGTAATTCTTTCTCAAATGTGTTGGCCTACTTATCTTTCTCATTAAATGTATTATGGTGATTACAACTGAATCTTCCTCTGATGATTCAGGATTATTTTTAGTGCTTTAGTCTTATTTTTCTCAACATGAATATTCACTGTATAATATTATATGTGAATATATGTATATATATATATATACACATATATATAATCTGTGTGTGTAAAATTGTAACTAGATGAAAAAATACTGAACTAGGCTAGATAATATGATATAATCCTGACTCTTCTAAGAATATTTGCATGATCTTAGAAAGCTCACTAGCTTCCTTTGTGTCTCATCCAAAATGAAAAAAGAAAGACATCCTCATATGAGGATATTACATGGATTAATTAATAGAATTTTAAAATATATTCAAGTTTAGTCATTCGGTTTAACATCATTATAAATTATTGACTTGGAGGTAACAAAATAGCATTATTCTTCCATGTATGTGAATGGAGATTTTCCAAAGTAGGAGGGAAAATAATAGCAACAACATGAGAGTAACAGTCAAGAGAATGGAATTCTTTTCCTGATGATTACCACTTACAAGCTGAATGACTTCAAGCAAATAACTTTAACCTCTATGAAGCTCAATTTATTCATCTATAAAATGAGAATAACTTATTTTCTAGTCATGAAAGTCCTTTACTCGCAAGAAAAGTGTCTGATCCTGAGGAATAACCCCCAAGATTCATTATTCTTATTTTTTGGCTACTATACTTATTTAAAAGGTTTACTTTAGGGAAATATACTAAATAAAATCAAAATATGTTTCATGCCCAGATTTCCCCTAAATTTGACAGCAATGTTACCAATTGCTTTGTAAACACTCAATATACATAATGGAATTTTGGTATGAGTAAGACTTAATTACTTTTACTTCAGAAAATGTACAAAATGTAGACACAGGAGATTATGAAACAATATCCAAAAACATTCAAATAGCCCATTAAACTCTCCAAAGAAGACAAAAATTCTTTGAAAGGTTGTTGGTCTTCCCATCCACTTCAGAATTTACTATATGAGCCACTCATGGTAATAGACTTGGCATGGTTCAGACCTCTTGAACCCTGATGGCTTTAATTCGTTAGCTGAAAGGCAATCCTTTGAACAATCCCCTTCTCCTTTTAGGAGACTTGTGCCTAAATAATTAAACTCAAGGGCTCTTCATTTGTTCAACTTTCATAGAAATCTCTTTGTTAAGCCCTCTAGTCTCCAACCTTTACTAAGAAAAGGAATCCAAAAGGCTAAAGTTATCCAGGAACTCAAAGTCCATGATCTGTTCTTGTCCCATGGGACAAGTTTGGTTTACTTACTTGAACTTCACTGGTCAATCACCATTTTTGGCTCTTTCAGAGAAGCAGGGGGGTGAAACAACCAACTCATCAACCTGTTTTCACTGAGGTTTATAAGGAAGAGGAAAGACACTCAAAAGGAAAGTCTGTTCCATTTCACAGCTCCATTTCATGGACTACACAGAAGAAGGAAGCTCTTCTCGTAAGTACTGTCCTTTACCTCTCAGTTACCAATAATATTTGGAGATAGTCCAAACCACTGGAGACCAATGACAGTAGTTTCCTATTTCTAATTATGAAGGTATTACATTGCAACTTTATCTTCATAAAAATGCTATCCAGAAATATGTATATGTCCTATACTTTCATGAAGTTCATTGGAAAATTTATTAATTTGATTAGGGCTTCCTTCCACCAAAAAACTTCCCATATAGTATGGTTGCTAACAGTAGATAGAGTGCTGGAACTAGAGTTAGGGAGATTGAGTTCAAATAGAAACTCAGATATTTACTAGCTGTATAATCCTGACTCAGTTGCCTCATCTATGAAATAGGGAAAAGAGTAGCATCTTCCTTCCAGAATTTTTGTGAGGATTAAAGGAGATAACTATAAAGTACTTAGCACAATGCCTGGCACCTATCACTATATACATGCTAGTTTTTGTTGTTATTATCATCATTATTATTTGGACAATTTAAAGACAAGGGGAATGAAATGAAATAACTTCAATATATAAATGAAATAATAACTTCAATACATAAATAGAATGCAAAAAACCCCAGAATTTAAACACAGTACTTACAAAAATGAAAAAGGATAATAAAAATTTCCACAAAAATGCCAACACAATGCATAAAATGCATGCAAATTAAGCTATAAAAGTATGAAAATTATATAAGTACAATGACAAAATCTCTTCATGTTTGAAATGAAGAAAATAAGAGAAATATTCTTGGTGTATAGTTGGTTCACACTCATAATAAAAATTTAATACTATAAATATGTATACTTCAATTTGTCTGAATGAAACAGAAGAGAAAATAAGAAGAGAAATAGCAATGTGGGAAAAGCAAAAAATACAAAAGCTTGATATTGAAGCATATGATGAATTTGCAAAAAGATATTGAACAGATCAAAACCAATAGTGTTCATCTAAGTGGTCAAAGGATATGAACAGAAATTTTGAAAGATAAATGACAATTGCAAATGTTCTTTTTAAAAATGTGTTCCAAAACACTAATAGCAACAGAAATAACAATTAAAACAAGTACATTTTTTCACCTCCTGCAAATTGGCAAAATGGGAGGGTGGGGAATGGTACCAGCCAAACTGTAGGGATTGATAGGAGATAGGTGCACTAATGGACTTTTGGTGAGGCTGGGAATCAGTCAAGCCATTCTGGATATGAATTTGGAAGTGTGCAAGAAAAGTGAGTACCCTACCCATACCCTATGATTTATCAATCCTTATATTGTACATATGAAAATGTACATATGAAAATATGAGAAAGTCAAAGAGAGGAACCAAAGTTTGATATACACCAAATATTCATAGTGGTGGCAAACGACTAGGAACAAAGAGGGGACACATTACCTGGGAAGTGACTGGGAAAAATGGCATATGAATGAAGTGAAGTATTATGTTTTAGTAAAAAATGATCATTATGAGAAAATCAAAGAAAGTTGAAAATATTTGCATGAACTAATGAAAAGTAAAAGAAATTGAAACAAAAGAAAATGTACAATAACTTCAACAATTTTAACATGATCATTTAAATTAAGCTTAACTCCCAAAATCAAAAAAATAAAGGAAAAATCAGTGTTAGGTGTTGAACAGAGAGCCAGGACTCAGAAGTAATTTGGTTTGTATCCGTTGAGTAAAGTAGCCCTTCCTTCAAGTCCTGCCTCTGAAACAGACAAGCTGGGCGGTCCTAGACAAGGTGCTTTACCTCTCAATTCCCCCAGGAAAATGTCTAAGGCCATAAGTTGCAACCTGTTGCTTCTCTGTTTCTGACAAGATACAGTTTTCTCACAGGAAATTCCCTACACCAATAAAATCAAAATTGATGCCAAAAAATAAAATAAAAATCAATGAAAGTTTGCTCATTTCATTCCCCTCTCCCCCAAAAAACAACAATAAGTTAATCGTAGTTCCCTTTATAGCATAGGGATCATGGAGTACTAAGAATTGTGTATTGATTTTTGGAAGTGGTCATTAGAAGAAGCATTTTTATTTCATTGTATTTCAGTGTTACAGGAGGAGATCAAAGCATTATAGGATGGTGTAGAAGAAATAAGGAGTGTTCCTCTCCCCAGATATGCATTACTGTGATGTCAAAAAAAAGCACCAATTAAAAAGTATTTATTGAAAAAAAAGCTACACTATTTATAGGTTAAGGAAAACCAATAGGATAAGATTACTTGACACTTGGTCATGAAAAGCAAAAAAGAAGTCCAACGGGAGGAGGAAACAGTTAAGAACTAAGATGTTGAAGGCATCTCCAAAGAAAATCACTGATCTAATTTACAGATTTACCTGAATACAAATAGTTAGGAAAAGACAGACTGCATACCACAGGTTACATTCAGAATTGTCATAGTACTAAGAAAGGACACAAAAGTTTGGAATTTGACATACCAAAAATGGAAAGAAAATGGCTTGCATCCAAAGATAGTATATTCTTCAAAGTTTTACAAAATTATACTGGGGAAATTCAGACTTTTAACTGATTTGAGAATTACCAAAAACTCCTACTCTGAAATCTAGAGTTAGGCAGAGATTTTGAAATGCAAAGGCAATGGAAAAAAAAAGAAATTTGTGCAAGAGAAATTTCTGAGCAGTTCTAATGTATTCATACATTACATTACCAATATTGATACATTACCAATGTATTGATAAAAGGAAAAAAATGTCTTTTGTAAAACAAGTTCTAGGCTTTCTTATTTCAAAAATATCCCAGAGAAGGAAGAAGGTGAAGGTTAAATATTTCTTTTAATTGATACTTCACAAATAAAGGTCATTCAAACATGAAGGTAGGTATGGGGTAGAATAAGAGCAGTAGGGAATGGATAAGGAAAAATCCAGAGTGGCTTCAGAGTGGAGTTACTGGGAAAATGAAAGAGTGATTTATAAACGGAATTACTTCAAGGAAAACAAATTATAAGTATAGAACAGATCAGTACAATTTGGCAGTACATAGGGGCTAAAATTAAAATAGGCCAGATTTTTGGGTTCCAAGTAGGTTATACTAGAGACAAACTGATGATGGTTGGTTGCTGTGAGTCATGTGACAAACAGAACAGGCTCTCTAGAAGGGCAGGAAAACTGAAGAAATTAATATTACTTTTTAACATGAAATTTTATTTATGTAATTTGATTTTATGACTCCTAAATTTCCTCCTGTCATCCCACATCCTAAAGAGCTTACCCACATAAGAAAGAGATATTTTTTTAAGAAAAAAAGAAGGCAAAATTATCAGCAGAATCCTTTTAAAAATAGTTCTCAAGGTATGTGATGTTCCACACCCATAAGCCCCCCATATTAATAGAGAAGTGGGAGTCAGGAGATGGAGTATGTACTCTCATGTCTTTTTCATAATTGTTCTTTATAATTCTTCAAAATTCATCTTAATTGTTTGCTGGTGTTTTTATTCTTTCCATCCATGCTGCTCTAGTTGTAGTGTATATTGTTTTCTGGCCTCTGCATTCTCTGTTTCACATCAATGAATGTAGGTTTTTCCACGCTTTTTGCAGTCATGTTGTTGATCCTTATAGTAAAGAATTCTTTCACTGCTTACTATTCTCTTCTTGATATTCTTGCTTATCTCTATATTTTGAATTTCTGTTTTTGCTTTTTCTAATAACATGATTGCAACCTTTCTCCCCTCATGCACAGTACATTTTTTTATAATCTCTCATTTTTATATTATGAATGTGTTTACTTTTTTGTCATATATTTCTTGGGGCCAACATATGAATTTTTCCTTATTTAATCTGTTACTCTCTTTGTTTTCATAGGATTATTTAATTTATTCACCTTTAAAATTAAGAGAGTGAGACGTAGCTTTCTTCCATTTTTCACTAATACTGCTTTTGTCTGAATGAGGACTTTTTTGTTTCTCTTCAGTTATTTTTTTCTCCTTAATTTGAAATTTAAGTGACAGAGGACTATACAAAGTCACAAGCCTCTCATTCCTCTCCAGAGTCATCTGGGTCTAGTGGCTAGATATAGGTCAGGACAACTGGAGATGGTCCACAATGCAGTGAGAGACCTCAACCATATATATACATATATATATATATTATATATACTTTTAATTTTATATATATATACTTTTAATTTTATATATATACTTTTAATTTTATATATATATATATATATATATATATATATATATATATATATATATATACTTTTAATTTTCAATTCCCCCAAAGATGGTGTACGATGTGTTATAGGCTATCTCTCTCTATATTCTTATTCAATATATTTTCACATTAGTAATGTTGTATAGAACAATTAGAGTGAATGCGAGAAACAACGAGAAAGAAAAGGAAACAAAACAAAAAACAGCAAATAGTATGTTTCAATCTGCATTCAGACTCCATATTTTTTTCCTCTGGATGTGGAAGACATTTTCTATCATGAGTCTTTTGGAGTTGTTTTAGGTCTATGCGTTGCTGAGAAAAGCTAAATCTATCAAAGTCAATCACTGCACGCTGTCTGTTACAGTGTACAATGTTTTCCTAGTTCTGCTCACTTCACTAAGCATCAGTTGATGTGAGTCTTTCTAAGTTTTTCTGAAGTCCAACTGCTTATCATGTCTCATACAATAGCCTTCCATTACATTCACATACCACAACTTGTTCAATCATTCTCCAATTGATGGGCATCTCCTCAGTTTCCAGTTCTTGGCCACCACATAAAGAGCTGCTATAAATATTTGTGTACATATGACTCATGTTATCTTTGGGATACAGCCCTAAAAGTGGTATTGTTGGGTCTAAGGATATGCACATTTTTATAACCTTTTGGGCATAATTCCAAATTGCTCTCCAGAATGATTGAATCAATTCACAAAACCATCAACGTGTATTAGTGTTCCAATTATCCCACATCTCTTCTGGCATTTATAATTTTTCTGTCTTCTTATGTTAGCCAATCTAATATGTGTAATGTGGTACCTCAGAGTTGTTTTAATTTGCATTTCTCTAATCAATAGTGATTTAGAACATTTTACATGGCTATAGATAGCTTTCATTTCTTTATAGAAGTCCTGTGAAAACTGCTTGGTCATATCCTTTGACCATTTGTCAGTTGGGGAATGACTTGTACTCCCATAAATATGACTCAGTTCTCTATGTATTTTAGAAATGAGGCACTTATCAGAAATACGAGTTGTAAAAATTCCCCACTCTACTTCCCTCCTAATCTTGGTTGTATTGACTTTGTGCAAAAACTTTTCATTTTAATATAATCAAAATTATCCATTTTGTATTTGGCTTCAGCTTTTTTAAATTATGGTCTTTCCAAGATCTCACTTTGACTGAGGTAATGCCTGCTCCATGATTAGGGCTGTTTAAGAAGTGAGTCAAGGGATGGCCCCTTAAAAGAAAAAACTAGGAGTGGAAGACTCTCAGTTTCTGAGCAAAAGAGAAACAAATTCTACTTACATTCACTTTGAGCCATCAGGGCCCAAATAATAACCATTAAGTGATGCTTGGGTAGGGACTTATTTTTTGACCAATCCATGAAAACCAGAGTAAATTGGTAAGACCAACATATTCTTATACCAACTTTCTGTCATTCTGCACTTCACTCTTGTTTATTACCCCGTTTCCTATTTTTAGAGTTTTACTTAGATTCTAATTTTTTTCTCTGATAAATAATTAACTGATCCTATCCCTTAATTTACTCCTTTTCAATCTCTGTTAGATATTTTTTCATATTTTTGGTCTTTTTCTGAAAATGAGCATTTTTTTTTTACTTTTTAAATTTATTATCTTTATTTTCTGCCTATTCAAAGCTTTTATTCTTTTATTCGTGGTCTTCAGACTTATTTATTTCTTTAGTAGTCTCAGTATTTCTCACAGATGTAAAATTAAGAGAATTTTTTGAGTTCCCTTTTCTCAACAGTCTTTATGCTGTTGCCTTACAGGTTTTGTCTTTACCCCCTTTTTTGTTCTCCGGCCCACACTTGGAAGAACCAATTTATGCAGGGCGTAGAGAGTATAGAACATTTCCCCTTAGTAGAAATGCCCCACTTTCCTGGGTCTTACGGAACAGTTTGGCTGCCTATTTTCCCCATGATCCTTTCTTTTCCATTTGCTCTACAATCTCCTTTCTGATTCCATGTCTTTGCAGCCTCTTTGATATCAGTGCTCCACGGGGAATTCTGATTCCCTTTCTCCTGAGATGAATACTGTTCACGGAGTCTGAATACTTATTGGTTGTGGTCTCTTAGAAAGCCAAATTCTTGCAGATTATACCCATTGTAACGTCCCCATTTCCTATTGCAAAATGTGTATCTCTTCCCCAAGGGAGGGCTCTTCGGTGGAATCGTCTCTTGTCATTTAATGCATTTTTCCCTTTTGTTTTCCCCTGCTTCAATCATTCCCTTTTTAATTTTACCCAACATCCCATAGTCAGTTTCCTTCCCCAGAGATTTGTTGGTCATCCTTCATTTTCAAGGATGACCGATGATATCACAGGTGATGTCCTGACTTTTGCCATAATTGGATTTAAGTGAGGCAGAGGTGCACACTTGCCAGCCTATTTGTCTCTTCCAGAGTCATAGAAGTCCAGTGGCAGGAACAAAGAAAAGATGACTAGTGATGGTCTAGAAACCAGTTGATGACCTTAGCATCTTCAATACCTGACTACACTCTAAGCCAGAGATTCCCAAACTTATTTAGTCTACCACCCTCTTTTACAAAAAAAAAAAATACTGTGTCCCAAGGGTTACCTTTAATGCTTTTTTTTTGAAATTTTCATCATTTCAGAAAAGATATATTTTTAAATGATGCATCTTAAATTTACTAAATTATTATAAATTTGTGAGTTTTTTCCTTCGTTGAAATATTATGATGCAATATTGCATCACATAACCATATAATATCATATTGTAAATAAGTCAGTACATGCACATATTCCTGCTGGACTTTCCAACATTGAGCAACATGCTAAGTTGTCAATACTTGCTTGTTAAGACCTGTCACTGGACTTGACCACTGATTGGTTATAACTAGTATTTTCAGTGTTTATTTGGAGATGAAACATGTATAAATGGTTTTTCAAAATTTTCTTGTTTTCTCTTCCTTCCTTCTGCTCCTCCTGTCCCCTTAATTTAATTCAGCACCCCTCAATTCCATCTGAGGCTACTATCATCCCCCTAAATCATTCTGGTACCCTCAGAGTTGGTATCACCCACTTTGGGAACCTACGGTTGAGTCTAAGTACTCCCTAGCGCTTTCTTCAGCTTCATAGCTTCATAGCTATTGGAACAAATTGTTCTCATTTACCCATTCTGTTGGGGAAAGTTTTACATACTAGTGATAGATATCTCCCTAATTCATTGATTAGTTTCAGACTTGTCAGTTGTCCTCACTTTGGTTTAGCTGACTGTTGAGATGGTTTTACTGTGTGGTCAATGCACATGCTACATCTTCTTAGAGTCACAGATGAGAGTTAGGTGACAGGTGGATACAAAAGGTGGATGAGCATCCCTGACCAGGGCTCAGTAAACCCTTATACCAGAGGTGCCAATATTCCCAGAACACCCTATAAAGTTCTCCTCAGAGACTACTGGATAACTTTAATTGATTTAGAGAATTCATTCATATGATTCCTAATATTTTGAAATTATTTTGATAACTAACCTTTTATATCTTTTAATTGCCTTGGAAATGGATTTTGGTTATATGTACTTCTGTTAGTTGTTTATGTATCTAGAAGTTGTTATTCAGTCTCTTAGTCATGTCAGACTCCTTATGGTCCTGTGAACAACATGCTATTGCATTCATGGAGTTTTCTTGGCAACGATACTAGAGTCATTTACTATTCCCTTATTCAGTGGATTAAGGCAAACAGAGGTTAAGTGACTTGCCCAGGGGCATACATTTAGGGTCTGAGGGCATATTTGAACTCAGATCTCCCTTAATCCAGGCCTAGTGCTCTATGCCCTGAATCACCTTTTTCCAGCAGTTTCTATCTGGAAGTACCAAAGTTTATCTAAGAAATTTGATAATAAAACTTTCTTCTCAATGATTTCTTGCCCCTTTATACCTTAGATGTAATTATATTGCTTGTACAAGAGCTTATATCTTCATTTTTTAAGGTCATTATTTTTAGTATTTAAGTCATGAATCCATTTTGAATTTGCAGAATATGGTGTGAGGAACTGGTCTAAACTTATTTTTCACTTGACTGCTTTTTAGTTTTCCCAATAGTTCTTTATAATATGGGAGCATTTTGCTAGGTAATTTATGTATTTCTGAGCTTATCAGACACTGGGTTATTGAGTTCCATTATTTTTGATCCTCCTTTATCTATACAAATCCATTGATGTATTTCTCTATTTTTGAACCAATACCAAATGTTTTGCACAGCTGGTACTTTGTAATATAGTTTAAGGCCTGGAAATACCCTTCCTCACTTTATTTCTATATTGTCCTACTATCTATTTGATTTTATATTCTAAATCTTATATTCCTCTAAATTAATTTTGCTTCTATTTTATTAATTTTTATAAAGTATCTCTTTGACAATTTGATTGGTATAGCATTAAACTATAAATTAACTTTGAGAATAATATCACGTTTATATGTTGGCAATGACCAAACCTGTGACTCTTTTAATCAATACAAATTACAAGCACCTAGTTATGATTGTTTTTTAAGTGGAAGGAAGGAAGGCAGGAAACAAGCATTTATTAAGGACCCACTACGTACACAGTTTTAAGTGGTTTACAAATATTATCTCATTTGATAACATACTAATCTCCCACAAATAACATTAGAAAGTTGTATTATTATTATTATATATTATCATTATTACCATTGCACAATTTAGAAAATTGAGAGAGATGTCACATGACTTACTTGCCCAGGGTCACACAGCTAGCAATTGCCTGAGCT
This sequence comes from Bettongia penicillata ogilbyi, assembly GCA_023548195.1. Classification (NCBI taxonomy): domain Eukaryota; kingdom Metazoa; phylum Chordata; class Mammalia; order Diprotodontia; family Potoroidae; genus Bettongia; species Bettongia penicillata. Next base: position 5,310,342 of record JAJHZJ010000266.1, read on the forward strand.
TAAACTTGATCTTCCTGAATCCAGGTTGAGGACCCTAATGTCTATGCCACCATGTAATAGAATTGATGGAGAAATCTTCAAATTTATCATCATAAATATAGGATTGAAGTAGGGATAATTTTCTCATAGAAAGAAGGTGGCAGAATGAATTGAAAAACAAAGCTTATGTATAAAAGAGTCACTCAAAACATGCACAATGAATTTTACAGTTAAAATGAGTAGCCAGGCTATTTTCAGAGGAAATTAAAGCTATCTACAGTCATATGAAAAAATGTTCTAAATCATTTTTGATTCGAGAAACCAAATCAGAACAACTCTGAGGTGCCACATCACACCTGTCAGATTGGCAAACATTTGTGACAAAATAGAAAAATTATATATGTTGGAGAATATGTGGGAAAGTTAGAAAATTAATGCATTGTTGCTGGAGTTGTAAACTGATTCAACCATTTTGGAAAGCAATTTGGAGCTATGCCTAAAGGACTACAAAATGTGCATACACTTTAACCAAGCAATACCACTCTAGGGCTATATCCCAAAGAGATCATAGAAATGGAAAAAGGACCCACATATACAAAAATATTTATAGCAGCTCTTTTTGAATTGGCAAAGAACTAGAAGTTGAGGAGATGCCCATTTATTGAGGAATAGCTAAACATGTGATATATGAATATAATAGAATACTATTGTGCTATAAGAAATGATGAGCAGGCAGACCAGAAAAATCTTGAAAGACAGTTTTATGAACTGATACTGAATGAGGGGAGCAGAACCAGGAGAACATTGAACACAGTTACAGCCATGCTTAATGACAAATTTTAATAAAATTGGCTCTTCTCAGCAATGCAACATTCTAAGACAACTCTAAAAGTCTCATGATTAAAAATGCTATCCACATCTAGAGAAAAAGTTATGGAGTCTGAATGAAGATTGAAGCATACTATCTGCTCTCTCTTTTTTGTTTTGTTTTACTTTGTTTCTTCTTTCTCAGGATTGATTCCAATAGTTATAATTCTTCTTTGCAACCTAACTAATGTGAAAATATGTTTAATGTGAATGTATAAGTACAGCCTATTGCAGATTGCATGCTTTCTTGGGGATGGATTCAGGCAAGGATGGGGAGAAAATTTAAAACCCAAAAGTTAGTGGAACTGAATGTTGCAAGTTATTAATTTTTTTAAAAGGGAAAAAAAGTGAGTGGTCAGAGTAGGTTGCCTCAGTTGAATTAAATATACAAAAGTGAGAAGCATGCTTTTAGATATGGCAACAATGAAATTAAAAATTATCAAGATAAACTAGGTAATGTGAATATTTAAATACATCACAAGTATTAAAATAGAATAAACATTAAATTTATTCATACTAATTAGAATAGCATCTAATACATAAAATAAAAGTCAATTGTACTAGAAAAAGCCCTAGACCATAAACCATTAATTGCCATTCACTTCAATGCACTCTTATCAGTCTTAGATAAATTTAACATAAAGATAAGCAAAAAGGAAAATATGGATCTGAACAAGATTTGAACAAGTCGAAATAAGATATCTTTGGCTACTGTTAAGCCAAGAACATTGTTCATTATGTTTACAAAAATATTCACATTAAACAAAACTTGAATTATTTTCTTTTTTTGCTTGTTTTTCTTTTTTAAAAAATTTATTTATTTGTTTTTAGATTTTGACATTCATTTCCAAAAAATTTTGAGTTCTAATTTTTCTCCCCATCTCTCCCCTCTCTCACTCCATGATACCTTGCATCCTGATTACCCCTTCCTTCAATGTACTCTCCCTTCTATCATACCCCACCTTCCCTTTTCCCAATCTTCTCTCTTTCCTTGTAGGGCAAGATAAATTTTTATATCCCATTACCTGTATTTCTTATTTCCCAGTTAGATGCAATAATAATTCTCAACATTTGTTTCTGATACTTTGAATTCCAACTTCTCTTCCTCCCTCCCTCCCTCCTCAACCACACTGAGAAGACATGCAATTCAATACAGTCTATATATGTGTCATTTTGCAAAAGACTTTCATAATAGTCATTTTGTGTAAGACTAACTATATTGCCCTCTATCCTACCCTGTCCCTCCCTTTTTTTCTATTCTCTCATTTGACTTTGTCCCTTCCCAAAAGTGTTTACTTCTAGTTACTCCCTTCTCCCATTTGCCCTCCCTTCTATCATCACCCTAACCCCACTTGTCCCCTTCTCCCCTATTTCCTGTAGTGTAAGGTAGATTTTCATACCAAATTTAGTGAGCACGTTATTCCCTCCTTGAACCATATGTGAAGAGAGTAAACTTCATTTTTTCCCTCTCACCTCCTCCCTTTTCTCCTCCACTGAGCAAGACTTTTCTTATCTCTTTTATGAGTGATAGACTGCCCCATTCCATTTCTCCCTTTCTGCAATATTTTACTCTCTCATCCATTAGTTTTTTTTATTTTTTTATGGATATCATCTCTTCTGATTCAACTCAACCTTTACTCTCTGTCTCTGTCTCTGTCTCTCTCTCTCTCGAGATATATATATATATATGTGTGTGTGTGTGTGTGTGTGTGTGTGTGTGTGTGTGTGTGTGTATAATCCCTCCACCTATCCAAATACTGAGAAAAGTCTCCAAAGTTACAAATATTATCTTTCCATGTAGGAATGTAGACAGTTCAGCTTTAGAAAGTCCTTTATGATTTCTCTTTCCTGTTTACCTTTTCTTGCTTCTCTTGATTCTTGTGTTTGAAAGTCAAATTTTCTCTTCAGTTCTGGTCTTTTCATCATGAATGCTTGAAAGTCCTCTATATCATTGAATGATCATTCATTCCTTTGAAGTTTTATACTCAGTTTTGTTAGGTAGGTGATTTTAATCCCAGTTCCTTTGCCTTCTGGAATATCCTATTCCAAGCTCTTCAATACCTTAATGTAGAAGCTGCCAGATCCTGTGTTATCCTGACTGTATTTCTACAAGACTCAAATTATTTCTTTCTAACTGTTTGCAATATTTTTTCCTTGACCTAGGAACTCTGAAATTTGGCCAAAATATTCTTAGGAGTTTCTCTTTTTCGGTCTCTTTCAGGAGGTGATTGGTGGATTCTTTCAATATTTATTTTGCCCTCTGTTTCTAGAATATCAGGGCAGTTTTCCTTGATAATTTCATGAAAGATAGTGTCTAGGTTCTTTTTTTTGATCTTGGCTTTCAGGTAGTCCCATAACTTTTTAAATTGTCTCTCTTGGATCTATTTTCCAGGTCAGTTGATTTTCGAATTAAATGTTTCATATTATCTTCTATTTTTTTTTTCAATCTTTTCGTTTTGTTTTCTAACTTCTTGGTTTATTTCAGAGGCATTAGCTTCCCTGAACTCCATTTTCTCTTTTAAAGAACTATTTCATTTAGTGAGCTTTTGAATCTTTTAGTTCATTGTAAGTTCAACATAAGTTCACTATGGGATGAGGAAGTAAAAAAAAGTTAAGATCATCTATCCTAGCATACATTGAAAGACATAGTAAGAATGTATTCTTCCTTCCCCTTCGTTGTATAGGTGGGACTTTGTAGTGAGTTTGAGGCATCACTTATAATACAAAACTTTTTTGCTATATTGATTCATTCTGCTGAACTGCTTCCCTCCTCTCCTTCATTTTTTTCCTGTTTTTCATGAGATGGATCTCTGAAAGGGAGAAGTTGATGTAAAAACAAATAAATACACAAATTTATTTTGAAAAGTTAGATCATAAATGGAGTATTATTTTATTGGTGACATACTATTTTATTAAGGACATTTTAATATATTGACAAACTAGAATTCACCAAGAAAATAGTGATCAGGTTAATGATAGGACTGGAAACTCTGCTCTAAATCTATTAGTTTGAAGAATGATGGATGTTTAGCTTGGAGATGAGAAGATTTCTGAGAGACATTGATTGCAATCTTCAAGTATTGTAAGGATTGTCATAAGTGGATTGGATTTATTTAGTTTGGCCCTAGAAACTCAAATAAGAGCACTCTATGGAATTTTTAGAGGGCAAATTTAAGCTTGTTATAATGAATAACATGCTAAATCCTATAGGATTCCAAAGTACAATAGGCTTTCCAGTACAACCTATAATCCAAAGTATCTTCCCCACCCAATGCAGTCATCCTAAGGAATATCAGGTCACTGGATTCAGATGGCTCTGGAGGGGAAGTGAGGCTGGTGACTTTGTATAGCCCTCCCTCACTCAAAACAAAGTCAAGTTCAAGTCATGTCTTTATTTCTCTGATGGCATGATCTTCTTTGGCAACCAAGGATGAACACAACAATAGGCTTGTGTATCCAGCATTTTATCATTAGGAATACCAGACCTAGATGGGTCATTTTCTCACTCTGATTCACTATTTCTCACCCAAATTTTGAGTTGTTCAGGAAATCTTGAAGTATAGTTTAACTATAATGTGTCTGAATTTTTGTCAAAGTGAGTAATAGGAACTCTAGCAATCCATACAAACAGTGAAAGTAAAACCTGAAAATGAGGCATAGGCAATCTTTATTTCTTTTCAAAGAGAATATGGAAGATAAAAAATATTCAAAGTACTATGTAAATGGATATAGAAAACACAAAACATCAAATAAAATGTGAACTGTACCTTCCCCTAAGATACTTTTGCTTTGGGGTTGATGAACAAGCAAAAATCTCCAATCTGACCTGTTCTTACAAAGTAATTATAAGTTTGTCTCTCTGGCTTCACCAAGTTACAGCTTCCCTTTATTGTCCTCCAGCTTCAGGTAACCTGTTTCCTTTTCAAAGAGGCAATGTTTTCCCATAAATTAACTTTTTCCAGAAGTAGTTCTCTTCCTTGAACTCGTGAACATAAGAATTTTTTAACTTGGCCTCACCTATAAGGTAACCAAAAATCTGGCTGGTCCTGCCTAGGAACCAAAGGGATTAAGGAAAAGGGAAAATATTTATAACAGCTCTTTTTTGTGGCAAAGAATTGGGAATTGAAGGAATGCCCGTAAATTGAGAAATTAAACAAGTTGTGAAATATATTTGTGAAGGGATGTTGTTGTGTTATAAGAAAAGATGTGGGGGATAGGTTAATAAATATTTGGAAAGACACATGGACAGAGAAAAGTCAACAGAACTAGGAGAATATTGTACACAGCAATAGTAATATCATAATGATTAATTTTGAAAGATGTAGCTACTCTAATCAATATAGCGATCCATGACAATTCCAGAAGACATATGGTGAAAAAATTATATCCATTTGCAAAGAAAGAACTGATAAACTCTGAGTGGAGGGGTGGAGCAAGAATGTCCATTATCACCCCTCTTATTTAATATTGGACTAGAAATTCTAGTTATAACAATGAGACAAGAGAAATGGGAGACATAAAAATAGCTAATGAGAAAACTATCATATTTTGTGGATGATGTGATGGTATATTTACAGAATCCTAGAGAATCAAGTAAAAAGATAAATGAAACAATTACAAACTTTAGCAAAGTTGCAGGATATATCAACCAATATAAATCACCAGCATTTCAATATGTTGCCAATGAAACACTGCAGGAAGAGTTAGAAAGCATTCTTGATGAGACCAGAGCTGAAAAGAAAATTTGACTTTCAAACACAAGAATGAAAAGAAGCATGAAAAAGTAAACAGCAAAGAGAAGTCATAAGGGACTTACTAAAGTTGAACAGTTTACATTCCTACATGGAAAGACAATATTTGTTACTCTTGAAACTTTTCAGTATCTGGGTAGCTGGTGCAATTACACACACACACACATGCACACACATACACACATGCACGCACACACAGAAACAGAGAGCACAGAGTGAACTGACTAGGATGGGATCATATCTTAAAAAAATGAAGGTAAACGGTGAGAGAGAAATGTATTGGGAGGAGAGAGGGAGAAATGGAATGGGGCAAATTATCTCTCATAGAAGAGGCAGGCAGGAGACTTTTTAGTGGAGGGAAAAAAGAGGAGAGCTGAGAGAAAAACATGAAGTTTACTCTCATCACATTTGACTAAAGGAAGAAATAAAATGTGCACTCATTTTGGTATGAAAAGCTATCTTACAATACAGGAAAATGGAGGAGAAGGGGATAAGCGGGGGGGGGATGATGGAAGGGAGGGAATGGGAGGACGGAGCAATTTGAAATCAACACTCTTGGGGAGGGACAGGATCAAAAGAGAGAATAGAAGCAATGGGGGCAGGATAAGATGGAGGGAAATACAGTTAGTCTTATACAACACGACTCTTATCGAAGTCATTTGCAAAACTACACAGATGTGGCCTATATTGAATTGCCTGCTTTCCCAAAGGGAAAGGTGGAGAGGGAGGGATGGGGAGAAGTTGGAACTCAAAGTTTTAGGAACAACTGTTTAGTATTGTTCTTGCTACTAGGAAATAAGAAATACAGGTAATGGGGAATAGAAAGTCATCTGGCCCAAAGGACAAAAGAGAAGATGGGGACAAGGGAAGGGAGAGATGATAGAAGAGAGGGCAGATTGGTGATAGGGAAAATTAGAATGCTTGGTGTATTGGGGTGGGGGGAGGGTATAAATGGGGAGAAAATTTGGAACCCAAAATTTTGTGAAAATGAATGTAAAAAGTTAAATAAATAAATTTATTAAAAGAAATTAAAAAAAGATTTGACAAAACAAAACAAAAGAATGTTAAGGGAATAAATGGGAAAAAATTGAAGGTGCTCTAGCATTACCAGTTTCAAAATATATTACAAAGGGTTAATCTTTAAAATAATCTGGTACTGACTATGAAATAGAATGGTGGAATGGTTTTAATACACTACACAGTAGTAAAAAATCACAGTAATCTCTATGTTGACAAACTCAAAGATCCAAGTTTGGGGATAAGAACATTTTACAAAAATTGCTTGGGTAACTGGAAAGAAGTTTGGCAGGAACTAGGCATAAACCAACATATCACATTGCTTTTCAAGATAAGGTCAAAATGCTTAATTGATTTATATATAAAGGGTAATATCACAATTAAAATAAAGAACATGGAATAATGTACTTATCATTTCTATGAATGAAGGAAGAGACTATAATCGAGAGAGAGAGAGAAAGAGAGAGAGAGAGAGAGAGAGAGAGAGAGAGAGAGAGAGAGAGAGAGAGAGAGAGAGACTGATAGAGACAGAGGAAGATAGAGATAGGCAGAGAGAGATGGGGACCACAAGAATCAAAATAGATATTTTTCTTTTTTTCTTTTTTATTAATTAATTAATTTATTTTCAGTTTTCTACAATCACTTCCATAAATCTTAGATTTTCCTCCCCCTCCCTTCACTCCCCCCCCCTTCCCTGAGAGAGCATGCAATCCTATATGGGTTCTACACTTACATTCTTACTAAATACATTTTCACCTTAATCATGTTGCATGGAAGAATTAAAATGAATGGCAGAAACCATGAGAAAAACCAAAAGAAACCAAAAAAACACAAGAGAAAATAGTCTGTTCATTCTGCAATCCAATTCCATAGTTCTTTCTCTGAATGTGGAAGGCATTTTGCCTCAAGAATCCATTGGGAATTTTTTAGGTGGTTGCACTGTTGTGAAGGGTTAAGTCTACCAGAAAAATTCATCACGCACTGTGGTTGTTGCTGTGTACAAAGTTGTCCTGGATCTGCTCCTTTCACTCAGCATCAGTTCTCATAGGTCCTTCCAGGCCTCTCTTAGATCTTACTGTTCATTATTTCTTATAGCACAACAGTATGTCATTACATTCATATACCACAACTTGTTTGGCCATTCCCCAAATGGTGGACATCCCCTTGATTTCCAGTTCTTGGCCACCACGAAGAGAAAGCTATAAATATTTTGGTGCATGTAGGACATTTTCCCATTTTTATGGCAACTTTGGGATACAGTCCTAGAAGCAATTGCTGAGTCAAAGGGCATGCACATTTTTTAGCCCTTTGGACACAGTTCCAAATTGCTCTCCAGAATGGTTGGATCAGCTCACAGCTCCACCAACAATGAATCAGTGTTCCAACTCTCGCACTTCCTCTCCAGTATTTATCATCTTCCTGTTTTGTCACATTAACCAATCTGATAGATGTGATGTGGTACCTGAGAGTTGTTTTCATTTGCATCTCTGTAATCAGTAGTGATTTAGAGCCTTTTTTCATATGACTACAGATAACTTTACTTTCTTCCTCTGAAAACTGCCTATTCATATCCTTTGAACGTTTATCAATTGGGGAATGACTTATATTGTACATTTGACTCAGTTTTCTCTATATTTTAGAAATGAGGCCTTTATCACAGACACTAGTTGCAAAAATTCTTTCCCAGTTTTCTGCTTCCCTCTTAATGTTGGTTGCACTGGCTTTGTGCAAAAACTTCTCAATTTAATGTAATCAAAATTATTTATTTTGCACTTCTGAGTGTTCTCTATATCTTGTTTGGTCAAAACTTTCTACATTTTCCATAAATCTGACATATGCACTGTTCCTTGCTCCCGTAATTTGTTTATAGTATCAATCTGTATACTTAGATTATGCATTCATTTGGAATTTATTCTTGTGTATGGTGTCAGGCATTGGTCTATGCCCAGTTTCTGCCACACTGTTATCCAGTTTTCTGAGCAGTGTCGGACAATTAGTCCTTTCTTCCCAGAAGCTGGGGTCCTTGAGTTTATTAAACAGCAGATTGTTATATACATTGGTAGGACTCCTTCTTTGGCATTTTCCCAAATAGTCTATATATTGGAATTAACTGTTCTTTAATTATTTGATAGAATGCACTTGCACATTCATCTGGCCCTAGAGATTTTCCTGGGAAGCTCAATGATGGCCTCTTCAATTTCTTTTTCTGAGATAAGGTTATTTAAGTATTCAAGTTCCTCTTCTTTTAATCTGGGCAATTTATATTTTTTTCAGTATTCATCAATTTTCACTTAGATTGTCAAATTTATGGGCATTCAGTTGTGCAAAGCAATTTCTAATTATTATTTTAATTTTCTCCTCGTTAGAGGTGAGTTTACCCTTTTCCTTTTTGATATTGATAATTTGATTTTCTTCTTTCTTTTTCCAATTAAATTGACCAAAAGTTTATCTATTTTATTGTCTGTTCATAAAACCAACTCTTAGTTTTATTTATCAGCTCATAAAATAGATATTTTGATTTCATACAATTAAAAAGCTTTTGTACAAACAAAAGTAATGCAGCCAAAATTAGAAGGAAAACAGGAAACTGAGGAAAAATATTAAAAAAATTTCTCTAATAAAGGCCCTTTTTCTCAAATGTGTAGGCAACTTAGTCATAAAAAAAGAGCTATTCTCTAGTTGATAAATGATCAAAAGATATGAATCGGCAGTTTTCAGAAGAAGAAATAAAATGCATAAATAGTCATGTGAAAAAAATGCACTGAACCAATACACAATAAATTACTACAACTCTGAGATGCTTCCTTAGACCTGTGAAATTCATTGACATGACAGAAAAATAAAATGACTAATGCTGGAGAAAATGTGAAAAAAATATGACACTAGTAAATTGATGTTGGTATTGTGAACTCATCCAACTATTTTGAAGACCAATTTTGAACTACAACGAAAGGGTCATATAAATTCCTACCCTTTGACCCAGCAATACCACTACTGGGTCTGTATCCCAAAAAAGATAAAATAAAATAAAAATGATTTATTTGTACAAAAATACTTATTGCAGCTCTTTTTTGTGGTAGAGAAGAATAAGAAATCAAGAGATTACCCATCAAATGGTGAATGGCTGAACAACTGTGGTATATAATTGTGATGGAATACTATTGTGTTATAAGAAATGACAAGTAGATGGTTTCAGAATAACCTAGGATGATGTATATGAACTCCTGTAAAGCGAAGTGAGTAGAACCATGATAAAATTGTACATAGTAACAACAATATGAGTCGACAATGAATTGTGAAAGACTTAGTTATTCTGATCAAAGCAATGATCCAAGTCAATTCCAAAAGACTCACAGTGAAAAAATCTATTCACCCCCAGAAAGAGCTGCTGGACTCCGAATACAGATTGAAACATACCTTTATTATTTTCTTTATTTTTCTTGTCTCATTTTTGTCTGTTTTCTTTTGCAAATACCTAATATGGAAATATATTTCACATGAGTTCACATGCATAATTGATATCAAACTGTTTGCCTTCTCAAGGAGAGGGGAGGGGTTGGAGGGAGGAAGAGAATTTGAAACTCAAAATTTTAAAAATAGATATTATTTTTACACTTAATTAGAATATGCTTACATATATATATATATATATATATATATATATATATATATATATATAAAATTTAAAAATCACTGTTGCAAGAAACAGGTGAAAAGAGACTAATCAATCCATTGAAGAGATTCCCTCATTGTCATTATCAAATGACTATTTCCCTATCAAATTCTCATCTGTAATTTGGTCATTGAAAAGACCCTTTTATACCACTAAAGTCAAGGAGTAGAAAAATATCAATCCACAGAAACTAGAAATAATTCAATAGCAAATTCAGACTAGGGAATCAAAACAACTAAATTGTACCTATCTCTGAACATATAATGGCTATGACACAATGTTTAGTTCATACTTCAAGCAAAGCTTTCTTTGTGGCAAGACTAATGAGATTGCTGTGGGAATTTAGGCTAGGTGATTGATACTGTGAATTAGAGCAAGTGATTATAAAAGAAAATTTGCTTGATATTAAATGCAGTTTGTGAAGCAATGGGATGTGTAATTCAATGATGTACTTCTTTAGTTTCCATGCATTTTTATCAAAGGGCACTATAACAACTATAATGATGTTAAAATTTATATCACAGTTTAGATCTCAGCTGTGAGTTAATAAATGGATTCATACATACTTTGAGTATGATCTCAAGAATGCCCTGCAAAATTACATCTTCAGAGATGTATTATGTCAGAGACATGATAATAGATCAATAGATTTTGATTAAAAGGCTTGACAATCTATTATTTAATAAACTTAACAAAGTAGTGAAGTTTGTTGAACATTTTATTCAAAAAACATTGACAGGGAGACATAAATAAGAATATTTGTCTAGGAGAGGATTTGAGTTAAATGTAAAGTCAGTTAACTTTGTGATAACTTGAATGAACTTTGTCATTATCATCCACACATTTTAATGACCTCAAGGACTGTGATATGGAGGGATAAATATGTATGTAGATATAATATATATACACATATGAGTATGTGTATATATGTATATATATGTGTGTATATACACATATATGTATATATATATATATATATATATATATATATATATATATATATATATACACAAGCACACATATATACACACAGATCTCAGTGTGACATAGTGGAAAGAGCAGCACTGACTCTCATGTCAGAGAAACTTCTGATTCTGCATGCTCCAAGTGCTAGCTACCCATATAGGCCCAACTTGTCCCTGTAAAATGAGGGGACTGAACTAGTGACTTCTGATCACTAGTTCTGAAGCTATGTTCCTATACTCAATTCTAAAGTTTGTTCTAAATAAGAGTATGTTTTGAGAACATGTGATTAATTGAACAATATACTTGGGTACAGCTCTAATTAATGAGTCCACATCAAGCGGAAAATCTCAATTCCTTATTATTCAGTGACTTTGACTTTACAAAAGCTAGAGTAATAAAACAAGAACCTTAGATCACACCAATCTTAGAATGACCAGAAGTCCATATATTCAGAGGAAGAAGGAATCTAAGAAATCCAAGGGGCCAGAGGTGAGGTTATTTGCCCAACACAACATGGAAAAATGTGCCCATGTCATAGCACAGTGCTAGAGGACCTAAGTTCCAGACAAAGTATTTGAACTCAAGTCTTTTGACTCCAGGTATCTCTAATTCTTTCTACTGAACAACGAAAACAATTTCATTTCTATTGTAGGAAAGTCTACACCTTATGGTAATTACTAATGACATACTCAGTCAGGAGAGTCATGCCTTCCAGCTCTGAAAAGTATATATATACTCTGAGGTGAGATTTTTGCTTTGGGGTCTTGGAAGAAGGTTCATGTGCTAGATCAGACTCTAGGTAACCATGCCCCCCCTCTCCCTCTCTGTCCCAGCTTTGAAAACCCAGATGTTGGTGCTTCTCTCTCTGGTAACTATGTGGGTATGTAATGGTCAGACAGTTGGATCTGTGATGTATGTATTGCTTATGGTCAGACAGTTAAAAGCCCTGTCTGTTGGTCTTTATTTCTCTGCTTGTATTTTCTCTGTTAGTACATAATTAAAGAAGACTGCTGACCCTTCAAAAGTTGCTTTCCTTTTGGAAGAGCAGATCTAAGAACCTGTGCAACAGGCCCTCCTATGTATGCTGTGGTGCATTCTGCTACAGAGATGCATAGTTAGAAGTAAAAATCCATCAATGCATGAGGTGATTGGGATTTGTATTGATGGAAGAGGTGCCTAGAGAGACACAGTCATGGTTCTTTCAAATGTTGAAGCAAACAATATGAATATATATATATATATATATATATATATATATATATATATATATATATATAATTTTTTAAAGACATTGACCAGAGGAGGTTAGTAATGATGGTTCAGCATTGTAAATTCATAACATATGAGCATTAGTTGAAGAAGCTGAAGACATTTGTCCTAGAGAAGAGAGGATTTAGTGAGCAGGCAGGATGATATCTATATTCAGGTATTTTAGAATTGTCATATGGAAGGATTAGACTTTTTTAATTTGGCTCGAGGGCCTTAGCTTCTGAGGAAGCAATGAGTGGAAGTTGTAAAGAGGAAAATTAAGACTTTATGTTAGGAAAAGCTTACTTAACCATTAAAGCTATCCCCAAAGTGGAATAGGCTGTCTGGGAACCTGTTGAGGTCTTCTACACCATTAGAGTTGATTTAGGAGATCTTCAGTCAGAAGATGGATGATCACATGTCAAGTATGATGCATCAAGTGTTATTATTTAGGTATAAGTTAGATGGCCTTTGAGGTCTGTTCCTATTTTGAAATTCTCAAATTCTGAGATTTTGTTTGTGATCTGCAAATTCGCTGAATCCCTGCGGACAGCCTTCTGGATGGCTTATTATCACTCTCCCACCCCTTTCTTTTATAGAGGTACAGCATTTGTCGTTTCACAAGCAACCGTGTCTGTTGTTGGAGTGGTAATGGTTTATGATGGCAAAAAGCCAATAAATGCATTAGGGAATCCATGGCAATTCTGCCACTGTATTTGCTATTCCCTGTTCTTAAGTTGAAGGATATATGCAGTAAGGCCACAGTGAGTTAGGGACACAAATGGTATATTTTGTTATACTTTTGTTAAGGGCATAAATACAATACCACTTTAGTCACATTTTGGAGTAATCCCAGAGCATCCTAGGATATGTTTCACTCATATTCTTTTTTCTCATTCCTCTGTAAGAGTTAATAAAGAACAAAATTCACCAAAGCAGCACATAAAATAGCACCACTGTGTTCCCAGACATGCTCTGTCTATGACATAAGCCTTATTTAGTAAGGCACAGACACCCATCCTCTAGTGTCAGGTATTTTAATTTCTTGCCACTCTAGAGTACTCAGAATTGGCATAACCTTTGAAGACCAATAGAAATACCTACTAATTACTAAAGAAAAATGTCCACTAATTAATAAAGATTTTCTTTGTTGATTTACTGAACTAGGATCCAAGCAGAAACTAGTTGTCACATGCACACGCACGCACACACACACATGCACAAATACACATGCACACACACAGCAAAGCAAAGAAAATAGTATGTGTATAAAACAAAAGTTAAAAATTTGAAAAATGAATTTGCTCCAAAGCATATGGCAAAGAGACATCTGGTTAGCCTTTAGCTACCTCTCTCATTTGCTTTTTCTCTTTACTCTCTTTTCCTTATTTTCACCCTGTCTTTACGTCTATAACAACTACTGGAATAATTGTAGCATAATTCTAATGGCTGTGGGTTCCACTTCTGCCCAGCAGGCAGCAAAGAGGTTCCAGAGATTCTCATAAATCCATGCCTACTCTTTGGAGCAAATTTAGCTATCTATGCCCTCAGGATGCTAAGGAAAAAGGGAGAATTGTGATAAGGGTTAATAATAGGGAAACAGGAAATATAGTGTGACAAGGAGAGGAAGAGTAGTTCATGCCCAAATAACCCTTTGTATATTTTTTGGTCTGGATCTAAGATTCTCATAAATTTTAATGCATCAAAAATAGTTTGTTTTTGTGGATAGCAGATGGAAAAAGGCATACTTGGCATGACCAAACTAGAACATGGAGAAGAAGAGTCAAGAGAGGGCATTATCTTTTTCTTTGGTTCAAGGATAACACGTTTCTTGTATTCTTGTGCATTTAAAAGAGAAGAATAATATTTACCAATTTCAATTTATAAACAAGAGTCCTGAATCCACTCCACTACAGTTGATACTCTTATAGGAAATTAATTTTCAAAATTTCCCTCATTAAGGAATATTCCTCATAAGAATCATATGCCCAAAGAAAATACCATCACTTGGGACTTATATTCACAGAACTATTTACATATTCCATTTGCCTATCTCCAACTCGTTAATTAATTATTATACACTAATAAGCATAAACATAAATGAGTAGGGATGCCAAATGGACACTCATTAACTTACTCTGGATTGATTATGCAATATTCTTTTACAGTATACATTTTATAGATGATCAAATGTTCCTCTTCTGTATTTCATATTAATAATTAAACTTAGAATTACCCATTATGGATAATTATTAACATTTGCTATTTGTTGCTACTATTATTCATTTTTTCATAACAAGGACTACGTTTCTGAAAGAAAAAAACTCATTACATTTAAATACCATTTATGTGCTTTGAGCTTCAACCACTTTAAAATATCATAGAAATAAGTAATATGTTCAAGGATAATTTGAACACTGCCCTAATGAAAATAATGAGAAGAATGCAGTTCTCATTATTTGCCTTACTATGGGCCTGTTATTTGTAGGTATTTTTTAAAAATATAGAAGTTATAAAATAAGTAAATTAAATCCTGGAAATGTTGATTTTTTTTCTAATTTAAACCAAATATTCATATCATTTGCATTGCATAATTGTGAAGTTTTGCCTGACTGTCAAACAATTATCAGGTTTATCTATCATCATGATGAAACATGCTCTTCATCAGGTAACAAAGAGCTTATGGACTCATTCTGCATATTGAGTTTTTTTTTTGTACTTGCACAATAGGGCAATTCAGTTTCATAGTTATTGACTAAAACATTTTAATTTTCATTGGGTAGTAAGCATATGTTGAAGTACAGGTGATGGCGATATTGATGATGAGGTTTTCAAATAATTTGTTTGCTATTTATAGTACCCGGACCATTCAAATTCAATAGTTTAATTGTTAAAATTGTTTAACTGTTCAATACTTGACATAAATTAGTCTGAAGTGTAATTAATGTCATGTTGGTCATAGAATGGTCTTTTGCTTAATCAAACTGGTAATTCTAAAGCACTCAGAATCATATTTAATTAGTCAGCTCAGAACAGAACACTGCTTCAGAACCCAGATATTCAATCATAGGTGGCAAAAGCTTTTGCAGATTGGAAATTAAATTATTATTATCTACATGATTCAAATATGGAAATTGTTAGTAATTGGAAGAGCTTTCCTTCAACCTAGATTTTAAAATTCCAGGTTCAAAGCGCTTCCTTTCACCATAATACATCTTCATAAACTTTATGACGTAGTCTTTTGCCCCTTTAGGAGGAAAGAGATTATTGCATAAGAGTCTTTGGGAGACTTCTTTTGTGGCCTACTCAGATAATGTGTAAAAACCAATAAATAATGTACACAATATCATAAGGCTTAATATATGAAGTAATCTTTCTATTATATAAATATGGACTTGACCGTCTAAACCAGAAAAAGACAAAACAGAGAAGGAGGACTACAAGCCAATGTCCTTAAGGAGCATTGACACAAAATTGTCAAGCATAAAACAATAGCCAATAGGCTATAATAACAATAACTAAGTTAGAGTGATTACAGAAATCCAAGGTTGGTTCAAAAACAGGAATATGAATATAATGAATTATGCTGATAAAATAAAATTTAAAAATCATCGTTGTATCAATAGTTGCTGGCAAGGCTTATGGAAGAATGAAACATCCATTTATATTAAAAACTCTGGAAATTACAGAAATAAATGACTTTTACTTAATATAGTAAATCATATTCATCTAAATTTAAGGGGAAAAATTGCCTGTAATGGGAAAAAGTTAGAGGCCTTTTCAACATGATCAGAAGGAAAGTAAGGTTTCTAGTTATCGCCACTACAATTTAAGGAATCATAAGAAATGTTGGGTATAGTAATAAGACAAGAACAATAAATTTAGGGGCTATGCAGTGACAAAGAAGAGACAAAGCTATTACTCTTTTTAATTATAGATCTTTTTATTACTTAATTTATTTTTACTTTTCAACATTCATGTCCACAAGATTTTGAGTTTCAAATATTCTCCCCATCCTCCCCCCTCAGTCCACTCCAAGACAGCGTGCATTCCCTCAATCTGCCCTCTTTTCTATCACTTCCTTTCCTTCTCTTATCCTCATCTTCTCTATTTTCTTATAAGGCAATATAAATTGCAAGACCCTATTGCCAGTATGTTTTATTTCTCAGTTGTATGTAAAAACAATTTTTATCTTTAGTTTTTAAAACTTTGAGTTCCAACTTGTCTCCTTTCCATCCTCCCCATTCACACCCATTTGAGAAGGAAAGCAATTCAGTACAGGTTTTACATGTTTAGTCATGCAAAGTAACTTTCATAATATTCATGTTGTGAAACACTAACTGTATTCCCTCCATCCTATCCTGCATCCCATTTATTCTCTTCTCTCTTTTGACCCCATCCCTCCTCAAAAGTAATTAACTTGAAATTGCCCCCCTTCTCATTTGTAAGTAATTACTTGTAATTGCCCCCCTTCTCATTTGCCCTCCCTTCTATCATTTCTCGACCCACTCCTTAACTCCTTCCCCACTACTTTCCTGTAGTGTAAGATAGATTTTCATACCAAATTGAGTGTGCATATTATTCCCTCTTTAAGCCAAATCCAATGAGAGTAAGATTCATTCTTTTCCTCTCACCTCCTCCTTCTTCCCCACCATTGTAAAAGCTTTTTCTTGCCTCTTTTATGTGAGAGATAATCTACCCCATTCTATTTTTCCCTTTCTTCTTCCTCCAATATATTCCACTCTCTCTTTAATATGATTTTTAGATATCATCCCCTCATATTCAACTTACCCTGTGCCCTCTCTCTATATATACATATATATATATATACATATACATATATATATACATATGTGTGTATGTGTGTGTGTGTATGTGTGTGTATAAAATCCCCTCCAACTACCCTAATACAGAGAAAAGACTCAAGAGTTATAAATGTTATCTTTACATATAGGAATGGAATCAGTTTAACTTTAGTAAGTTCCATATGATTTCTCTTTCCTGTTCACTTTTTCATGCTTCTCTTGATTCTTGTGTTTGAAAGTCAAGTTTTCTATTCAACTCTGGTCTTTCCATCAAGATTGCTTAAGAGTCTTCTATTGCATTGAATGAGTATTTTTCCCCTGAAATATTAGTAACTCAGTTTTGCTGGGTGGGTGATTCTTGATTTTAATCCTAGCTCCTTTGAACTCTGGAATGTCATATACCAAGCCCTTTGATCCCCTAAGTTAGAAGGTGCTTGATCTTGTGTTATTCTGATTGTGCTTCCACAGTACTCATATTATTTCTTCCTGGCTGCATGAAATATTGTCTCCATGGCTCTGGAATTTGACTATAATATTTCTAGGAGTTTTCCTTTCAGGCTCCCTTTCATGAGGTGATTGGTAGATTCTTCAAACATCTATTTTACCCTTTGATTCTAGAATATCAGGGCAGTTTTCCTTGACAATTTCTTGAAAGGCTATGTCTAGGCTCTTTTCAGGCAGTACAATAACTTTTAAATTGTCTCTCCTGGATCTATTTTCTAGGTCATTTGTTTTATCAATGAGATATTTCACACTGATATTTTTTTTCATTCCTTTGGTTTTGTTTTTATAATTTCCTGATTTTTCATAAAGTCATTAGCTTCCATCTGCTCCATTCCAGTCTTTAAGGAATTATTTTTTTCAGTGAGTTTTTGGACCTCATTTTGCATGTGGCCAGTTCTGCTTTTTAAGACATTCTTCTCCTCACTGGCTTTTTGGATCACTTTTTCCATTTGAGTTAGTCTGTTTTTAAGGTGTTATTTTCTTCAGTATTTTTTGTGTCTCCTTTAGCAAGCAGTTGACTCATTTTTCATGATTTTCTTGCATCACTCTCATTTTTCTTCCCAAGTTTTACTCTTCTTCTCTTATTTGATTTTCAAAATCATTTTGGCTCTTCTACAGTCTGAGAATAATTTTTCTTGGAGACTTTGGAAGTAGGAGCTTTGACTTTGTTGTCTTCTTCTGTTTGTATAATTTGATGTTCATTGTCATCAAAGTAAGATTCTATAGTCCAATTCCTGTTCTGGTTTTGGTTGATTTCCCCAGTCATTTACCTGACTTTTTGTTAATAATTAATTTATTTGTTTTCAGTTTCCAGCAATCACTTCAATAAGTTTTAAGTTTTTTCTCCTTTCTCCCCTCTCTTCCCACAATGGCATGCAAACTTATGTGAGCTTTACACATATATTCTCATTAAAAACATTTTCACATTAATCATGATGCATGGAAGAATTAAAATGAATGGGAGAAGCCATGAGAAAAACCCAGACAAACCAAAACATAACCAAAGAGAGAATATTCTGCTGCTTTCTGCATTCTGATTCCATAGTTCTTTCTCTGAATATTGGTGACATTTTGTATCATATCCTTTGGAAAATTTTTAGGTCCTTGCATTGCTATGAAGCGTTCTCCAATTGTGTTCATCCTTTGTGGCTGCTGAAGACTATGCCATTAGAGAAACAATGACATGACTTACACTTGACTTTGTTTTGAGTAAGGGAGGGCCGTGCAGATCACCAGCCTCATTTTTCCTCTAGAGTCATCTGAATTCAGGGACCAGATATTCATCAGGATGACTGGAGATGACCCAGGATGAAGCACTTTGGGTTAAGTAACTTGCCCAAGGTCACACAGTGTGAAGAGTCTGAGGTGAGATTTGAACTCAGATGCCCATGCCTCCTGCACTGCACCACTAGCTGCCCGCTGCGAAGAGTTAAATCTATTATAAACAGCCCTTGCATGCTGTGGTGTACACAACTTTGTATAATGTTCTCCTAGTTCTGCTCATTTCATGCAGCATTAGTTCATGTAAGTCTTTACCTGAAGTTTTCCTGAAGTCGACTGTTCATCATTTCTTATAGCACAATAGTAATCCATTATATTCATATACCACAACTTGTTCAACCATTCCACAGTTGATAGGCATTCCCTCTATTTCCAGTTATTGGCCAACCCAAAAAGAGCTGCTATAAATATTTTTGTACATGTGGGTCCTTTTCCCATCTTTAGGATCTCTTTGGGATACAGCCCAACAAGCAGTATTGCTGGGTTAAAGGGTATGTACATTTTTATAGCCCTTTGGGCATAGTTCTAAACTGCTCTTTATAATGTTGAATCAGTTCATAGCTCCACCAACAATAAATTAGTGTTCCAACTCCTACCACATCTTTTGCAAGATTTATCATCTTCCTGTTATGTCATGTTAGACAATCTGATAGGTATAGTATGGTACCTCAGAATTGTTTTGATTTACATCTCTCTAATCAGTAGTTATTCAGAGAATTTTTTCATATGACTATAAATAGTCTTATTTTCTTCCTCTGAAAAGTGCCTGTTCATATCCTTTGACCATTTATCAATTGGGAAATGACTTGTACTCTTGTAAATTTGACTCATTTTTTCTATATATTTTAGAAATGAGGTCTTTATCACAGACACTACTTAGAAAAATGCTTTCCCAGTTTTATGCTTCCCTCCTAATCTTGGTTACCTTGGCTTTGTTTGTGTAAAAATTTCTCAATTTAATGTAATCAAAATTATCCATTTTGCATTTCATAATATTCTCTGCTTCTTGTTTGGTCATACTTTTCTCCATTCTCCATAAATCTGACAAACTATTCCTTGTTCTCCTAATTTGTTTATAGTATCAGCCTTTATAACCAAGTCATGTTTCCAGTTGGAGTTTTTTCTGATACATGGCGTCAGATATTGGCCTATGCCCAGTTTTCACAATAGTATTTTCCATTATCCCAGAGATTTTTGTCAAAAAGTGAGTTCTTATCGCAGAAACTGGAGTCCTAATGTTTATGTCCATAGGCTGTTATAATAATTGACTCCTGTGTCTTGTGAACCTTATCTATTCCACTGATCTACCCATGTATTTCTTAGCACCAAGTGGTATTGTTTGTTATAGTGCAATTTGAGATCTGGTATGGCTAGATCACCTTCCCTAGCATTTCTTTTCATTAATTCCCTTGATATCCTGTACCTTTTATTCTTTCAGATGAATTTTGATATTGTTTTTTCTAAGTCTGGAAAATAAGTTTTGGTAGTTTATTGGTATGGTACTGAGCAAGTAAATTAATTTAGATAGAATTGTAATTTTTATTATATTAGCTTGGCCTACCCACAGGCAACTGATGCTTTTCCAGCTATTTAGATCTCACTTTATTTGTGTGAAAAATGTTTGTAGTTGTATCTATATCATTCCTTGGTTTGCTTTGGCAAGTAAACTCCAAATATTTTATAGTGTCTACCATCACTTTAAATAGAATTTCTCTTTCTATCTCTTGCTGTTGGACTTTCTTTATAATATATAGAAGCACCTATGATTTATGTGGATTTATTTTGGTCCTGCAGCTTTGTCAAAGTTGTTTATTATTTCAAGAAGTTTTTTACTTGATTCTCTAGGTTTCTCTAAGTATAGTCATCTTATCATCTTCCAATTTAATTTCTTATTTGCCTAATTCCTTCAATTTTTTCTTCTCTTTGTGTTAACGACAATATTCCTATTACCATATTTAATAAAAATAGTGATAATGGACATCCTTGTTTCACTCCTGATTTTATTAGAAATGCAACTAGCTTATTTCCATTACATATAATGCTTGTTGATGATTTTAAGTAGATATTACTTCTTTTGAGAAAGGCTCCATTTATTCCTATGCTCTCCAAAGTTTTCTATAGGATTGAGTGTTGCATACTGTCAAAAGCTTTTTCTGCATCTATTGAGGTATATGGTTTCTGTTAGTTTTGTTGTTGATATGATCAATAATGCTGATAGTTTCCCTGATGTTGAACAAGCCTTGAATTTCTGGTATAAATCCTACCTGATCAAAATGTATCATTGTCTTCCTAAGTTACTGTAATCTTTTTGCTAATACTTTATAATTTTTGCATCAATATTCATTAGGGAAATTGGTCTATAATTTTCTTTCTCCATTTTGTCTCTTTCCAATTTAGGCATCAGCACCTTATTTGTATCGTAAAAAGAATTTGGTAAGAAGACTCCTTGTTCTCCAATTTTCCCGAATAGTCTAGGCAGTAATGAAATTAATCGTTCTTTAAATGTTTCATAGAATTCAGTTAAAATAATCTGGCCCTGGGGATTTCTTTCCTAGGGAGTTTATTAATGGATTTCTAAATTTCATTTTCTGAGATGGGGTCATTTATTTTACTTCCTCTTCTCTTAATTTGGGCAGTTTACATTTTTGTAAATATTCATCCATTTCAGTAAGATCACCAAATTTTGGGGCACATAATTGGGCAAAGTAATTTCTAATTATTGTTTTAATTTCCTCTTCATTACAGGTGAGTTCATTCTTTTCTTAACTGATTTGTTTTTGTTCCTTTATTTCATTTTTTTAATCAAAATGATCAAAGATTTATCAATTTTATTTTTTTTTTCAGAAAACCAACTCTTTTTATTTATTAGTTCAATAGTCTTCTTAATTTCAGTTTTTATTAATCTCTCCTTTGGTTTTCAGTATTTCTAATTTGGTATTTAATTTGAGATTTTAAATTTGCTCTTTTTTTTAGCTTTTTCAGTTGTATGTCCAATTCATTGATCTCCTCTTTCTCTATTTTATTCATGTGAGTATTCAGAGATATAAAACTTCCCCTAAGAACTACTTTCACTGCATCCATTAAGTTTTGGGATTCTCCATAAGATTTGTCATTCTCTTGAATGAATTATTGATTGTTTCTGTGATTCATTGTTTGACCCACTCATTCTATAGAATTAAATTATGCAGTTTCCAATTAGTTTTTGCTCTATCTTTCCATGGCCCTTTATTATATATAATTTTTTATTGCATCATGATCTGAAAAGGATGAATTGACTATCTCTGCTTTTCTGAATTGAATCGTGAGGTTTTTATATCCTAGTACATGGTCAATTTTTGTATATATGCTATGTAATGCTGAGAAAAAGGTATATTCTTTTCTGTCCCCATTCACTTTTCTCCAGAAGTCTATCATATCTACCTTTTCCAGAATTCTTAACTTCCTTCTTGCTTATTTTGAGGTGAGATTTATCAAGTTTTGAGAGGGGGAGGTTGAGGGTCCCCTACTAGTACAGTTTTGCTGGCTATTTCTTTCTGTAATTCCCTTCACTTGTCCTCCAAGAATTTGGATGCCATGCCACTTGGTGCATATATGTTTAGAAATGATATTATTTCATTTTCGATGGTGCCTTTTAACAGAACATAGTTTCCTTTCTTTTCTCCTTTGATTAGATCTATTTTTGCTTTAGCTTTGCCTGAGATTAGGATTGTTGACCCTGCTTCTCTTTACATAAACTGAAGCATAATATATTCTCCTCCAGTCTTTTACTTTTACCCTATGTATATCTCCCTGTTTCAGATGTCTTTCTTGTAAACAATATGTTATAGGATTATGGCTTTTTAATCCATTCTGCTATTCACTTCTGTTTTATAGGAAAGGTTATCCCATTCACATTCAAAGTTATGATTACTATTTTTGTCTCTCTCCACCTTATTCCCCCCATTTGTGCTTTTCTTTCTCCCTTCTCCCTTCCCATCCTTAAGAGTTTTACTTTCAACCACCGCCTCCCTCAGTCTTCCCTCCTTTCTATCAGCCTCCCTTCCTATTCCCTTACTACTTCTTCCCTCCCTTCTAACCACACCCTCCCTTTTCTTTTCCCTTTCCCCTATTACTGCCTGTAGGACAAGTTAGATTTCTATACTTAACTGAGTATGTTGTTACATCCTTCAACAACATCCAGTGAGTGCAAATTTCAAATAATGGTTATCTCCCTCCCTTGTTTCCTTCTAGGACAATATGTTTTTGTACCTCTTAATGTGACAAAGTTTATCCTTTTCTGTCTCTGTCTTTACTCTTCTCCAATTATAATCCCTTACATTTTTTTATCTTCACATCAGTTAATTTATATCCACTTCCCCAATCTATGTATATTCCTTTAAATGTTATAATAAATATACAATTTTCAAGATCAACAAATATCATCCTCCCATATAGGGATGTAAACAGTTTGCATATATTGAATAACATTTTCCCCCTGCTTACCTTTTTATGCCTCTATTTAGTCTTGTATTTGAAGATCAAATTATCTATTGGGCTGTGGGCTTTTCATCAAGAAAGTCTGGAAATCCTTTATTTCATTGAACAACCATCTCCTTGCCTGAAAACTTATGCTCAGTTTTGCTGGATAATCAATCCTTGGTTGTTGTCCAAGATCCTTTGCCTTATGGAATATCACATTCCAATTCCTCTGATCTTTTAATGTAGAAGCTCCAAGGTTTTGTGTGTGATCCTGACCGTACTTCCTTGATATTCGATTTGTTTCTTTCTGTCTGCTTGCAGTATTTTTTCCAACTAGTTCTGGAATTTGACAGCAACATCCCTTGGCTTTTTCAATTTGGGATCCCTTTAGTGAGGTGATCATTGGATTCTTTCAATGACTACTTTGCCCTCTGCATCTAGGACTTCAGGGGAACTTTCCTTGATTATTTCTTGGAAGATGTTATCTAGGCTTTTTTTCCATGCTGACTTTCTAGTAGACCAATAATTCTTAAATTTTCTCTCCTGCATCAATTGTCCAGGTCATTTATTTTTCCAATGAGATATTTTGCATTGATTTTTATTTTTTAGATTTTGTTTAACTGGTTCTTGATGCCTCATAGAGTCCTCAGCCTCTACTTGCTGAATTCTAACTTTAACAATGTATTTACTTCAGTAAGCTTTTGTACTTCCTTTTCTATTTGTCCAATTTTTCCACTTACGTTTTGTATCTCCTTATCCCTTTGTCCAATTTTACTGTTTAAGGAGCTGTTCTCTTCGGTGAATTCTTTTTTTCATTTTGTCAATTGTATTTTTAAAATCATTGGACAATTTTTCTTCTACCTCTCTAACTTGGCTTTTAAAGTCCTTCTTGAACTCTTCCAAGAATGTTCTTTGGGCTTATGACCAGTTCATATTCCCATTTGAGGTTTCAGATGTAAGTACACTGTCAATACTATTTTCCTCTGAGTTCACATTTTGGCCTTCCCTCTCCCTGTAGTAAGATTTTATGGTCTTTGCTTTTCTGCGTCATGCTCATGGTTATTGCCTTTTTCCTGGCTTTTAAAGTGGATCTTTGCTTCTGGCTCACAGGGGGCTGTGTACCATGTTTCTTATGCTGTGAGTTTAGGGCCTGGTTTCTGGTTTTGTGTGTTGTGGCCTCTGATTCTTTTAGCTTGAAGCGATATAAAAGCTTACCTGGTGCTGAGCTGGCTGGTGTATGCTAAGGCAGAGGCCAGGAGAAGCCTTTCTGAGTTTCCAGGGGTTACACCAAAACTTCTGGCATGAGGTGTCGGGGAGAGATGGCCTGGCCACAGAAGGTCTTCTCCTCCCCTAGGTCTGTGCTAAAGAACAGGCAGGTTCAGTGCCTGATGATTCCTGAGTGCACTGCTGTCTGCACAATTCACTGAGCTATGCTAAGGCATGACTGGGGTCCTCCTGATGGTGCCTACTGTCTCCACCGTCCTGGGGCTCAGGATCTCCTACTAGTCCAGTGGTCATTCTTGCTGTCCTACACTGGTCCCCATCAACCACAGGAAGAGGGATTCTTCCGGGTTTTCTCCCAGCCTCCCAATCTAAAAGACTGTTTATCCCTTCTGCTAGCTCCACTGTTTCAGGATTTTTCCTGGGGCAATTTTTTCTGTATTTTTAATTAATTTATTTATTTTTAGTTTTCAACATTCATTTCCACAAGATTTTGAGTTGCAACATTTCTCCCCATTTCTCCCCTCTCCCACCCCAAGATACCATGCATTCTGATTACCCCTTTCCCCAATTTGCTCTCCCTTCTATTGCACCCTTCCCTTTCCTTTTCCCCATGTTCTCTTTTTTTCTTGTAGGGCAAGATAGATTTCTATACCACATTACGTTGTATTTTTTATTTCCCACTTGCATACAAAAGCAATTCTCAACCCTTGTTCCTAAAACTTTGTGTTCCAACTTCTCTCTCTTCCTCCTTCCCCACCCATCCCCACTGAGAAGGCAAGCAATTCAATATAGGCTATATATGTGTAGCTATTCAAAGGACTTCCATCGTAGTCATGCTGTAAAAGACTAACTATATTTCCCTCAGTCCTATTCTGCTCCCCCATTTATTCTATTCTCTCTTTTGACCTTGTCCTTCCCCAAAAGTGTTTACTTCTAATTACTCTCTCCTCTCATTTCCCTCCCTTCTAACATTCCCACAAACACCTCACTTATTCCCTTCTCCTCTACTTTCCTGTAGTGTAAGATAAATTTTTATACCAAATTGAGTGTGCATGTCATTCCCTCCTTAAGCAAATGTCATGTGAGTAAGTTTTATCTTTTCCTTCTCACCTCCTCTCTTTCTCCTCCATTGAAAAACCATTTTCTTGCCTCTTTTATAAGAGATAATTGGCCCCATTCAATTTCTCCCTTTCTCCTCCCAATATATTCCCCTCTCACCTCTTAATTTTGTTTTTATATATTCTCCCTTCTTATTCAACTCATCCTGTACCCTCTATCTATAAGCAAATAATCCCTCTAACTAAACAAATACTAAGAAAGGACTCAAGAGTTACAAATAGTATTTTTACATGTAGTAATGTAAACAGTTCAACTTTAGTAAGTCCTTTGTTATTTCTCTTTCCTGTTTACCTTTTCAAGCTTCTCTTGAT
This sequence comes from Bettongia penicillata ogilbyi, assembly GCA_023548195.1. Classification (NCBI taxonomy): domain Eukaryota; kingdom Metazoa; phylum Chordata; class Mammalia; order Diprotodontia; family Potoroidae; genus Bettongia; species Bettongia penicillata. The sequence goes on from JAJHZJ010000266.1 coordinate 5,336,545, forward strand.
TCTTGTATTTGAAAGTCAGATTTTCTATTCAGCTCTGGTGTTTTAACCAAAAATACTTGAAAGTCTTCTATTTCATTAAATGACCATTTTTTCCTCTGAGGTATTATACTCAGTTTTTCTGGATAGGTGATTCTTGGTTTTAATTCCAGTTCCTTTGACTTCTGCAATATAATATTCCAAGCCTTTAGATCCCTTAATGTAGAAGCTGCCAGATCCCGTGTTATCCTGATTGTATTTCCACAGTACTCAAATTGTTTCTTTCTGGCTGCTTGCAATATTTTCTCTTTGACATGGGGACTCTGTAATTTGACTACAATATTCCTAGGAGTTTTTCTTCTTGGATCTCTTTCATGAGGTGATCAGTGTATTCTTTCAATATTTATTTTACCCTCTGGTTCTAGAATATCAGGGCAGTATTCCTTGATAATTCATGAAAGATGATTTCTAAGCTCTTTTTTTTCATCATGGTTTTCAGGTAATTCCATAATTTTTTATTGTCTCTTTGGATTTATTTTAAAGGTCAGTCATTTTTCCAGTGAGAAATTTCACATTGTCTTCTATTTTGTCATTCTTTTGGTTTTGTTCTGTAATTTCTTGGTTTCTCAAAAAGTCATTAGCTTCCCTGTGCTTCATTCTAATTTTTAAAGAATTATTTTCTTTAGTGAGCTTTTGAACCTCCTTTTCCATTTTTCAAATTCTACTTTTTATAGCATTCTCCTCATTGGCTTTTGTGACCTCTTTTTGTCATTTGGGTCAGTCTCTTTTTAAAGGAATTATTTTCTTCAGCATTTTTGGAATCTCCTTTAGAAGGCTATTGACTCATTTTTCATGATTTTCTTTCGTTGGTCTCATTTCTCTTCCCAATTTTTGCTCTTCCTCTCTTACTTGATTTTCAAAATCTTTTTTAAGCTCTTCTGTGGGCTGAGACCATTGCATATTTATTTTGGAGGTTTTGTATGCAGAATCCTTGACTTTGGTGTGTTCCTTTGATGATATCCTTTGTTCTTTCTCATCCAAAAGGATGGAGGAGAATACCTGTTCACCAAGAAAGTAACGTTCTATAGTCTTATTTTTTTCCCTTTTTGAGGCTTTTGTCTCAGCTTATTACTTGACTTTTGAGTCCTTTGTCAAGTAGAAGGTGTACTCTAGGGATCTGTAAGTTCTCAGTTCCTCCAAGGTGCCACAATCAAGGGAGAGGAGTTTACTTCTCTCCTGGCCTGCACTGTGATCTGGGAGCAACCACATGCTTTTCTGCACAGTCCCTGCGAGTAGGATTCCCTCTCCACAACTGCCTCCAGCTCTACCTCACCCCAGGACCCCCACTCAGGATTGAGATCCAGATCAGTCATTTGATTCTCCCAGGTCTTTAGGCTGAATGGATGCTATAGTGAATGCTGCTGCCTCAGAAACCACTGCTGCCCTGGGGCCAGGGCCAGACAGAGTTCTCTTCTTACCCAGGTGAAAGAGCTTTTTCACTGAGTTTTGTGCATTGAAGAATGTGGGAACCGTAGTTGCTGCCCAGGGTTCTTCTCCCTAAATCCTGCTCTGGTCCTGTCCCTGCCACACAACACAAACAAGGCTGGGTTGCATTCTTCTCTGTGTCTAGTGCAATGGACCCTTCCTGTTGGCCTTCCATGCTGTCTTGGGCTGGAAATCTCTTTCACTCTGTTGTTTTGTGGCTTCTGCTGCTCTATAATTTGTGTAGAATCATTTTTTATAGCTATTTTATGGGCTTTGGGTGGAGAGTTAGAGTAGGTCCATCTTTCTACTCCACCATCTTGGCTCTGCCTCTTTTTCTGGCTTTTTCATGGTCAACAAGGGGAGGGTAAGAGCAGCTGCAGTTTACTCCACCATCTTGGCTCCTGGAAGTTCAAAGGTTTTGTGTCTGGGCTGATCACCTCAGGATTGGCTGTTACCATTACTGTGGGCCTGTTCTCTCTCACTCAGTTCTGCTGGACTACTCTCTTGTGCTGTGAGGCTTGGGAATCCTCACTGGTGTTTCTGATTCATCGTGCCCAGGGCCACTACTGTTTCTTTATGACAGTGGCCAGGTTTGCCATGGTGCAGCCTGTGTGCCCTGTGTTCCCCCACTTCTGTGCAACAGCTTCTTCCCAATGACCTTCTAGATTGTCCTGGGGCTGGAAATCAACCATACTTTGTCACCCTAATATTTGTTCAGATCCACTTTTTAGAGGTATCCGAAGGAGTCTGTGGAAGAACGTAGGTGAGTTCATGCGTTCACTCTGCCATTTTGGCTGTGCCCTCACATTTACTTGACTTTTGAGCTATTTGTCAAGGTAGTTCCCTCCTTCCAGTGGGTGTGGGAGGTGTACTGTCAGCAGATTGATCCTCCCATAATCCATTGGCCTAGTGCTGCAGAAATAGAAGCTACCACTGCTCCTCTTGCTGCTGCAGCAGTAGCAGGCTCCTCTGCCCACTCTGCTGACACTGAGCTGTGGATGGACCACTCTACTGTCTCACACAGGTCCCAGGGTTTTCTTCCACTGACCTTCCAATTTTTCCTCAGCATTTTGGGGTCCTGAAGTCTGGAAACTGCCACAGGTGCCAGCAATTCAGCCCTCTCTATGTCTGCTCAGGTCCTATCTGTGCCTATGTGGCCCAGGCTGGACTGCACTCTGTTTCTGGTGCTGCATGATAGACAATTTCTGTCTACCTTTCAGGCTGTCTTAGGCTGGAGAGTTCCTTCACTTTTTCATCGTGTGGGTTCTGCAGCTCCAGAATTTGTTCAGTCATTTTTATAGGTATTTGTCTGGATTTGGGGAGAGAGCTGTAGCAAGTCCCTGCTTTTACTCCGTCATCTTGGCTGCACCTTTAAACTATTTTTTTTTTGCAGACGATATAATTGCATACTTAGAAAATGCTAGAGATTTATATGAAATAAATCAGAGTAAGTAATAATCCATAAAGTCAATAAAAATGTATTAAGTGCCCATTATGTGACAAACATAGTGGCAAACACTGAAGATATAAAAAAAAGGCAAAAGACAATCTCTGCCCTCAAAGAATTAAGAACTTAATGTAGGAGAGAACCTGCAAACACACATATACAAAGAAGCTATATACAAGATAAAGAAGAAAAGATACATCCACATAAATCATCAGAATTCCTATATATGTTACAAAACCAAACAAGAAATATTACAGTGGAAGTATAATGAAGTATTGCACCTTTTATAGAAATAAAGACAGTCTTGAATAATTGAAGAAGCTTTCTTTGGTCCTCATATGTCAAAACAATATAATAAAAATAAAAATATGACAGATCAATTTCCTCTACTCATGTACCAATGAAATTCCCAAAATAATACCTTAAAGAAGAAAAAATACATTAAAAATTTTAGTAAGGAGAAAATAGTCAAGAATCTCAAAGGTAATAAAGTAAAATAAATATAGGAAAGGGTGAGAGACAGTTTCTATGAATATATGCTCTCAAACTATAATACAAGCAGGGATTATTAAAATGTTTTGGTGTTGATAAAAGTAGAGAGATCTATCAGTAGAAAAATATTGAAAACAGAATAAAATAGTGTTTAAGAACAGCAATGAAAATATTACAAACATAACAAAATAGCATATAACAAAACCAAAGATGCTGGTCACTAAGAAAAGGACTGAATCACTCTTTGGCAAGAAAGAACATCAGATGACAAAGGAAAAATTTTCTTTCAGATATACAAATAGTGGAACTAAATAAGTAGAGAAGAGGATCAGAAAGTTGAAATGGATGATTTTAATTACATGATTAAAAACTGCATAAACAAATCTATTTTAGTTAAAATTGGAAGCAAAATGTGTAACTTTTTAAAATACTTTATTCATCTCTCACATGAATTGTAGTTGAATTTTTATGCACATTATATTTTTATTTGAAGTTTTGCTTGCAGATATTTTGGAGTTATTCTCTTCCAGATTTGTGGCTTGAACATTGCTGTCATAAAATAGCTTTTTGGTTTGTGGTGGGAATATTTTTGTTTCTTTCCTCCTTCTTCTAGTTTACTAAGACTTCAGACTTGACTATAGGGCTAGACTCCGTGCACTCCTGACATTGGACAATCTTACTGACCCTTTTTTGTGCTACTGAGTGCTATGTTGTTGCAGGGTCTCAGGAATTGCTTGGGCAGGTGACCTGCAAACTTTTAGTTCTACCAAAGTCGTCTGATACAGGGTAAAATCTCATTTCTGCCTCTTTTGAACTCTGCGAGTTCCTGACCCGGGTTTGGATCTGAGCAACAATAGAATCCTGGTGGATTCAGCTGGCTGGGAAGCTCCACTGGCTCATAGGGACAGAAATATGCGCTCTCCTTGTATCTGGGATTGCTGTCCTGCTTATTTCTCTGGAAGCTTCAGAGCCACAATACTAGTCTTACTTTTGAATTTGTTCCTTTCTAGTTTCATGTTCTAAACACTCTCCAGGACTTCCCTATCAAGAAAGGACAATCTTAGGCACATTACCCCTTGTTATTTAGTTAGAACTGTAACCCAGAACTACTTAGTAGGCAACAAAGCTGCTACTTTATACCTTTCCCCATAAATATGCCCTGGTATGGTTCTGGGAGTGCGCTGAATCAATCCAGGGCTTCTCATCTTTGAACACAACTGCTTCCTATAACCTGGAGTGTTTCACCTGGTTTTCCAGAGTTGACCCTACCCTTAGTGTTCTGAATTCTCTCTGTATCTCTCTACATGTTATATGGGCTAGAAATTTGACTCATTATGATTTTGTCTTGGATTTCCCTATAAGAATTCAGTCTAGTACATTTTGTAGATCTGTTTGGAGGAAGTGGGAGGAGGAGGAAGCTTATTGAACTGCTTCCTTGTGTGTGTGTGTGTGTGTGTGTGTGTGTGTATGTTTGTGTGTGTATTTTATTTTTTATCCTGAACTTAGACAATAAAACAAACATTTCCATAACATAGTAGAATAGAAAAAAAATGATTCCACACAAAACTGCAAATCTGTTATGTACAACTTGCTATGCCTCTTAAATATATAATAAAGTCATCATGTAACATCAATATTAAATTGCCCAGCTGAGATCTAAACTCAAATCCTCTGATGCTAAATTTTGTGGGTTTTCTTCTATACAGTCCTTCTAAGATTGCAAAATATTGATTTTTGGTGATATTTTGCCTCTTCTTGTCACTTCTAAATTTCTATTGCCATGTCTCTGTGAGCTTATGAATGAGGACCAGCTCTTGACCCAGCAAATTTGAGAAACAGTTATTGAAGAAAGTTGCTTCATTGACTTTCTTATTCTGAGTTTCCCAGGAGAGAATTTGGGGACATATCTACATGAGATAAATGATAGAAGCTAGGAAATGTGGTAGGGATAATAATAGCTTAAGTTTCTACCCTATGAAAGTTGTGTAGTATTTCCTCAAACTGTCCTTGAGATTTAATTGACTCAAGGAACTAATCTTTGGCATGTATCTAGTAAAAAAAAAAAAAACAACAGGAAAGGGAACTCCAACTATTCTCCAATGCCCTCTAGTCAGATGGCAGAGATTGAGGTTATGCTCAGGGGAATCAACATGATGTCATTGCTCAATATATTGGTTGAATATCATTCACCTGATGTGGCTAAATAAATCCTGTTTTGTTAACTGACAGATATTATATTAATGTTTCATTTTGTTCCAATATGAAATTTAAGGTAATAGATCAGCCTGATCAGTCCTGACCTATAGTAGGAATACTCAGGGGAAAAAAATAAATGGAGGATCCATAAAAAATTTCGTCCATTCCTACTTGTAACAAGGACTTTATTGAAACACCATTTTGTACCAAGAGTAGAGGTAATTTCCAAACCACCTCTATAAAGGCCAGGACAAAGATTAAGACCAACCCCAGTGGCAAGTCTAGATTTCTTTTTTAGGTTTCTTTCCATTTTGTATCCCCCAATCTCCATATTCAGTCTTTCCTGTTCAGTCAATTGATAAGCATACATTAATCTACCTAGGTGAAGTGTATTCACTGAAAAAATTGGAATAGAAAGCATACATTAATCTACCTAGGTGAAGTGTATTCATTTAAAAAATTGGAATAGAAAGAATAGAATGAACCAGTCCTGCCCAGAACTAATTTATTTTCTACTCAGAGACAACATATAAAGATATAAAGATTTATACAAAGCATACAGAAGATAAACATAGTCCAGGTCCTGATCTCTGTATAGACTCTCAATAGGACAATGTTGAGTCATCTGACACACTCCATAATACCATTCTCAAAAGTGCCCCAGTTCTAACCTCTTCAATGGGAATTTTACTCCCAATATACCTCCCTGAACAGAGTGACACTGAAAAAAATAAACTACTCTGATGTTTGAGGCTCTTATTTTGAAAGTTCTAAGACTCCTTCCCTACTCCCTGTGACCTGGGAAATCCTAGTCCCACGCACTATTGTAAATTCAGATCAGAAAATGTAGTAACTGTTCAAAAATTGTGTCTCAAATTGTTTATGTTCAGAGCTGGCCCTAAGTCATAAACTCTGAGAGACATAGGATTTACAAAAGTAGAAATGATAGGGAAAGGTGAAATATAGCCCAAAAATGCAATTTTAGGAGGATTATGTAAAAGCCACAGAATTTGGAGTCAGAAGACTTGAGTTTAAATATCAGGTCTCTGAATTAACACTTATTTTATGTGAAGAAGTCATTTCACCACTCTGAGCCAGTTTTCTCATCTGTAAAATGAGAGGGGGGATTAGATGATTTCTAAGGACTCTCTGAGGAAATATACTTGCATTTTAAAAGGGCTTTCCTAGAAACCCAGTGCCTTAACCCGAAGGAATGATGCTAATGATGTTATTCCAGGCACTCTTCTAGGTACAACTTTGGAGTCCTAGAGAAGCTTCTGTGCCCTCCAAATCAAAATGGATCCTTCTCTGACTTTACTACCAGTCCTGACTAAGCAACTATCCAAGCATACCCAGGAAGTCATGATATACATTCACACCTACAAAAGTTTCTTCAGGCCCAAGTTGCATGATTAGTTTTAATCTGTTGGTATCAACTACAAAGAATGGAAGGCAGGGCCATTTTTCAAAGAAAAAAAAGAAGCTTTTCTAGGTTTTATGAAAAAAAAAACAATAAAATAAATAAATCATTGGTATTTGATTTAAAAAAGGAAAGAAGAAACCAAATTACTAGAATCAAAGATGAAAGGGGTGAACCCACCAGTAATGAAGAGGCAATTAACTTGGCCCAATTATATGTCAATAAATCTGCCAATTTAAATGAAATGAATATTTGTAAAAATATGTTACCAGATTAACAGGAGAAATAAAATACTTAAATAACCCCATCTTGGAAAAAGAAATTGAACAAACCATCAATGAACTTCCTAAGAAATAATTACCGGGACCAGATGGATTTCACAAGCAAATTCTACCAATTATCTAAAGAATAATCAATCCCAATAACATATAATATATTTGGAAAAATAGTCGGAGTCCTAACAAATTCATTTTATGATACAATATGGTACTGACCCCCAAACCAGGAAAAACCAAAACAGAGAAAGAAAATTATAGACCAATTTAATGAATATTGATACAAAAATTTAAATAAAATACTAGCAAGGAGATTATAGCATTATGTCCCAAGGATCATACCCTATATCAAGGTAGGATTTATCCCAGGAATGCAGGGCTGGCTCAATATTAGGGAAACTATTAGCATAATTAACCATATCAATGACAAAACCAGCAGAAATCATATGATTATCTATAGATGTAGAATAAGCCTTTGACAAAATTTAATACCAATTCCTTTTAAAAACATTAGAGAGCATTAGAATAAATGGATATTACATTAAAATGATAAGAAATATTTATCCATCACCAAGCATTATCTGTAATCAGAATAAATTAGAAACCTTCCTGGTACAATCAAGGGTGAAACAAAGATGGTCATTATCACTCCTGTTATTTAATATTGTACTAGAAATTTTAGCTACGGAAAAGAAAAAGAAATTAAAGTAATTAGAAAAGTTAATGAAGAAACAAAACTATCATTCTTTGTAGATAATATGTGTTATATTTAGAAAATCCTAGAGAATCAACTAAAACACTTTAAAATTAACAACTTTAGTGGTTTCAGGATACAAAATAAATCCAATAAATCAAACACATTTCTACATATTATGAACAAAGTATAGCAACAAGAGATAGAAAGAGAAATTCAATTTAAAATAATTGTAGGTGATATAAAATACTCGGGAGTCTACCTGCCAAGATAAACCCAGGAACTATATGACTATAAATATAAGATTTTTTTCACACAAATAAAGTCAGATTTTAAAAAAATTGGAAAAAATACTAATTACTCATGGGTAGGCTGAGTCAACATAATAAAAATGATAATTCTTCCTAAACTAATTTACTTATTCAGTGCTATACCAATCAAGCTACCAAAAATAGTTTATAGAGTTAGAAACAATAATAAAATTCATCTGGAAGAAAAAAGGTCAAAGACATAAAGGGAATCTCTTAAAAAAGAACATGAAACAGTAGTCTAGCCATATCAGATCTCAAACTGTAATTATAAAAAAAAATAACTCATACTGGCTACGAAAGAGAGTGGTGGATCTGTGGAATAGATTAGGTACAAATTACATTATAGTAAATGACTATAGTTGTCTAGTATGTGACAAATGCAAATATCACAGCTTTTTTAACAAAATCACATTATCTGACAAAAAAAAAACTACTTGGAAAACTGGAAAACAACATGGCAGAAACTAGATACAGACCAGCATCTCACATTTTATACCAAAACTGGGTCAAAATGGGTACATGAGGTGATACCATAAGCAAATTAAGAGACCATGGAATAGTTTATCTGTCAAATTTATGGATAAGGAAAGAATGTAGAACCAAAGAAGACATAGAGAGAATTAAAAAAATGTAAAATAGATGATCTTGATTATGTAGAATTAAAAAGTCTTTGCAAAAGCAAAAGCAATGCAATCAAAATCATAAGAAAGCAGAAAAATGGGAAAAATTGTAACAAGTATCTCTGATGAAGACCTCATTTCACAAATATATATATTGAGAACTGAATCAAATTTATAAAATTACAAGTCATTTACCAATTGATAAATGTTCAAAGGATATGAACAGGCAGTTTTCAGACAAAGAAATCAAAGCTATATATTGCCATATGAAAAAGTGTTCTAAATCACTATTGATCAGAAAAATGTAAGTTAAAGCAACTCTGATATATCACTTCACCCTTAACAGAGTGGCTAGTATGAGAAAAAAAGGAAAATGTTGGATTGGGAAGGGATGTGGGAAAACTGGGACACTAGGGCACTATTAGTGAAGTTGTGAACTGATCCAACCATTCTAGAGAGTAATTTGGAAGTATGTCCAAGGGGTTACAAAACTGTGGATACCCTTTGATCCAGCAATACCACAGCCAGGTCTATATCCTAAAGATTTTCAAAAAAAGGGGAAAGGGCCTATTAGTAGAAAAATATTTATGCCAGTTCTTTTTGTGGTGCCTGAGAACTGGCAATCAAAGAGATGCCCATCATTTGGGGAATGGTTAAATAAGCTGTGGTATACGATTGTAATGGAATATTATTGTACTATAAGAAATGGCAAGATGGATGATTTCAGAAAAAGCTGGAAAGACTTATATGAACTGATACAAAGTGAAGTGAGCAGAAACAGGAGAATGTTATACATGATGATAACAACATTATTCAGTGAAGAACTGTGAAGAACTTAGTTTTTCTCATCAATGCAATGATCTAAGACAATCACGAAGCTTACTATTCACTTCCACAGGAACTGATATTGATTGAATACAGACTGAAGCATGCTATTTTTCACTTTTTTCTTTCTTTTTTTCCTTTTATTTGTCTTCTTATACAAAATGACTAACATGAAATAGTTTTACATAATTTCACATGTGTAATCTATATCTGATTGCTTACCATGTCAGGGAGGGAGGAAGGGATTGAATTTGGAAGTCAAAATTTAAATACATTTTTTAAAAAAAAATTTTAAAAAGAAGCTCATACCATTTTAATTTTGAAGGTTACCTCCTCGCACTAGTTGTTTGTTGCTCTATGTCTGCTTAGAACTTAGGACATTAAACTGTTTCAAATGAGAATGTCTCCTTTTGATAATCTAGATTTTTCTCATCAGTTGGCATTAGCCTTTGGTGTTTGTCTACGTTTGTCATGGTGTCCTGGTTAAATCAGTTCTCACTGACTAAAGTTTAATCCTCTTTCCTTACCTCAGGCAAAAGCAAAGCTATTTTTAGGAAAAAGTATCACCAAATCCAATTTGCTATCAGACTGTTGCTACCACCACATGTGCACACCAAAGTGGCCTGCCCCAGATTAGGACTGTTCTGCATGTTTATAATGTCGTTCTTAAACAACATAAGTCCAACAATATAGGATCACATACATACATGACATTCTTCTTTTCCTCTCCTCCAGGGATCTAAGTTCTGAAAGCAGTCCTCCTTTCACATGAAAAAAAAAAAGCCTCTAAAGGTGCCTGAAGTGGCTTCTGTATTCTGATGAGTATCAGTGACAAACAGTGGCATCAGGGAGAGAGATACAGACAGCAGAAGAGAAAAACAGGAATGGTCCACTGGGATTGGCATGCACTTATCAAATAATCATACATAATTAAATTGGGAAAGGGCGAGACTATTTTTAAACAAATACAAAATTATTATTTGGGAGACTAGTAAATGCCTAAGCTAGCCAGTGATTGGTGCCATACCCAGAAGTTCAGACAGAACTAAATTATGCTTCAGATTAATGTATCAGTCAGTTCAAAGGTTAGACAAACAGCTGTTTTTCAAGGAGGCATACTACAAAGCGTAACTGTTCAGTGGGAGGGTAGTAATGGTCTTGGTGTATTCCCAGTGGACTCACTGTTATTTATTTCTGATTGGGAGATATCCAAAGCTGACTCCATGCTACTGATGACCTCTGTCGCTGGGGCAGAAGGGTGAAACTCTGGAGCCAGCACAATTTTACCAGTCTCTGAGAAAAGACACATGCATACATACACACGCATATAAGCATACATACACTTATACACACAACACATCTTTAGACTTGAAGCTAATTTACAAACTAGCAGTTTGGAATGATAAAGAAAATGTATGAAACAAATACAAAATATAATGCTAGCTTACTTACATTAAAATGAAAACTAAATTAATATTTAACAAAAAATATGAAACTTTTCATATTTGATATTTAGCAATGGCTGGTTGTGTCTGAATTGGGTAATGATAATATAGAAAAACAGCAGAAGAGAACCAGACATTTATTCTTGTTTGTTAGGAGCTAGGTTGAGGTAATGTCTTTCCTTGGACAATTTTGGCATTTTGTAGAAAGAACTCCATAATCTGAACAACAAGTATTATAGCTTAAAAATAAGTAAAAGAGTTCCCAACACTGAAAAAATTTCATGTTCATATCAAAAAATAAAGAGACAGAGAGAGAGAGAGAGAGAGAAACAGAGAGAAAGAAAAAGAATGGTGAAAAGCTAGGGGACTGTGGAGTATTAGGGGAATGGAATGGAAATTGACAAAATCTGAGGTAAGATGTAGTCAAGTTGATCAGAATATCAGATCTCAATATCAGAAAGATTTTGAGAGTGAAACTTTCTGATGATACACTGATAAAGATTTGGATGCCTCTCCATAGTTATTTCCTAAAGGAAGAGTTTGTAGATCATACCCTTAGAAAGATATAACCAGGATTTTGTTAAATAGCATTTCTAACTATACACCAAGTTTTCCCTCTTATCACAAGGCCTAACTTGAAAAATGGCAAGAGAACCAGATTTGATGTCAGAGAAGTGGAGTTCAAATCCTTGCCATGACACTTAATATTTGCATAATTTGGAACTCAGTTCCTTCACTTGTAAAATAAGTAGCTTAGACTAGATGTCTCTACTACCTCTAAATCTTGGGACTTACTATGTGGAAGTTGTTTTTGTTTCCCAGAGCTCAAGGCAGGACTAAGGAATAGGGCCTTAGAGTAACTGACCTTCAAGTTAGAGCCTATACTTTCATAAAATTAGTAGTTGAGGCTGTAGCACAGTGGTGAGAAGAATGAATAGTAAATTTGCAGGTACTTCCTTTTCATTCCCAGTGGTGTCTTTGTTCTCCTTTCTTCCTGCCTTCCCCATGGGCTTCAACCCAGTAACTGTGGTCCTCTGTTCTCTCTTCTTGATCTCACATATACCACCAACCCCAGTGAAAAATGATGCCTTCTCATGTTTTGGGCAATGCATGTAAAGCCAGGCAGTGGGACCACCATTCTGGTTCTCATAGGACTGCTGATATCCTAAGCTATACTTAGGCTCCATTTTCCTTTTTTTATTCGACTCCTAGATTCCTGCTTCCTGAGTCACTGGCACAGAGGCCCTCCATAGAGGTCAGAATTCTCTCCTATTAAGGATTTAAATGACCAATTAGGATAAAGTGAAAATTTGTTAGGGATCACAAGATCATTAGATGTCCAGAAGGCATCTTTTTACATAGTGTGGGTATATATATACCCACACTATATAAATATAGTATGTATATATACACACACTATATATACTACATATAGTATAAATATAGTATATGTGTGTGTGTGTGTATATATACATATACATATATATATATTTTTTTTCCTCCCTTCCTCCCTCCCCTTGTTCCTCCTCAAGATGGCAAGTAATCTGATACAGGCTATACATGTGCAATCATATTAAACATTTCTATGTTAGCTATGTTGTGAAAGAAGAATCAGAACAGGAAAAAAAAAACATGAGAAAGTAAAAAAAATAGAAAATAGCATGCTTCCATCTGCATTAAGATTCCATAGCTCTTTCTATGGATGTGAATAGCACTTTTCATCATGAGTCTTTTGGAAATTGCCTTGCATCATTTTATTGCCTACAAGATGTAAGTCTTCTCAAAGTTGATCACTGCACAATGTTGCTGTTGCTGTGTATGTTCTCCTGGTTCTGCTCACTTCACTCAGCATCAGTTTCTGTATGTCTTTCCAGGTTTTTCTGAAGTCTGCCTGCTCACCATTTCTTATAGCACAATGGAAGTCCATTATATTCATATGTCACAACTTGCTTAGTCATTGCTCAATTGATGGACATACCCTCAGTTTCCAGTTCTTTGCCACCACAAAAAGATCTGCTATAAATATTTTTGTACATGTGAGTACTTTTCCTTTTTTTATGATCTCTGGGACACAGACATAGTAGTCATATTATTAAATCAATGGTATGCACGGTTTTATAACTCTTTGGGCATAGTTCCTAGAAGGCATCTTAAAGAGCTTAGATTCCAATTCCCTGATTTTATGGATGAGGAAACTGAGGCAGAGAGAGCTTAAGTGACTTGTACACATGTGATCATATGTCAGATAAGTAGATGAGGTGGAAAACTCACAAGAGCAATTTTTGCAGTACATTATATGATTTAATCCTTCTTTATCATTTTCTCCAGCCTTCTAGTTCATAATCTCAGCATAATGCACAAGTCTTCACTCTACCTCAGCCTATATATCCTCTGCAACATCTATCTAGTCAAATGTCATTTCTTTACTCATACAACTTCCATTTAAGTACAGGCCCTCATCACTTATGCTTTAGATCAGGGCTTTTTAAGATTTTTTTTTCCATTCAAGACTCTTTTTCATGTTAGTGTTGGGTGGCCTGAGGGCACGTGCAAAACAAAGTGTGTGTGATTTGTTTTCAGAACCAAGGTGGTGGTAAAGTTGCTAGATACAACATAGATAGGCAAGCACCACTGCCAGAAACATCTTAGATTCATTATGTGCTTTTAAATTAGTTTTTGGTCTTTATGTGTTCAGAAACCTTTTACTCTTGTCAAAGTTTTTGCCACCCTGTATGGGGTTACAACCCACAGTTTAAGAAGCACTGACTAGACTATTGAACAACCTCTTAATTGTTCTCCTATCTTAAGTCTCTCAACACTCCACCCTTTTTTATACACTGTTGTCAAAATAATTGTCCATAAAAGCAATTCAGACCATTTGATATTCTGACTCAACCTACTCTTGAATAAAATAGGCGCACTTTTGCTTGTATTTTGAAACCCTTCACAATCAGAAACCAACCATTTTATTTTCCAATTTGATTGGGTACTACTCTCCCTCTTCTACTCTGCAATCCAGACAAACTGGCCTTCTCTCTGTTTCTCACATGTGACATCCTATCTCCAATCTTGCTACGTATGTGCTAGTCATATGATATGCCTGCAATGTAACTCATGGAATCGATCTTGTCCTTTAAGTCTTAGCTCAAGCACTACCTTCTTCATGAAGTCTTTCCTATTCTTTCCAGCAGCTAGTTCCCTCCCTCTCAAAATACCATGTTTTCAACTGCTCTGTATATTGTATTTTCTGCCTGACTTATTTGCCCCATGGATTCTGAGTCAATGAGGATCAGAAGAGGGGACACAGAGAAGGCAAAAAAAGAAAAGACAAATAATTTGTCTTGACCAAGATTATCTTGAAGTCTTCTTTTAGCTTAAAATAGTATATACCATTCTTAGTTAGTGGAGATATAGCTAATATCCTAAAGGAAAAATCAGTAGAATTTAGTGACATATTAGATATGGAAAGTGAAGGAAGTGAGATACCAAAGAAGACGTAGAAATTTTGAGTCTATGACTCTGCTAATATAATCTTTAAAAAAAAGAATTAGGGAAATCTGGAAAGAGATCTAATCTGGAGATAGGTTAAGAATAAGAATTCTATTTTGAATATACCATTGAAGAGGACTTGCAAAGAGATAGGTCTGTTTGAAGAAAAAGAAAAATCCATCTTGAAGATAACATATTTAGGAGTCAACATTAGAGAAGTAACATTCTAAAATGTTAGGATTAATCAGTTGTCCAAAGAGAAGGGGTCCAAATGGAAGGACAGAAAATCAAGCTTAGAATTTTGGGGTTTCCCTTATTTAAAGATAGGAGAAAGGAGAGAAAAACATTAAATGAGACAAGCAGTAGTTAGACAAGTAGAAAGAAAATCAGAATAAT
Organism: Bettongia penicillata ogilbyi; assembly: GCA_023548195.1. NCBI lineage: Eukaryota > Metazoa > Chordata > Mammalia > Diprotodontia > Potoroidae > Bettongia > Bettongia penicillata. Next base: position 5,351,616 of record JAJHZJ010000266.1, read on the forward strand.
TTGGAGTCATAGAAGCCAAGGAATGAGGAAAAATCACAGAGAAAATGTGGTCAGCAGTTTGAGACCTGTAGAAAATTTCAGAGTACTTCAATATGTCATTGAGATGGGAAACTAGAGTTGGAGTTAGAAAGACCTGGGTTCAACTCTCACTCTGATGTGTTCTAGCTGTGGGATCCCAAGAAAGTTATGTAACATCTATCTTTCTTGGGTTTTTTTGAGAGTCTTGAACTCAAAAATAATGACTTCTTAGGTCTCTTCCATTGCTAAATCTAGAATACTACTGACTTTTTAGATGGTCAACAAGAATTTCTGGGACCCCCAAAATACATGACTTTCAAGTCAGCCTTCTGATGAACCTCTTCAAACTTGACTAGTCTGGTCTTCAGATGACAAATAATCTTTGCTGTTGAATCCATATCTGAGATCTTCACTTTCTTTAGGTGCCCTTTCAAAAAATAATCAGAAGACCCTATGCAGTTTGCCAGTCTAATAACTTTGAGCCTCTACTGAGATAGACCTTTAAAAATAGTTGACTTCCTCCATGTACTTAGTTGAAGAGTAAAAGACACTGTTAAACACAACTCACACTTCTTTTCTATGTCTTTCTCTAACATTTCAAGTCTTTTTACATTGTAAGAGGACTTCTGCCAAATCGGGTCTAGGTCTTTTTCCAGGAAAGTATTGAACTCTGACATTTGTAATAAAAATACTTCCTTGTTGCTTTTGTCTTTCATGGAGTACATAAAACATTGGGTGATTTAAACTGGTCACACAAGACTGGTCATCAACCAACATAGCTTGTCTGCTTCCAGGTCTGGGCTCACAGCCTCTCCAGATGTTAGTAGCTAACAGTCCATAGTCTCCATTGGCCTAGCCATCAACTCAGAGTCCCCTCCATGCCATGAAGAGAAATCATTGTAGGTCTATGAAGGAGTCTTTTGATAGTAGTTTAGAGAGTTAACACAGAGAAGAAAAGGATTGCTGAAGAATAAGACAGACCTAGTTGAAGATAGACATCATGGATTTTTGGTGCATTCAATCTGCCTAGTTCTATGACTTTCTGAGCAAAGTTCTCTAATCCAGGAGCACAAGACTGACAAATAGTGGAACTGTCCCAATTTGGGAGACTGCCATCATATAAAGTCAGCTTGGTATGGAATTGCATTGTATTAGTGAGACCTAAACTGACAGAAATTGTAATTTAGGCTGATCAAAGTTAATGATATAATATAATTTCAGCCCTTTATAGTCCTGGACTATTTTATTTTTGTAATTTTATTCTCATCACCTGGCACAGTGCCTTGACTGTAATAGGCAATTAACATGTGTCTATTGAATTGATTTGGAAAGAGCGTTGAATTTGGAGTTACAGGACCTAAATTTTAATTCTAGTTCTGCTACTTGCTGCCAGTGAAAACTCAGGCAAGTCACCTTACTTCCTTTGACCTCAGTTTCTTCCACTGGAAAATAAGGAGGATGAATTAGTTGATCCTTATTTCTAGTCCTAAGATTTGTTGTCCTAAGTAAAACTAGGACTGGCTCCAAAGAACTGTGTTCTTCCCATTAAACCAGGATAGCAGGATAGTATTCTGTGAATTCTATTTACATTTCAATTTGAGTTTACCAGGACATTTGCTTTTGGGTAGTGAGGTATATAGGGCAGCTAGGTAACTACGTAGGTTCTGGACATAGGGTCAGGAAGACTCCTCTCCCTGAGTTCAAATATGACCACAGACATTTACTAGCTGTGTGAACTTGAGCAAGTCACTTAATCCTCTTGACTTCAGTTTCTACATCTGTAAAATAAGCTGGGGAAGGAAATGGAAAACCACATCAGTAGTTTTGGCAAGAAAACCCCAATTGGGGTCATGAAGTCAGAAAGGACCAAAAGATAACTCAACAACATTGAGACATATAATATCTAAATATAAAATTTATTTGTAGGTTCATATAAGCCTACATATAGGAAAGGTGGCTGGTTTTGAGGACAGAAGGGCCTGAGTTCCAGTACTACTTCTAACATATCATGACTTACCTTAACTTCTGAATACCCTCAGGCAAGTTTCTAAAACTGTACTTTGCACCTTTTGCAGATCTGTGTTGGTAGAAGAAATTTCCACATATTAGTTTACACTGACTCTTTCATTTAGATGATTAATTATGATTATATTTCTTAATACTTGTCACAATCCAGGAAATCAAAATGTTAAAATTATGTGGAATATATGACTGAACAGCTCTGTGGCATAGGCCAATCAAGATTTGTAATCATTGAGGATAGAACAGAACACAGAACATCTTTGACTGACAACTTACATAATGAAATCACATCTGCTCTCTCACTCTCCATCCCTACCCTTAAATGCTGGCAAAGCTTGAAAGGAAAGGAACATTATAAATAACTGGCATTTTTATAAGTAAGATATTTATCAGTACTCCTTCACCTGAAAAAAATGAGAGAGAAAACATATTTTGGGAAGAAAATCTAGAAAAAGAGATAAATAAAATATAGAAATATATATTTATATAGAAATATATAAAATATATAAAAACAAAATAAATAAAAAGGCTTTCTAAGATATTCTACCATAGTAAATTTTGGGAAAAAAACCATGTAACTTAAAAAATAATAATTTCATTAGAATGAGCTCAATTAGAACTGTAAGTGTATATCCTTGCAAATCCACAAGGGTTCTCAATTCACTGAATAGGTTAATTCAGTACTCTCATGAATGATGAAAAAAACATTAAACTCCCATAACCCAGAAAGTCATCATCAAACTACAATAAATCTCTTTAAAGGAATTTATGATCTGGGTACAAACTACAGACTTTACGAGGCTCCCAAAGATGTCAATAATTAAGTAAGGAATAGCCAAGATACCAGGTTAGAGCACTCATCTGGGAGTTAGAGTCTCTCACTCTGTTCTCAGTGATGATATTCTTTTGAAATCTCAGAAGGGTCATACACTTCGTTATTCTTCAGTTATGTTTCCATATTTCCATATTCTGTATTATTCCAAGAATTCCATACCTTGAATTCTTAATTTACTGCTTTAGAGGGAGAGTTGTTGAGAAAGATAGCAATGATTAAAACCCTAAATGTGAAAGAAGCAACATAAAAGTAAGGAAATGATAGAAATATTGCATACATTTGCTGCTATTTCAAGCTATCTTTGAGATTATGAATGCCACTACTCATTTGCAATATGAATGATCTTAAGGGGCTGGTGGCTTTTAAACTAATGACAATAGATGCATCACACATTTCTGACAGGATTATTTATATTCAGGCAGACATGAATGTGTCCAGTAGATTGAGGATTCCTCTTATATTTTAATACTCAGGTGAGCAATTACTCATGACAGGAGTTGTATTGCACACTTATATGTGGTATACATAGGGAAATGTGTATAATAATATATTGGGAGAAAAGGTTATAGGAATAGTTTGATATTTGTTTAAAATTGACAGTATTTGAAAATCAGATTTGAAGGATCATGTTTGATGTCATATTGTGTCACTTCTGTTGGATAATATTGTCCATATAAAACATAACTTCTCAAGGACAAGTTTAATTTTTAAATTATGTATCAATACCTAGCATGGTATCTGGGAAATAGCAGGAATTTCATGATTGTATGCTAATTAATTAATTTACTGAAATTTCTATGTAATTATTTAAGCATATATTTTGCTCATCTTGCCTTACATAATGAGGGATCATAGATTTTCTAAAAAAATACCATAAAATGCTTTAAGAGAGAATAGGTATTGAACATGTGACTTCACTTCCACATGTTCTAAAATATGAAAATTTCTTCTATCAATGCAGATGGGAATGTCCTCTGGAATTCAGTTTTAGAAAAATATCTAGAGCACTGAGGTTGAGTGACTTGCCTAGAATCACATCTCCAGTGTATATCAGAGGTGGGATTTGTTTCAGGTCTTTTTACCTCTGAGTTCAGTTCTGTAGTACCTATGCACCTCCTAAAATGCAGTAGTATCCACAATATACATCCAAAGAGATGAGTATATGTAATATATATATATGTATACATACATATATGTATATATATAATATGCTTTGATATATGTATGCATATACACACATATATACATACATATACTTATATATATGCACACACATCTATACTTGTATACACACATGCACACAAGTGTACGCACACACATATATATGTGTGTATATATATATATATATATATATATATATATATATATATATATGCATCTCCTCCTAATTCTCATCTTCAATTCTGGATTTCTAAAGTGACTTTTCCTATTTTTAGGATTTTGCAGTTGTTCGTCTGCTTATTTGAGTATATTTCATAAGCAGCCAAAAGTAGATTGTAAGTTTCTTGAGGATATGGACCAAATTTTACACTCTTCTACTTCTCTTGTATGTATCCCATAATGTTTTATACACAGTAGACAGTAAATAAACACTTGATAAATTGAATTAAAGAAATTTCTGACTAATGCTTCTTAATCACATTGACAGAGTTAGTTTTTCAGAGGTATTCTAATATCTGATTCAGCAGTCTAATTTTCAATGTGGACCAGGAATGATTAGAGCCCATATCCCTACTTTAGAAGTAAAATAAACAGTTTTCTTATAGTGCTACAAGATAATGATGCATTGTGGGCTGAGCTTTTGTGGTGGAAAATAAGTTATTCGATCCTTCCTTCCCCTTAGTAGGTGAGAGTGCATTTTCTCAGTCCCTTCTCAGATTTGCCAAAAAAAAGGCCTCTAGTTCTTCTCACGTTTGCACTGCTACAAAACACTGTTCTCAGTGTAAGTCCTGACTATGGAGAATAACAGTAACCGCTTACCCTGCTGGCTACACAGCAGAGTCTAAACAACCCTGTTCACAGAGGTGTAGAGATAAAAAGAATCCATGTTCCCTTCCAAATACCAGAGATTATACTGTTACAAGTTTTCATGAGTGTCCATCCAACCCAGATGAGAAAGCAGTGCCGGACAATAGGTAAAACCAACACATGAGGACAACTGTCCTGCTTTTTGCCCCTCTCATCATGACCTATGCTTATATTATGTTTTTTATCTTTATATAGACCCTCATCATCCTCAATCTTAGGCTACTACTAGTATTCACCAGTACGCAGGAAGCCGGGATGGAGGATTTGAATGAAATGACGAGGCAGAGGCAGAAGGGGGAATGCAATAATTAGTTATAATTTGAGAAAATGTCATTCCTACATTTGATTGGCTGGCAAACATTAAAAAACTCAACCTAGTAGGAGAAGGGTTAGCAAAGCCCTATGATTATTAAAAAGTAAGGCATAGGAAGGTCTTATTATTTTTAATGGGTTTTTGTATTTTTTTCTCTAAAATAGCTAGATAACTCAATAGAGCAATTTATATTCTAAAACAACAAAAGATCATGTTACAGCAAAGGTTTTGACATACTGTAAATTCTCAAAGGTAAAAGACTTTGAGTCAATAGTGAAACTCCATCCTCTCATACTTAAATATGGCTTGTCCATAAGGTAGAGCATGTCTGGTGCCCTGCTGTTGGGAAATGACCCAACCACAAGAGCAAAAGATGAAGTTTTAACAGGAGAGAACACATAACTCAGGGGATTTGTTGTATGATGCAAACTCTTGCCTCTGGGTTACAGTTTCCGAAGCAGGCTCCAGTCTTAGTTTTGAACAATTGTTACTGTTTGTGTCTCTGACCCCAAAGATCCTGGTGGTCTCTAAATAGCTACTATATGCTCCGCATTTTTATGTTGACTCCAGATGGTGATCGTGGATAACTTCAAGAGCAGAAAAACACCATTGAAATTTTTGAACAATGCAGGATATCCATTCCAAATGTATTTTCTTCATTGTTCCTATCACTTATCATCACCTTTTTCTGGAAAGTGAATTCCAGAGGGGTATCTCCATGCTAGAAGAAACAAATCACAGCAGAGGAACATATAAGGATGCAATTTCTGACTTTCGTTTGGTCTGTTTGAAATAGAGAAACATATCACATCACATCACATCACACACACACAGAATTATTGTATAGAAAGATGGGTCCTACTTTCCTGTTTTTTTTTTTTAAGAGCATATCATGGGCAGGGGGAGGAATTCTTTTTTTTTTTTGAAATGGCAGGGGGGCTACTTCAGTATTTCAAAGTTCAATGAATTTGAGGTACTTTCTATATACCAGAACAGATGAAGATCCCTCTACTACTTAGTAATGAAATGATCTTTGAGAGTTGCTGTTCAGAAGTCTGTTAATGATTTGTTCTGGATTTTGACAGGCTGACTTTTAGGCAACAGAAACAGACCTGCTCTCTCAGGGGGTACATGAAATCTTTCCAGAAGTCTAATATGTGATACAGAGTGTGCTCTGTCACATTGCTTCAATGTAGGGAACGTGATTCAGAGCATAGAACCCTGGATTTGAAGTCAGGGGGCCTCTAGTTAAAATTTAGTGTTTGATGTTCACTATTGGTTTGACTTTGAGCAAATCACTATACCCTGCTCTCAATTTCTTCATCTGTAAATGGAAGGTTTGTTTTAGATGAGGTCCTTTGCAGCTTTCGATTTGTGATCCTCTAAATACAGGGTCATATGATGCTATGTTTAAGGGTAAGAGTAGGACTTTAATCTGTGAAGTTTAAAAAACCTTGATCATAATCCAAATGAAAAGAATGTGAATTCCAGAGGGCTGTTCTCCCCATTGTAAATTTTTTGCTTCTGGGCAACACTACCGTTAAAAGATTCTGGATTTCTTTTAATGAGATTTACAAAAATCCAGGAAGGAATTTGGATATAGATTAATAATGACATTATTAACTATGAGTTAGGGAAATAATAAATGATGAGTAAAAACCATTTTGTTACTGTTGATCAGGAAAAGCCAGCAGAACAGTGTAGGGGAATCTGGTTGGGAGTAGAAAGAGGGAAAGGTAGGTGAGGAGAGCCTTTTTGTGAAGTTTAGCTTGCCATCTGGGCTCTTACCTAGGTCAACCCCTCCACTATTACATGGGCAGTGAAGCTAGCCCCACAGTTGAATAAGTCACTGAAATCTGATCACCTAAATGCAGATCTACAGGAGACTGTCATCGCCCTACAGTTTTAAAAACTTAAAAGGGAGCCACTTTCTCTTTCAGAGGTTTTCATAAGCAGAAATGCTGGCTAGTTCACATTCTAGGATTGCAGAATGTCTAAAAGAAAATTTACTGTTTTTTTCCCTTTCCTTTCTTCCTCCTCTCCCCTTCCCTTGGCTTCCCTTTTCTTTTTTTCTTTTCTCTCTTCTCTCCCTCCCTTTCCTTTTATCTCTTCCTTTCTCTCTTCATTCCCTTCTCTTCCTTCTTTCTTTCCTTCATTTCTTCCTTAAATCCTTTCTTCCTTCTAACTAGTTCACAATAATGTGCATTCTATCCGCTTCCCCCCCCTTATGGAAATAGGATCCGTGTTACTTGTGTCTCCATTCTGACCACCTTTGCCTCTTTTACTAATTCCTGTCCCTATTGCTTATTTCTTACAGCACTAAGCCTATGTCCATGTCTCTGCCAGGGAATGACAGGAGGCAGTTCTCTTTAGAGTCAATGCCAGTGTAGCTATGTGAATCATTTAGCAAAGCAAGCTACACAAGTTGCTGTTAGGAGTTAATACCAGGTGAATCACTTAGTATTTCCTAAGGGAGGCATCTCCCAGCTGAAAGGACAATGAGTCCCTATTTTTTAATGATTTTACCTTCCAGCAATCAATAATACTTTAACACAGAATTTCTTAAATGGGACAAGCATAAGGTTTGCCCGTGCCAAGGGAGTTGCTCTGAAAATTAATTACAAATACCAAGTCCTCTCAATTGCATTTAGCCGTGACTTCATACAATTTTTTAGAAATATAATACTTTCTGTTCCCTCTGCCCCATTAACTTTTGACTATGGAACATGCATATTTCATGTTCATGACTTTGCTCAGTGTGCATAAGGAAGTTTTAGCACGCTATCAGAAGTTCTAATCATTCATCAATTCAATGTATTTTTATGGATTGCCAAGCAAAAGTGGTATTAAGAAGTTATGGAGTTTGATATTTGCAAGGCTAAAATATAGGCCTATAAAATGAGCTGATTACACACACACACACACACACACACACAAATGTCAAAGTTAAAGAAAATGAATAGGGAAAAGTACTGTCTGCTAAATTTAAGGGTCCATTATTGGTGGTTTTCCTTTTTATATTTTTATCTCCATGACTCAGTCAATATGAAAAAGAATTATTTAAAGGCATGACTTTCTGGGTTATAATGGTTAAGCATAATCATAATACTAACTCACATCAAATAATATATGTGGCATATATAAAACACAACATGATGCGGTACATGATATAACACATGACATGGAATGCTATAATTTGACATAATATGACATGGAATAAAAGAAAATCTTATTTAATTTGTGTGGGAACTATTTCTCATAGTTGTCCAACATGATCTCTTATAAGAATTGTTAATGATATGTTTGTATGCACAAATTCATCTATATAATTTCATTCTGCTGAGATTTTTCTCCAGTAATGGTGGTCTCAACCCATCCACATGTTCTGCATCCTGAGAAATTCTTATCTAAACCTTCCTGACAGTTCACCAAAGAGGGTCTATCCAACAACATAGTTACCTTCTGCATTTTGTTCTGAGATCATGACACGAAGGTTCAGATACCAAATTCTAGCCATCTACTAGTCATGACTTGCATTTGCCACAAGACAAATCCATCTTCTCTTCTCCTTTCCAACTCTGATTACTGGCATGAATGTATTTAATTGTTTGCAAGTTTCCTTCCTCCATTTCTGTCAGATCCTGTGCTTTGGAAGGCTTGCAAGTAGAGCATAATCCCTGGAAGGATCTAACAATTTTGGAAAGTGTAGATTTGGTCATAATGTTAGCTTTGTATGTCTATCATTCTGGAATAAGCCTACTTAAAGTTGGAGATCTTTATACCTAAATTGACCACAGATTGGTGGATGTTTCAACTACAAAGGCTCTCGAAGACCATATTCTAATTTATAGAGTAGTTCAGTCTGGTTTGATAGACAAAGCAGTCATACCAATGAAATCAAGATTCCTTACAATGTTTTAGTATTCATTTACAATTAATTTCCACACTACTGATGTCACAAATAGAATCAATCATGTTGCCATTTTTACTCCTGATTTAGTAAAATTAAATTCCATGAAGTTCCTGTTATACAAAAATGTGAAATATCTATGATTTCTTCAACCCGAGTGAGAGCAACTATGGCAACATTCTACATCCCTCTGCTAAATGGTAAAGTAGATAGAGCGCTGGGCATGGAATCAGGAAGACCTGAGTTCAAATACAACCTCAGACAACTATTAGCTATGTGACCCTGAGCTAGTACTTCTGACTACATCAGTAAAATATGAATAATATTAAAACTATCTCCTGAGGTTGTTGTGAGAATCAGATGACATTATATATGTAAATCATTCAGCGCAATGCCTGGAACATAGTAAGTGTTTAATAAATGCTTCTTCCATATCATTCTTATTCCATATCCACTAAAACAGATTACAACTACACAATTACAAGTTTGTTGATCCCAAGACATTTTTAATCAATGTGGCTAACATCAGTGTTCTACATGTCAAGTTTCCCAATGGCACAGAACAGAAAGGGGTAGTCACTGGAAGCAAGAAAACCTATTAGAAGGCTATTGTAAGAGTCTAGGCAGTTAGAGGTAGCTAAATGCCATAACAGATAAAGCACCAAGCTTGGAGTCAGGAAGATCTGAGCTCAACCCCAGCCTCAGACATTTACCACTTGTGTGAACCTAGGCAAATCACTTTACTTCCCCAAGCTCCGGTTTCCTCCAAAGTAAAATGGGGATAATAATGGCACCCATTTCTCAGATTTGTTGAGAAAATTAAGATAATATTTGTAAAGTGCCTAGCACTTGTCTGGCACATAATAGGAGCTTAATAAATGCTTATTTCCTTCCCTCTAGGTTTAGAGGTAAGTAGTGCTGAGCTACAACAGAAGCAATAGTAAGGGAGTCTTTCCTTACAATAGACCCAAATTTGATTTTTTTTTTTTCCTCTCTCTTTCACTCACTGATTCAAGCTGCTATTCAAATAGCAGCCTTTGAAATTCTTGAAAATGCTTGTAATATTTCCAAAGCTAAACATTTGTAGTTCCATCAAATATTCCACTTACGTATAAACTACACTTTCCTAGCTACTTTTATCTGGACACTCTCTAGCTTATCAAAGTTGGGCCACTGTAGAGGAATCCTATTTATTTACAGGTTGAACTAGATGACATGTAGGCCCTGTGATTCTTAGTGAAAGATGACTGAATTTCAAGTTTGAACAATAGAGCAATGGCATTTACCACTGACAGAAATGTGGAAATTGACAAAGAAGGTTAGTCATAACAACTTTCAAAACCATAAAGACAGAGACCAGGGATCAACTGATCTCCAGTGAACAGAGTCAGAAGATGTGACAGCAAAAGAAACTTAGTTTAGCTTGTTGGGAAGAGTTAAAACACAAATCAATAAAGAGTTCTTCGATTACTTGTTGTGGAAATCATTTAGTAATAAGAACAATTTCAATATTTTGAGTATATGAATTCTTGGCAGGAGGTAGAGAGATAGGCTTAATTCTGAGGACTTTACTTATAGAATGATTTTGCAAAATGAAAACTTTAGATTAGCAAATGGAAAGTTAGTATTGTTAGGATGCATTCCTACTATTATATTCTAACACAAAACTTTGCTTTTTTTTTTTATAAAGCACATGATAATAATAAAATCTGAATGTACCTCAAATGACATTCCTTATTTTATTACTCTAACTCTAAATACAATTCTAACCACAGAATTAAGGGTAATATAAGGTATAGAGAAAATTTATCTGATTATTTTTTTAAAAGTAGGAATATTTCTTTTCCCTTCTCATGCATTTTTAGAATTATTTTCCATTTATGTGAATCATTTGCTTTAAATATTTAAGTGAATGTTTTCATTCAAAATGAAAATCACATTTTCATCATCAATACATTTACCTTTTCTTTATTTAAACTTTTTTTAATAAAAGAATGTATCCAGTATACCCCTTCCATTTTGCCTCAAGCAAAACAGTACATTTACCTGTCAAAGGTGATGAGTTTTCAACTGCTGTGTGTATGTGTGTGTGTGTGTGTGTGTGTGTGTGTGTTTAAAGGCTTGACAAGGACCATAGTTTTCTTAAGTAATCAACAGGAACCTTTTGCTCTGTGATTTCATCCCTGATCCTTCATGGCACCACAGACCCATCTGACATCAGGACAGCCTCCTTCTTGGTTCAGGTCAACAATTATAAAATTTGTTGAAAATATATTATAAAAGAAAGTTAAGAACTATCAGGCAGAGAGATCAATGGTCATCAGTGTCACCTATTTTTCCTTTTTTTAAAATTGTTTTGTTTTTGTGATTGTGTGGTTAAAGGAAGTCCAGAGAACAAGATCTTAAAGCAAAATCATTTAAATTATTCAATTTACATGATATTAGAAAGATTAGATAGCATTGCTGCTATCTAATAATCATCATCATTATTAATCACTTATCCTTTATTAAGTACCCTTTGTGGGTACTCCAGGACTTATAAAGATGTGACCCAGGGGACTCAATGAAGTTAACATATTAAGAGTCAATAATCAGGCAGAAAAATGCCAGACTTCAGGGAAAAAAAAATGTTGGCATGAAAGAGTCCTATTCATTTCTAGAAAAACACTTTAGAAGGTAAATTCTTATGAAGGGTGAAATAAACTAAATTCCACTTTGTGCCTCATCACAAATCATAGTTCTTGATGTTTAAAGGGCTTATCGCTGAGGAAATCTAAGTGTCTTGCAATGTTATTTTTTTTTTATTAAATAATTAAACCTTAAATGCACTTAGGCACAAGACCAAGCCCATAGACACACTCCCCACTGTTTTCACGTACAGTCAAAATAAACATCCCCTAAATCATTAGCACAATATTCCCCCTGAAAAGGAGAAGTAGCAGATGTTAGTGTCCCCTTTCAGAAGGTGAGGGACCTAAGGCACCAAGAGGTCAAGTGCCCATAGAGCCAGTGTCGAGCTGCCTCCACCCGATCTCTACCCCCCACCTTCAGGCTTCTATTCAAGTCTATGATTTGGCAAAACATGTGCTTTCTCACCAGGAAATGCAATTTCATTAGCAGGGACAAATACTCCTCATGCTTCTGTGTTCTCTTCCTCTCCCCTCATTTTCTCTTCCAGACAAGTCAGATACAACTCAATGTGACGACAGAAGAATTTTTGGTTTTAATTTATGATTTAAATCCTCTCTTACATTATGGCTTAAATAAGGCATTTTCTCATTCAGTAGTTCCTGATTGTCTGCTTTTCACAAGTTTCTGGGTTAAGCTTTGTACAAATGCTGTTTGAAAATTCAAGGATTCCTTGTAACCTTCTGATCTAGTCATGAATCACATCAATCACACACACACAATGAAACAGATCTTCCCCAAAACATAGCTTGATTCTTCCACAGGTTAATTGGTGCCCAGCAACTTACATGGGAAAAGTGGGGAAAGGGAAAGGAAAAAAAATGAAGGGTTGAGAGAGAATTAGTCTTTCCAAAGCAGGGAGTGAAAGGTTTCCTTTGGCTTTGGATGTAGAGTGTGGTCTTCAAAACCCTGGGGCAAGAAAGAAGAAATACTTTATTATTAATCTTGTAGAAAAAAAGGAGATTATTTCTTTTTATTCTTAATTGTGGTTTATACATTTGGCATTAGTGAAGACAGTAGTGGGGATAGATGAGACAGTATTAATAGTTAAGAGAATTAATGAAAGAAGGACCAAGAACACACCAAGTGCTTCTAGAGCTGGGTTGCTTCTAGAATTTCTCATCTCTTCAGTCTAATAATGATTATAGACTCAGTGCTTTAATAATGATAAACAGCCTTTGTACTTTGAAGCAACATTTTATTTGGCATACATTCAGCTATTGTTTTAAATCAACATAACCATTTTTTGAACCAGTTCTGTGTTTTCTTCCATCTAAAGGCAGGATGGAAAGAAACAAGCACTTTTTAATTACCTAGTATGCACTAGGCATTTTACTTGATGCTTTACAGGTATTGTTTCTTTTGATGCTATATCTTGGGAGGTAAGTACTATTATTATCATTGTTTTACCCTCAAGAAAAATGAGGTAAACAGAGGTTAAGTTACTTGTCCAGGGACACATAGCTAGTAAGTATTGGATTGGAACTCAGGCCAGATTGGAACTCAGCTACTCCTACCTTCCTCAATTTCTAGAGCTCTATAAACTCTATTACTTAGTGGTCTCTATATAAAGGAAATCTTGATGAGGAAATTCCCTTCACTGATGACATTTGCTTTCGAAATTATTATCTTATTGACTGTGGCATTTTGAAATTATGTCACTTGCCCAGGGTCACACAACAAGGGTGTGTCAAAGGCAGTTCTCAAACCCAGGTTTTCCTAAGTCTAAGGAGTATTTTCTGTTCCTTATTAAATATTCCTTCTCAAAGTATGAAAATATCATACTCTGTAAAAGATATAACCTTTGGAAGGAAACAAACTATTTGCCATCTAAAGGACACATATAAATAGGGAAGAGACTAAAGACTACTGTAATCACTTAAAGCCCCTAGGGAACACAGAATGAATACAAACTTGGAGTGTTATCATCAGTACTTTTGTGAAAAACTGAAAGAAACTCTTGGAATACAATTGGGATCTTGTCTGATGGGCTCTATGTCCACCAGAATCTAATCCCAACTTTCAAAGGGTACCAGTGTAGTGGTTACTGAAAGATAAAAAGCTCAGAATGCTAAATCAGCAAGCCTGCCTCCTTTAGTATTTCAGTCTCTCCAGTTAGCTAGAATTAGAATTGAAATTGTTAATATGACTTCTATTACAACTTTCTTAAAAAATATTTCAGTACATTTAAGGCTTAGACCAGAGTCTAAGACAAAATTGGAATTAGCCTTGTCTAGCCTTTGGTGGAAAATTAAGCATCTGCCAAACCAATAAGGTAATAGTCAATGTAATTTGCCAAATATAGTATCTATAATGAGGGCAACAATATATTAGCCAACTTCTTTCAAGTTCCTTTTGTGTTGATGTACTAGGTCAGTTTGTGCCAATAGTGACACTATTGTCAAATCATATGATTAGCACCATGGAATTAAAATTCACACCAGGCAAGCATCTAGCATAAAATTTGTATAAGACTGGAGAGTTCCAATGGCTTTTACTTATTCTCCTAAGTATCTTGGGAATCTATGCAGGTTTTATGTTAACAGTAAATACAATCCAAGATATCACTTACCAAAGTTATGTTAACCTGGAAATTTTTATGGTGCTGAAAAGGATGAAACTGTTGCCATTTTCACTTGAGAAAACTGAGCAATTATTCTGATACTTCTGAAGGAATCAGTGGAAAGAACCCTGAAAGGAGATTTCATTCTTGCCCTAGGCTTGCCATCAACTAGTTGAAGTAATGTTGGCAAATTAGAAAATATCACTGTGCCTTAATTTCCTATTCCACAAAATGGAGAAGAATAATATGATTCCTAAGAATAATATGATCCCTTCAAAGAACTAATACTGTGATTCTGAAGTTTGAAGTGAATACAAAATAAGTCTATATGGTCAGTTTTCAGTATAATTTTTTTCAATTTATTTTAGGGTTTAACAGTCACTTCCGTAAGTTTTAAATTTTATCCCTTCCTTTCCTACTCCCCCCCACAAATGACATGAAATCTGAAATTGGCTTTACACATATATTCCTATTAAACACATTTTCACATTAGTCATGTTGCACAGAAGAATGATAACAAATGGGAGAAACCATGAGAAGGAAAAACAAAACAAAACAAAAAAGAAAATACTCTGCTTGGCTCTACATTCCAACTGCATAGTTATCTCTCTGGATGAGTCCTTTGGAATTATTTTAGGTCTTCATTGCTGAGAAGGGGGAAGTCTATCAAAATCAGTCATTGCAAACTGTGGCTGTTTCAATGTGTACAGTGTTCTCCTGGTTCGGCTTATTTTATTCACCATTAGTTCATATACGTCTTTCCAGATTTTTCTGAAGTGTGCTTGTTCATCATTTCTTTATTTTCCTTCTAATTAAATTATTAGTTTTACTTTTCAACATTCACTTCCACAAGATTTTTAATTCCACATTTCCCTCCCCCTCTACTTTTTGTTGAGTAAGAGAGATTTTCATACCCAATTAAGTGTGCATGTCATTCCCTCCTTAAGCCAAATCTGATGAGAATAAGGTTCACTCTTTCCCGCTTACCTCCCTGCTTTTCCCCTCCATTGTAGGATCTTTTTATTGCCTTTTTTATGTGAGAGATAATTTATCCCATTCTATTAGTTCCCTTCTCCTTGTCCTAATATATTTCTCTCTCACCTTTCAATTTTATTTTTTGATATCATCCTTCATATTCAATCAACCCTGTGTCCTCTGTCTATGTATACATTACAGTAAGCCCTCTAACATTCACAGGAGGGCTGGTATCACAGGTTCTTAGATCTGCATTCATAAAAGGAAAGCAACTTTCAAGGGGTTAACAATCACTTTAATCAAGCACATGTATCATTCCTTTAACCAAACACCCATATCATTCACCTACTTTAGGGGAGTCAGCACCCTGAACTTCAAAGAAAATACAGAGAAATCAAAGATGAACAGATACAGCTTCCTCTGCCTGAATTCAATAAACAGGTCCAACTGTCAGACCATAGCTACCAGAGAGGGAAGCACTGACGTCTGGGTTTTCAAAGCCAGGGGACTCCTTTAGCTGCTTCCCAGAGTCCTCATCTGGCCAAGCAAATGCTTCCAGTCAGTAAGCCCCCAAAGTAAAACCTCAACTTAGAGTATTTGTACCTTTTTTTAGAGCCAGAGGGTATCCCAACCCTTGAGAAGGAGTGCCTCATTAACAAAAGGCATGGACCTTCCCACAAATCTTCCCTAATCAAACTTTCCTTAATAGCCAGTCCCATTAATGGATGGGGAAGATCTTTAATCCTTTCAAAAAAATTAAAAATACAAATACATATACTGCTTCTAGTTAAAGAAACTCTTGTTTCTAATGCCTTACTCCTAGTAAAGACTCTTGATTGATAAAGGCAAGACACAATCAGAGATACTTGATTATTCTAACACAGAAACAGCAAAAGATTCTATTTTGCTTGCCATGATAATATATAATCCCTCCAACTACACTAATACTGAGAAAACGCTAAAGAGTTACAAATGTTATCTTTCTGTGTAAGAATGTAAACAGCTCAACTTTAGTAAGTCTATTATGATTTCTCTTTCCTGTTTACCTTTTCATAGTTCTCTTGATTCTTGTATTTGAAATTTTCTATTCACTTCTGGTCTTTTCATCAAGAATGAGTGAAAGGCCTCTATTTCATTGAATATTCATTTTTTTCCCTTAAAGTATTATACTCAGTTTTGCTGGATTGGTGACTCTTGACTCTTTTAATCCCAACTCCTTTCACCTCCCTTGACCTCATATTTCAAGTCCTTTGATCCCTTAATTTAGAAACTACTAGATCTTGTGTAATCCTGCTTGTGTTTCCAAAATATTCAAATGGTTTCTTTCTGATTGCCCACAATATTTTCTCTTTGATCTTGGAACTCAGGAATTTGACTACAATATTCCTTTTGGGACTTCGTTCAGAAGGTGATCAGAGGATTCTTTCCATTTCTATTTTACCCTCTGTATACCAGGGCAGTTTTCCTTAATAATTTCTTAACAGATGTTGCCTAGGCTCTTTTTTTCATCATAGCTTTCAGGGAGTTCAATAATTTTAAAATTGTCTCTTCTGGGTCAATTTTGCAGGCCAATTGTTTTTCCAATGAGATATTTTACATTCTCTTCTATTTTTTAATTCTTTTGGTTTTGTCTTACAATTTCTTGATTTTTCATAAAGCCATTAGTTTCCCTCTGCTCCATTCTAATTTTTAAGGAATTCTTTTCTTCAGTGAATTTATGGACCTCCTTTTCTATTTGGCCAAGTTCTGCTTTTTAAGATACTTTTTCTCCTCATAGGCTTTTTGGACCTTTTCTCCATTTGGGTTAATTTATTTCTAAGGTGTTATTTTCTTCAGCATTTTTTGGTTCTCCTTTAGCAAGCAGTTGACTCATTTTTTTCATGATTTTCTTGCATCACTTTCCTTTCTCTTCCCAATACTTTTCTTACTTGATTTTCAAAATCCTTTTTGAGCTTTTCCATGACCTGAGACCATGAAAAATATGAAAAATATGAAAAATTCATATTTTTCTTGGGGTATTTGGATATAGGAGCTTTACTTTTGTTGCCTTCTCCTGATTGTATGTTTTGATCTTACTTATCACCAAAGTAAGTTTCTATAGTCTGATTTTTTTTCTGTTTTTTCTTCATTTCCCAAGCCAATTACTTGACATTTGAGTTCTTTGTCAATGTAGTTCTCTGCTTTCAGTGGGGGTGATGGTGTACTTTAGCCACTTGATACAGGGGCCAGACCACACTACACCCTCACATAGGTCTGACAGGTTTTTTCAACTGACCTTTGAAGTTGTCTTCAGCTTTGCGTGATCAAGAAGTCTAGAAACTGCCACAGATGCCAGTAATCCCTGCCCCCCGAGGTCTGCTCAGGACCCTCTATGACAGCATATCCCAAATTAGATTGTCTATTCATCATTTCTTATAGCACAATAGTATTCCATTATATTCATATACCACAACTTGTTCAGCCATTCCCCAACTGAAGGGCATCCCCTTAATTTCCAGTTCTTGGCCATCATGAAAAGAGTTGCTATAAATATTTTTTTTGTACATATGAGTCCTTTTCCAATTTTTATGATCTCTTTGGGATACAGCCCTAGAAGCTATATTGCTGGGTCAAAGGGTATGCACATTATTGTAGCCCTTTGGGCATAGTTACCAGTTTGTAAGACAACAGAGTAGGAAAAGGACTCAGCTGAGCTCTCCCAACATTCCTTTCTGAACAACTTTAAAACAATGCCTTAAATCGAATTCCGAGTTGGCAGAGCCAATAAAGGTCAGAGTGAGACATTCTTCTAGGCCAAAACAACTTTTGAGGTCAGAAAAATAAATCAGTGACATGGATGGAGAATGGCCTGTGGTAAATGTGGATGAAATACCAGTGGTGGGAGCAGGTGGTGGCAACAAAATCAGCCTCAGTGGAACTTTCAAGACAGACACAGTAAGAGGAACTGGTAACTGGTCAGAAAGAGATTACAGGAGGCATCTTGGCAAGCTTTAGTTACAGGTCCAGATGCTCATAGGAAGATTTTTTTTTTAAAAAAAGTATGTATAAACTTCAGAAACATAGTTCAAAGGCAGAAAAAAATTACTTTTGGGCAAGATGGAGCATAAGCCTTCAGTGCCAATATAGCTTTTGGTTACAAGGGAGCAGAGACCCTAAAGAGCAGTATTGATTGAAATCCTGAAAAAGCCCAAAGCTTAAGGAAGTACCTCTATTCTCCCCCTCACCCAATAAAAAAGGAATCTTTCACTTAAAGTTCCAAATGAAGAAATCAGGTGGAAAAATAAATGAGCAAACAATTACAAAAGGACCCTGACTATAAAAGAATGATAAGACATTAACTCAGACGAAGACAAGTCAAAATAATTGCAAGCAAAGCTTCAAAGAAAAGTATAAATTGGACATAAGCCTAATAAAGATTCCAGGAAGAGTTTTGTGTGTGTGTGTGTGTGTGTGTGTGTGTGTGTGTGTGTGTGTGTGTGTGAGTGTGTGTGCTGAGTGGTTTTCAAAACCAACTGAGAGTAGTAGAGGAAAATTTTAGGTAAAGAAAGAAAATTATTTAAAAGACCAATAATAGCTTGTAAATGGAGCACAAAAAATAACTAAAGAAAATAACACCTTAGGAAATTGATCAAATGGAAAAAAAAGGAATTAAAGCTCCCTAAAGAAAATGATTCCTTAAAAATTGAACTTGAGCAAGTGGAAGTTAATGATGCTATGATACATCCGCAAACAATAAAACAAAGTAAAAAGAATATGAGAATAGAAGAAAATGTGAACTATCTCATCAGAAAAAACTAACCTAGAAAAGAGATCAAGATAATTTTAGAGTAATATTTTATTTTATTTATTTTACCTTTTAACACTCATTTTTTATAAACTTGGAATTCAAAATTATCTCCTTCTCTCTCCTCTGATGCCACTTAATAAGGCAAGCAATTTGATATAGATTATACATGTGAAGTCATGCGAAACACATTTTTGTATTAGCCATGTTTTCATTTTTGCAAAGAGCAAAAACAACAGAAGAACAAAAGAAGAGAAATTTTTTTAAAGTATGATTTCATCTTCATTCATACTCCATCATTTCTTGCTCTGGTGCTGTTTTAATGATAAATCCTTTGGAATTATTTTGGATTATTATATTCTTCAGAATAGCTAAATTGTTCCCAGTTGACCATAGTACAGTATTGTTATTTCTGTGTCCAACATTTTCCTGGTTCTGCTCACCTACTTTTGCATCAATTCCTATAAGTCTTCCCATATTTTCCTGAAAGCATACAGCTTCTCATTTCAAGAGGAAACATAATTTAAAAATTATGGGTCTAAACAAAAGGCACAATAAAATAGGGGTGGGATCTAGACTTCCTACTTCAAGAAAGTACCAAGATAAGCTGCCCCAATGTTGTAGGACCAAAGGCAAAATATAAATAGGAAGAATCCACAGATCACAACCTGAAAGAGATCCCTAAATGAAAACAGTAAAGAATATATTATAAACAAATTTCAGAACTCTCAGGTCCAAGTGAAAATACTTCAAGCAGCCAGAAGGAAATTATTCAGAAGCAGAGAGCCAAGTCAGGATCAAACAAGATTTAGAAGTTAAAAAGGTAAAGGAACAGAGAGTTTAGAATATGATATTCCAGAAAGCAAAAAAAGAAAAAAAGCTGGGATTACAACAAAGAATAACATACTCCATAAAAATAAATATAATCTTTCAGGGGAAAAAAAGGACATTTAATTAAATACAGAATTTTCTAGCTTCCCTGAGAAAAAGACTAGAACTGAATAGAAAATCTGACTTTCAAGTAAAAGACGCAAGAAAAGCATAAAAATTCAACTTGAAAGAGAAATCATACAGGACTCAGTAAGGCTAAACTGCTCACATTCCTGTATGGGAAGATGATACATGTAACTTTTAAAAACTTTATCATAATGAGGACAGTTAGAAGGACTATATAGAAAGAGGGTATAGGAGTGAGTTGATTGTTGGAATGATGTAAAAAAATGGAAAAGTGAGAAAGACAAATACACAGTAGAACAGAAAAGGGGGAGGAAAAATGGAGAAAGATATATATATATATACATATATACATACACATATATATCACATATGTGTATGTGTGTATGTATGTATATATGCATCATACATACACATACACACACATATTCACATACTCAATTGATAATAGAAATCTATCCTACCCAACTGAGAATTAGGAAGGGAAGGGGATAAGAAAAAGAGAAGGGGGGATAAAAGGAGGGTATATAAAAGAAAAAAATGATAAGCATAAGAGAAGGGACTAAATAAAAATTTTTTAGTTATAAGTTGAAATCTCAAAGTTTTTTGAAATTGTTTTTATTACTAGTGTTTTACATTGATTTTCAACATTTATTAATAGCTTGAAATTTTCTCTTTATATCCTTTGAACAATTATCTACTGAGGTCTTCTATGGCTATGTTAATTTTCTATTTATTTTTAATATCACTTTATCAGTGATGTCTGATGAAATATTTTTCTACCAATAAAAGTCTTACTTTTTGTTCTAGCTTCACTAATTTTGTTCAAGGAAAAACTTTTAAAAGTTAGTATAATCAAAATGGAGGTTTTCATTTTTATTTTTATGGTTTCTTCCATTTTTCATTAATTAAAAAAACCACCCCCATGTCATTGTAGTCATAGTTGCAAAACATATTTCCATATATTTTCTCCAATTTTAATTATGTGACCTTTTAAAATGACCTTTTTTTTTTTTTGGAATTTGTTGTGATATATGTTGCAAGAAGCTGGTGCAAACCTATTCCCGACAAATTGCTTTCCAGTTTTTCTAGTAGTTCTTCTAAATAGGGAGTCCTCCAATTTATGTTGTTGGATTTTAAATGCCTAATTATATTGTTTCTGATTCTTGCTTATCTAGTCTGTTCTATATGCTTATAATTTAAAATTAATTGTTTTTTTAAAGAATAGCGAAGTTCTAATTAGAGTTACCAAGAATAGCTAGCCATGCTACCAGTAATTAGAAAATCCATATTCTCCACTTTAATAGCTTCTGTTTTATTCACTAAAGCAAAAGAAAAGAAGAATTTAAAACCATGAAACCGCTACCTTGAAAGTCCCCAGCTGACCGCAATATCCTTTTCTACTATCCTCAAATGACTTGAAATGATTCCTTTCCCATAGACTCATCATAATCAAATTAATTTTATTTATAATACTATTTCCTCTCAATTTAAACATTAGAAGCACCACAAAAATATCTCACTGTATCCATTCCCTCGCCACACGCTCACTTCTATCTGCTGCGTTGGTAGAAGGTTTTTTTTTTTTTTCAGTGTCATTAATGACTTTATCATCAAATCTAATGACCCTTTTTTCAGTTCTTGGTTTTCTTCATCTCTCCTCCTGATGTTTTTGTTCTTTTAATTGACCTCTATTTAGTGATATTGTCTCTTCTCTATCCTGATTATACTCCCTTGAATACTGTCTACTACTATGGCTTCAATCAACATGTCTATGTAAATGAGCTCTTGCCTTTAATCTTACCCTTTCCCATCCCTCATTCAACTTCCAGAGCAATCTATCCAATGAAGGTGCAGACCATATTATTCCTTGGCTACTTTTTAGTGACCACTGTTTAATGAATAAAATTCAAATTCCTTAACTTGGCATTCAAGTCCATCCATTATCTGATTTTAACATACCTATAGAGTTAGAGTGTTTGTTTTTCCTTTTCCATACATTCTACATTTTAATCAAATTAGACAATTCTATTGCCTATTGTCATCCTGTATTTACTCATCTCTACAACCTGTTGCTCACTACTGTTCATAACTGGAATAGTGTCTGCCAACCTTCACCTGGTGAAACCCACTGAAGTTCAGATATTATCTACTGCATGAATGCTTTCCTGATAACTCCAGCTTTATGAGTGATTTTCCCTTCTAGCATCCCACATAGCACCCAGTTTAGACATCCTTGATGTACTATTCTTAACATGTAATAATATATATTGCAATTGTTTGTATTTCTGTTTTATCTTCCTACTAGATAAGAAACTATTTGAAGGCAGAGATAGTGTCTTGTTTTATCCTATCACAGTACATTCATATTGTAAATATTTAATGATTTTTGAATTGAAAACAACAAAAAATAATTTCTAGAATATGCATAATATGGTAGGTGATAAAAATTATTACACACAGTTCTTGCCCTTGGTAAACTCGACATTAATTCAGGAGGTACTCTACTGCCTTGCTTCCTGGGAACAGAGAATCTAACAGTAAAATTTCACTGCCAAAAATCTTTGAATAATGCTGATTCATGAGGAAGTTAATATAGAAATTTGGTAGACAGTTTTCAAGTTAACTAGAGTAGGCAGGTTACTGAAGCTTCTCAGGAAATAAACACCAGAAGGAATAAAAAGTGAGGAAAAAACCCTTGGAAAATGGGCCTCCAGCCAGTCATCAAAAATAAACATTGTATTTTCAGAGTCTTTACAGTATTAAGAACTGGTTATAAGTTTAATAAAAAAAAAGAGAGAAAAATAGGAAATAGGGACCAGAGACTGGAAAGCCCAGAGTCGATTTAGGCTGTCTGAATCATTTGCAATGTAGTGGTGATTTGAGCTGACAAAATGTTATTGGAGGGATCACTCTCCTCAGCACTGTTTGCTTTGGGAAGTCAGGCAAAGATTTATTATGGCTGAAAACCTTTACAGCTGTCGGATGTAAATGCTAGTTAAGAAAGTTAACAATTTTGGCCTAAATTAACAATGTAAGCTGCAACATTGAACATGTGCAAAAGTCATAACTTACATTAAAAAAATAACATAACAAGTCAATTTCTAGTTATTATTTCATTATTTCTCAAATTATATAATAGGGCAAGGTATCAATTAACCCCTTCTTTGAATTCCAAGTTCCCAGGTTTCTGAGAAATAGCTATAGATACAGGTAGAACTAGAAATAGACGTCAATGCTGATTAAATAGGTATGTATAAATGAGAAATTCCAAGGTTCAGCAAACTGTGGCCAGCAGAGCAAATCCAGTCCAATGCCTGTTTTTTCATAGTCTACTAATGAAGGCCACACAAAAATAGGCAGAGGGCTTATATTTGGGCCAAGAAGTATAGTCCGTTTTGTAGGTGGCAACTTTCGGATGAAAGTCAAGCTAAGATGATGACGTAGACTACCTTCCTCCAGAGAGGATGAGGTCAGAATGCAGACTGAGACACAAATAGGACATACATACATATATTGGGGTGTGTGTGTGTGTGTGTGTGTGTATTGAAAACGGTCTTGTAATGGATCACCCGAAAGATCTACATGTGGACCAGTGCTATTTAACATGATCAATAATGTGAATAAAGGTAGCAATTATTAATATTAATATCAATATTAATTTGAATAGGACACAAAACTGGGAGGGGTAGCTAATATACTGAATCACACAAGCAGGGTTCAAAAGAGAAATTGACAGGATAGAACACTGGGTGAAATCTTATATAATGAAATTCAATAATGGTGTTTGTAAAGTTTTATGCTTAGTTCCTCTGTAAATTTAACTCCACTAGTATGACAAAGATGAAGCTGGGCATGGTAGTAGTCTTTCTGAAAACAAAATATGGGGCTTTTAGAGGACTGGCATCTAAGATGTGATATTGCAATACAAGGAGTAGGACTGCTGTACTCTGCCTTGATCAGATTATATCTGGACTTTGGTGTCCATTTCTTTGAACTATATTATGAGAAGGACATTGACAAATTGTAGAAGGATTGTAGAAAGATAATCAGGATAGTGAAGAGATTTAAGTATACATGAAGATATGATTAAAGAATCAAAAATGTTTAGCCAAGAGAAGACTAACAGGGCAAATGATCACTAGATGGTGACACAGTACACAGAGTACTAGGCCTAGACTCAGGAATATCCAAGTTCAAATCTGCCTTCAGACACTTAAGAGCTATGTGATCCCGGGCAAATCACCTACTCTTTGTCTGCCTCTGTTCCTCAACTGTAAAATGGGGCTAATTATATCACCTACCTCAGGATTGTTGTGAAGAGCAAATGAGATATTTATAGTGCTTAGCACAGTGCCTAGCATATAGTAGGCACTTAATATATGTAGAGGATTTATACTTATTCTACTTTGCCCTAAAGTCCAAGAAGTAATGGAGAGATGTTGTAAAGAAACAAATTTAGGCTTATGTGAACAAAACACTTTTTAAGTGCTGTCTGTCAGCCCCTGTTCTAAGTACTGGAGATACACATGGGAGGGTGAATTTTGGACCTGGGGAAAATTTTGTGGAAAAGTCACAGAAGTCCAAGAGTAGTGCAACAGGGTAAGAAATGAGAAGTTGGCTAAGCTAAGCTTCTTCTTTAAATGTAGGATTGTGGAGTTCTTTGTTCTACCCACCAAAAGGAGGGACAGAGTTTCCTAACCTGTGGTCTATGAACACACACACACACACACACACACACACACACACACGTGGGGGTACTTACTGATAATTTTATTTCAATATAATTGGCTTCCTTTGCCAAGATCATACACTGCATCATAGGCCATTCTTGGTCATCCTGATGTTTATTTTGACACTGGATTTTGGTGACTCCAAAAGAGAGAATGATGTTGATGACTATGTGAAACTTTGCCTCACTTAAACCCAATTCATGAGCAAGTCAAGACATCAACCTATAATGTCATTGGTTCTCTTCCAAAATGAAGTACAGACAACAACAACAACTGTATCCACAGAAGTATTCTTTCTGGTTACACTATGGTGTTGAATGTTACAAAGATATTCTAGAGTGGGAGTTCATGAATAACTTTTAAGTTATACGAACAATGAGTTTTTCAGTTTCTATCATCCTTCTGATGTTCTCCAAAAGGAAGAATCTAAGGAAATAAATATTAATCAATGACACAAAAAATGTATCATTGATGTGGCCCAGAAAATTCGGCTCAAACAATGGATAACTAACAAACATTACTTTTGACTGAAAATTATCATACTCTAAACTATGAACAATATAATATAAAGTAATATTTGCATTTAAGGACTACACTGAACCTTTATTCCTAATATATGAATACACAAAGGAACTATATTTTTGTTAGTGTGAGAGCACCCAGAAGTGAGAATTCTCTTCTCTTCTAATCTAAAAGAAGTTCCTGAGGACTGAAAAAAATAAGTGACTTGCTCATGGCTATCTAGCTATGGCCTAATGAGAGAAGATTTGAAGATGGGTCTCCTTGACTCTATGCCTAGAACCTTACCCACTGTGCCATATTAATTCTCTTTTGCTTCTAATACCACTGCAAAATATTAAGCTATTGCCGAAAGGGTACATAATTTTCTTCTATCAAGATAGCCATTACCCCAATGTCCGTAAATGGTATCTATAATCAATTGCCCTTATATCGTTCTTTTACATGCCTTTGATATCCAGGACAATTTATTTTAACTCTTAGGATCAAGTCAATCACAAATATTGTGAGAGTCTAGCAATATTCAGATTAATAATAACCACTTGTACAAATAGTGTTCTTTTTAAAGATACAAGTACTTTCTTCTTTGATAAGCACACTATTACACGTTGAAGACTAGACACAACATGAAAGAGTAAAAGCAATTCCATATAAGATAAGAACAGATGGAGATTTCAGGCCATAGCTCAATGTCTGGGGATACAATAACAAAAGAAGAAAGAAGATCTTGAGGCTCCCAAAGCATGGTTAACTTTCACTGTATTTCATTGACTTCATATAGTACAACATAGCCACATTTAGTGAGACTCTGGGATTTAAATGTTCTTTCTGCTCATGCCTAAGGGAAACATACACTCTAATTTGATAAAAATATGATGTGCCCTGTCTTGGCCCTGAGCATTACTTCTGTTCCACTCTGCTAGGATGCAATGATAATAGATGCATGTTCTGGGTCTTGGATTCAAAACCAATTACTACCACCCAGAACAACATAATTGGTTGTGCTGAGAAGCACTTAACAGGTCTAAAATTTCAACCTCAAATTGTGCCAGTAGGGAAAGAAAATGATAGAGTCAGAAAATTCTGCAAATATATATTATATGAGTTCCTTGATTGAGGCAATTCAATAGTCATATGTTTGTAGGTACACATAAAGCTAGTCTGGCTAGCTCTAGCCTAAAGTCATCAATATTATTGTGAGATGGCACATAAATGCCTCAGGTCTTCTTCCAAAATGAATCATCTCATGGAAATCTTTCTTAAGTGACTTGAATCATTTTCCCTTCAAAATAAGTGAGCTGAAACTGCATGACATGAAACCTTACCATACAATGAACAGTAGAATTAGCTAAGCATTCTTGGCCCAGAGAACAAGAGTAGTAGTAGTAGTAGTAGTAGTAGTAGTAGTAGTAGTAGTAGTAGTAGTAGTAGTAGTACTAGTAGTAGTAGTAGTACTAGTAGTACTAGTACTAGTACAAGTAGTACTAGTAGTACTAGTAGTAGTTGTAGAAGTGAAAGTAGTAGTAGTAGACTAGTAGTAGTTGTAGAAGTAGCAGCAACAGTGGCAGCAATAGCAGACAGAATTTCTATAGTGCTTTAATATTTGCAAAGTACTTTACATGTATTATTTCATTTGGTCATCACTATAATCCTGGGAGGAAAGTGATATTATTAACCCAATGTTATAAATGCGTAACCAGAGTCTGAGAAAAGTTGAGTGACTTTCCTAGGATCACATAGCTACTAAAGCAATTGGGGGGAGGAGCAAAGGCATTATTTCTAAGAGAAACAACAGTTTATGTTAACAACAAGCTATGTAATTTTTACTTACCTTATGTTTCTTTCAACATACTTTATGTTATGTTTTACAGTTTTTTTAAGTTAATAGAAGATAATTGTAGAATAATTTTCTAAATAAACAGTCATAGTTCTGTTGTATATAAGATAAGAAAAAGAAAGAGAGAGAGAGAGAGAGAGAGAGAGAGAGAGAGAGAGAGAGAGAGAGAGAGAGAGAGAGAGAGATTCTTAGGTTTCTTATTTATCCATACTGAAGTAGGCTTAATCACTAGACTTTTTCTATTTTGATGTGCTCTGATCATTAATGACCTGAACAGCTAACAGAGATAAAGGTATATTATCAAGGAATATTTCTTTCAATGTATAAATTTTTAAAAAGCCAGAAAAGCCTAGATTCAAGTTCCACCCTTTTACACTTATTGGCTCTTGTGACTCTAGACCCAGGTCCTATGTCTCAGCTAAAGGGTAATCAGCAAGAAGGCTTTTCTAGCCTTTCTTAGTCTTAATGACTTCTCCTGAGATTACATCCAATTGATCCTGTTTCTTACCTCTTTTGTATATAGGCACTTGACATATTTTCTATTCCTTTAGATGGCAATTTCCTTGATAATCAAGAACTATTTTATTTTTCCTTTTCTTTGCATTCTCAGTGCCTGGTTCACTTTGAAGCACATAGCACTTAATAAATATCATTTGGTCATCATTAGAACTTCCTTTGAAACTCCATCTTCTTTTAAATAAAAATATATAGTAAAAAAAATAGTAAAAATAGTATGAAAAAAGTAAGAAAATAGTAAAAGAAATAGAGAAATTAGATAGATTTATTAAGATCTCCATGTATTTATTATACTGTAATCTGTTCTTCTAAGCATAATGTTTATGTTAAAAGGAAGATACAAATCAAGAAGAAAATTATTATACAAAATCTACCTTTCTGCAACTTGGAATTCTTCTTCTAAGAAGAAAAAGAAAGTTGAAAAATATGCTTCAATCTGCATTCAGAATCCCTCAGTTTTCTCTTTAGTGGTGGGTAATATTTCTCCTCATATATCCTTTAGATTTAGATTATTGTCTTAATCAGAGTGGCTAAGTCTTTCATAGTTGATCGTCTTAACAATATTGCTGTTGGTGTGTACAATGTTGTCTTGTTTCTGTTCATTTCACTTTGCGTGAATTCATATAAAAACTATCTGAGATTTCTCTGAAACCATCCTGCTTTGTCATTTCTTCTACTACAACAGTATTCTATCACAATCATAAACCAAAACTTGTTCAGTCATTCCCCAGTTAATGGAATTTCCCTGATTTCCTTGATTCTTTACCACAACACACACACACACACACACATACACACAAACACACACACATGTTGCTATAAGTATTGTTATAGAAATAAGTCATTTATACTTTAGTAATTTTTGGAAACAGAGCTAGTAATGATATTTATGGGTCAAAGGGAATGTGCAGATTTAAACTTTTTGGGGTATTGTTCCAGAATGGTTTTCAGAATGCTTAGACCACTTCACAACTCCACCAACCATGTGTTATTGTTCCATTTTTTCCACATTCCTTCCAGCATTTAGCATTTTCTTTTTCTGCTACAGTAGCCAATCTACTATGTGTGAAATGGTACCCCAGAGTTGTTTTAACCTGCATTTCTTTAATCAATAGCGATTTAGAGCAGGTTTCCAAGTGACTGTTGAGAGCTTT
Source organism: Bettongia penicillata ogilbyi (assembly GCA_023548195.1). NCBI lineage: Eukaryota > Metazoa > Chordata > Mammalia > Diprotodontia > Potoroidae > Bettongia > Bettongia penicillata. The sequence continues at coordinate 5,380,465 of JAJHZJ010000266.1, forward strand.
GATTTCGTGTACTGAAAATTGTCTGTTCATATCCTTTGTCCAATAGTCACCTGGGAAATGTATCATACATTATAAAAAAAACTGAATTGCAAAATAGATTGAAGAGAGAAAATTTGATATTTATTGGTTTTCATGAAAGCTATTATCAAATAAAAAGCAGAGACATCTTATTTCAAGAAGTTATTCAGGAAAAATGCCCTGATATAAAACCAGAAGATAAAATAGAAATTGAAAGAATCCACTGATCACCACCTAAAGGAGATCCCAAACTGAAAACTCCCAGTAATATTATGGCCACATTTTAGATTTCCCAGGTCAAAGGAAAGGTACTTGAAGCATAAGAAATAAGCCACAAATCATCACACCAGATCTAGTGACTACAATGTTAAAGAGGTAGAGAGTTGAGAATGTGATGTTTTGGAAGTCAAAAGAATTGGAATTATAATCAAGAATAATATGCCTAGAAAAACTGAATATAATCCAAAAAGGGAAAATAGGTATTTATTAAGTAGAAGACTTTCAAATGTTCTTGATGGAAAAAAAAGAGATAAATAGAAAATTTAACTCTCAAATACAAGACTCGAGAATTATAAAAAAAAAAGTAAACAGGAAAGAGAAATTATAAGGTCATCAGTAAAGTTAATAAACTGCTTACCTTTAATCATATGGGAATATATAATGTATTTATCTTCTAAACACTGTAATGTTTTCTATAGCAATTAGAAGGATTTTACATAGAGGGTGTGGGAGTAGGTCAGTTTTGTTGAGATAATATTTGTTTTTGTTTTTATTATTTTCTTTTAAATGGATAGGTGAGAAAGAGATATGCCCTGGGAAAAGGAGAAAGAGAGATGAAGAATGGGAGAAATTATCTCACATGAAAAAGGAGGGGGAATGGTCGGGGGGTAGGAAATGCTTGAACCTTGCTCACATCTAAATTGGTACAAAGGGGAAAGGATGTGTGTGTGTGTGTAAAATGGCAATTTAAGGGGAAGGTCTTTCCTATTCATTAATAGGCCCCCAATGTGATTTGCTTCAATCACATAGAAGCCTAAGTCACATGTAGTGGGAGAAGCATGCTGAATGGGTGGAACAGGACCGATCAACAGGGAGTTGGTGAGAGCAGTTAGAGCAGAGGGAGGCAGTCAGGCAGACAGCTAGGCTCCTACGTGGTTGTTTGTGGGAAGGCCACAGCAGGGGCAGGTGTGGCAGGGAGATAAGGCTTAGAAATGGCTTTGTCCCCTACAGTGTGAATGTGTATTGCCTTCTTGGTTATTATGACAGATTTGGCTTTCTGGCTTCTGAATAAATGTTTTTCTTCTGCCTTCTGAATGGAGAGTCTGTTATATATTGTGATTAAGAACTATGCCAGCAAATTCGTAGTTGCCCTCACTGCTGTGAATATTGCCTTGTCCATACAGTGTGTTTTTCTTCAATTGTATAGTTAAAGCTTATCTTACCCAAAAGGAAAGTAGAAGCAGAATGGGGTAAAATAGGGCAGTGTTCAGAATCAAGAGAAATTTTTGATAAACAGAAGAAAATAAGATAGAGGGAAATGCCTAGTTAGTAGAGAATTCACATTGTGAATGTGAATGGGATGAATTTACCCATAAAATAGAATCAGTTAGTACAATGAATTAGAAACTATGTATTAGTGCACATTATAACCTAAGGCAGAAAAGCATAAAAATTAAATTCATCCTTTTTAGACCACAGTGTAGTAAAAATTACATTCAATAAAGGTTATAGATTAAGGCATAGATTAAAATTAGTTGGAAACCAAATAATCTAATATTAAAATTTGAGTGAGTCAAAGAAGAAATCATAAAAACAATCAATAATTTCATTAAAGAAAATGTCAACAGTGAGATAACATTCCCAAATTTGGGGCATAAAACCTAAGTAGTATTAAGAAGAAAATTAATCTCTAGATGCATACAGCAATAAAAGAGAAAAAGAGAGGAACAATAAAAAGGGCATGTCACTAAAAAAAACTGAATAAAGAACAAATTTGAAATCCTTATATAAACAACAAAATAGAAATACTGGAAATCAAAGAGAGATTAAGTAAACAAAGTTTAAAAAACTGAATTAATAAATAAAACTGAGAGGTGATTTATGGAAAAAACCCAATAACCAGAAAACAATAAAATAATAAACAACTGGTTAATTTGGTTTTAAAAAGAAATAAAAAAAGTAATTTGATCTACTACTGTGAATTTTTTCCTACTGAGTTTGTTGGTGGTTTGTTGGATTTCTTTGCTACTTAAGGATTTTATTTCCTGTTCTGTTAATTGGAGCAGCTTATATTTTTGTAAATATCCATTTTGCTTAGTTCTTACTAACATATATTTGGTCAAAATAACTCTAATAATTGCTTTAATTTCATCTCCATTGGTGGTGCATTCACCCTTTTTGATACTAGTAATCTGATTTTCTTATTTCTATTTTGATGTTTATATAAGGATTTCAAATTTGTTCTTTATTCAGTTTTTTTAGTGACATGCCCTTTTTATTGTTCTTCTCTTTTTCTCTTTTATTGCTGTATGCATTTAGAATCCTTTTTGAGCTCTTCATGGCTCTATCTGATTTACTTACTAGGACCATATTTGTGTAATGAAAGGATTTGAGTAGGAATATTTTAAATTGTTTACATAGCATTGAGATTAACTATTCCTTAAATGCTTTGGTTTTGAATCCAGGTCTTTTTCACTTAAAAGTTAGCTCTCAATCCTCTAGGCTACATTTTCTAGGATAGAAGATTAAAAGATGCATCTGGGAGAAGTAATTATTAATATAGCCATCTCACAGAGGAGGTAGGATTTCCATGAATGTATATTTATATGCAAGTCACTGGTTGAATGCATACGTGGAAACATTAGGAAAGAAGAGAGAGCACGATGAGCACAGACCAGCTTGGGGGAGCAGGAGGGACAGGACCCAGAACAGGATTCAAGGTGCCACTGGAACCAGTTCCCATATTCCTCAACCTACAAATATCACAGACAGCTTCAAAGATCAGTGGGAGGGCTTCTGCACCCTGGAGAGGAGAGCACAGTCTGGACCTCCAGTAGCAAGCACTGCAGTAGCAGCTGCCATTCTCAGAGTCCTCTACCTAGAGCTCCTGGGGAAACTGAGCCACTGATCTGATTCTCAACCTTGAGCTCCACCCAGGGGTGAGGAGCACTGGAAATGTAGCTGGAGTCAGTTGTGATGAGGGAAATCAATTGCAGATTCTGAGCAGAAAAGTTTTTAAAAGTTTTTGGTTACTCCCAGAGCAGTGTGCAGGTCAAGAGAGGAGTAAACACCTCTTCCTTCATTGTGCCACCTTGGAGGAACTGAGAACTTACAAGTCCCCAGAATATACCCTCCTGTCAACAAAGGTCTCAAAAATCAAATAACTGGCAGGGAAAATGTCCCCAAAAGGGAGAAAAAATAAGACTATAAAAGGTTACTTTCTGGTGAACAGATATTTTCTTTCATCCATTCAGATGAGGAAGAACAATGCATGACATCAGAGGAAGTCAAGGCTTCTGTATCCAAAACCTCCAAAATAAATATACAATGGTCTGAGGCCATGAAGAGCTCAAAAAGGATTTTGAAAATCAAGCAAGAGAAGTGGAGGAAAAATTGGGAAGCGAAATGAAAACAATGAAAGAAAATCAGGAAAAGCAAGTCAATACCTTGCTAAAGGAGACCCCAAAAAATGCTGAAGAAAATAATACCTTTAAAAATAGGCTAACTCAATTGGCAAAAGAGGTCCAAAAAGTTAATGAGGAGAAGAATACTTTAAAAAGCAGAATTAGCTAAATGGATAAGGAGGTTCAAAAGCTTACTGGAAGAAAATATTTCTTTAAAATTAGAATGGAGCAGATGGAAGCTAATGACTTTATGAGAAACCAAGAAATTACAAAGGAAAGCCAAAAGAATGAAAAAAAATAGAAGAAAATGTGAAATATCTAATTGGAAAAATGACTGACCTGCAAAATAAATCCAGGAGAGATAATTTAAAAATTATGGGGCTACCTGAAAGCCATGATAAAAATAAAAAGAGTCTAGGAATCATCTTTCATGAAATTATCAAGGTATACTGCCCTGATATTCTAGAACCAGAAGGTAAAATAAATACTTAAAGAATCCATCACCTTGTGAAAGAGATCCAAGAAGAAAAATTCCTAGGAATATTGTAGTCAAATTCCAGAGTCCCCATGTCAAAGAGAAAATATTGCAAGCAGCCAGAAAGAAACAATTTGAGTATTGTGGAAATACAATCAGGATAACACAGGATCTGGCAGCTTCTACATTGAGGAATCTAAAGGCTTGGAATATGATATTGCAGAAGTCAAAGGAACTGGGATTCAAACCAAGAATCACCTACGCAGCAAAACCTAATAATACTTCAGGGGGAAAAGTTAGAATGGAGCAAGTGGGGGCTAATAAATGACTTTATGAGAAATCAAGAAAAAAATAAAACAAAACCAAAAGAATAAAAAAATGGAAAACAGTGTGAAATATATCCTCAGAAAAACAATTGACCTGGAAAAGAGATCCAGGAAAGATAATTTAAAAATTATTAGACTACCTAAAATAATGATAAAAAAGAACCTAGACATCATCTTTCAAGAAATTATCAAGGGAAACTGTCCTGATATTCTAGAACCAGAAGGCAAAATATAAATTGAAAGAATTCACAGATCATCTCCTGAACGATATCCTAAAATGAAAACTGATAGACAAATTTCAGAGATCCCAGATCATGGAGAAAATATTGCAAGCAGCCAGAAAGAATCAATCAAGTATCATGGAGCCACAGTCAGGATAAGACAATATTTAGCAGTTTCTAAATTAGAAGACCAAGAGGGCTTGGAATATGATATTCCAGAAGACAAAGGAGCTAGGATTACAACCATGAATCACTTACCCAGCAAGAATGAGTATACTCCTTCAGGGAGCAAAAGAGATGTTCAATGAGACAGAGAAATTTCTTGTATTCTTGATGAAAAGACCAGTGCTCAATAAAAAAATTTGACTTTCAGATATGAGACTCAAGAGCAGTATAAAAAGGTAAACAAGAAAGAGAAATCATAAGGGACTGAAAAAATTCAAAGTGTTTACATTCCTAAATGGAAAGGCAATATTTGTAACTCATAAGACCTTTCTCATTATTAGAATAGTTAGAAGAAATTTCTATAGACAGAGGGAAGGGTGTGAGTGCCATATAAAGAAATGATAACTAAAAAAAAAATTAAGGGATGAGAGAGGAATATACTGGGAGAAAGAAAAAGGGAGAGGTAGAATGGGGTAAATTACCTTACATAAAAAAGGCAAGTTTTTATAGTGGAGGGGAAGAGGGGGATGTACGTGAATGAACCTTACTCTCATCAAAATTGGTTCAAAGAGGAAATAGTACACACACTCAACTGGGTATAGAAATCTGTCTTATACTACTGGAAAATAGTAATGTATAGGGGTGGGGCAGGTGATAGAAGGGAAGGCAGTTAGGAGAAGGGAATAGTCAGAAGCAAAACATTTTTGAGGAGGGATAGGGTGAAAGGAAGAATAGAATAAATGGGGAGATAGGATGGAGGGAAATACAGTTAGCAAAAGGAACTGTGAAAAAAAAGGTTAAGCAAGTTTCTCTGATAAAGGCTTTATTTCTCAAACATATAGAGAACTGAGTCAAACTGGCAAAAAAAGAAAGTAATTCCCCAACTGATAAATGATCAAAAGATATGATCAGTTTTCAAGTGAAGTAATCAAAGCTATCTTTAGCCATATGAAAAAAAATATTTTAGCTTATTCTTGATTAGAGAAATGCAAATTAAAACAATACTGAGGGATTACCTCATACCTCTTAGATTGACTAATAGGACAGAAAAGGTAAATGACAAATGTTGGAGGGAATGTGGGAAAAATGAAATATTAAAGCATTTTTGGTAGAGTTGTGAACTGATTCAAATATTCTAAAGAGCAGTTTTGAACTGTGCTCAAAGGGTTATAAAACCATGCTTACCCTTTGACCTAGCAATACCATTACTAGGTCTATGACCCAAAATAGATTTCTAGAAACAGAACTTCCATAACAAAAAAATTTGAGCAGTTCATGCCTGGGGGCAAAAAATTAGAAATTGAAGGGATGTCCATCAATTGGGGAATGATTGAATGAGCTATCACGTGATTCTGATGGAATGTCATTGTGGTATAAGAAATGATGAGCAAGATGGTCTCAGAAAAACCTGGGAAGAATTGCTGATGCAAAGTGAAACGTACTGTGCACAAAGTAACAGCATTATTGAAAGATGGTTAGCTATGAATAATTTATCTATTCTTAACATTACAAAGATCCAAGACACTTCTGAAGGACTTAGGATTAAAAATACTATCCATCCCCAGAAAAAGAACCAATGGTGTCTGAATACATATTGAAATATATTTTTAACCTTAATTTTCTTGACTTTTTTTGTCTGTTTTCTCTTACAACATGATGTTTATGGATATGTTTTGCAAAAATAAGAAAATAAAAATCAAACTTGCAAAAAAAGAAAGTAAGAAATTAAACCAGCTAATCACATTTTGAATTAGTGCAACGTGAAATATTATGGCATTTGCTCAGACCCTCTTTCCTACCAGGCTCCATATTCTGGCAGGATCCACAACTCAATCCATGGACTTGTACATTTAGACCTACTTGAGGAATTCTATGATGTTGCAGAGATTTTTCTCATATAATCCTTTTTCAGTTATCCTGTTATAACTAGCAACAAATATTAACTCTGCCCAATCACTTTTAGGAGGAGATGGAAGGTATAATGTGGGTGAAACACTTCCCATTTCTCCATCAAATACTTAGGTTAAGATATCAAAGTTGGCAGAAACCTGCAATATCTATCCTACCACACCTCAACTCTGCAAAAAGCAAAGCCAGAGACCAAAAGAACAGTCAGTTAGTATAAATAGCTGCACCGGGCTCACAGAAAAGACAATTGGAGTCAAGGTAGGTCCAGTCTTGTTTTCCCAGTAACTACCTAGGCACAGCTGTAGGTTGGTTAAAAGTAAGTGCTCCAAAGCAAGAAGGGTATAAGATAGTCCAGCTTACAGAACGATGAGAAGCCAAATAAAAGACAGGGATAATAGGGCAATTTCTAAAGCTTCCAAAGACTTAAAGGGGAAGAACATTCAATTAAAGCAAACAAAGAAATCAATATACTAGATATTAAAATTAGAAAAGAGGATGGGTACCAAGCCATCCAAAAGTGTATAAACATTCTGAGTAAATATTGCAAGAAAAATAAAATTGAACCTGATTGAATTGATTCTGATAAAAGAGAATCCTATGAATTCCAGCAGAAAGCGAAATAGCAACAATGTATTCCAGCATGATCCAACATTAAAATCAGCATCTTGAGGGGGATAAAAGGCATAATTTAAGGCTTCTATGACTGAAATAGTAGAATAGAAAGAAGAAGTCCTTGAAGTCATAGTAATGAGGGGAAAACAGATTACAAATATACATATGCTAAAAATTAAGGACAAAATGGAATGAGAAAGAAAAATAAATAATGTTGAAAGAACTCTTAAAGTCTGCATCTTGTAGCTAGGAAGAGAACTGGATATATTTTCGTGACCATGACCTCTTAAAATCCTTGAAAATAAAAATTATTTGTAAGAGATAGAGCAATTATATCTCTTTCCAAAGACACCAAATACCTTAAAAAGGTAACAAGATGATTTTTTCACAGCAGAGAAAACTCACCATGGTCATTCAGTAAGTCCTCCCCAAACAAGATCTCATAAACCTAAGAAATTCTTTTCTCCAAGTGTTGCTGAAATTTTTAGTGGAAGACCCACTTGACCCTGACCTCACTTTGGGGACAGCAAGCAACATAACCTAATTCTGTCTCTCTACATCCCCACTTCTCCATATAGATAATGTGGAGATATAAGAAAGTGAATGCATGCTCTCCCTGAGGCAGCAGTCCTACATTACTGTTTTGCCAGAGAACTAACTAAAGAGAACTGGAGTAGAATCCCAGCATGGGTGTGAGATTCCACAAGACCACCAGCAAATGGGACTGACATTCAGGTAAGACAAGTTCTGTTCTCCCTCCAGTCACTGGATTCAGATGGCTCTGGAGAAGTGAGACTAGTGACCTTGCACAGCCCTTCCTCACTCAAAACAAAGTCAAGTGAAAGTCGTGTCATCATTTCTCTGATGGCACGGTCTTCTTTGGCAACAAAGGACAAACACATCAACAATTTGAGGGCAAAGACTGAAGGTAATGAAAAGTGAATTCTTCAATAAGGGAAGAGATCAAAACATTCTGAGTTCCCGTTCTTGAGGGATCCACAGTCAAAAGGGAAGGAGTCAGAAAATAAGTCACAGATTATATAATGGGGAAAAAAGGTTGAAATTTTCAGTGATCTCATGAGAAAGGAAACTCAACCTTGAGCACAACAAAATATATCAATGAGGAACATATTAATTTTCAAAAAGGAAGATTGCCCCCAGGCCATCTAATAAATAAAATAAAACTTATGAATAAAAATTTCAAAACAAAGGAATATGAATAAACACCAGATGAGGCAGAGTGTATTGTGAATTCTCCCCCAAAAGTGTGGAAATATAAATAAAATAGATTTTTAAAAATTATTGAATATAATAATTAAAGAAACAGTCCAAGAACAACTGCCCAAAACTTCTAAATATAGAAAACAAAAGGCCAGTTTTAAAAATCCTCAATCATATCAAAAAGAAAATGAAGTAGTGTAAGGGAAGAATGAGGCAACACTACGTTTCAAAGTCTTAGATGAATAATGCTCAAATTTAATAATTTACACAAGAAACAACAAATTCTGCACATAATTTGGAGGAAGATCTTCAAACAGAAAAGAAGAAAATCCAAATAACACAGAAGGGAAGGGAATTATATATGGACCAAAGGAGATCAAGATACAAGATCAGGTGATACATTCTGAAAATCTAAGTCTAGTCATCAATGGAACAAGTTGTATATTCAATTAAAAATAGATTTTCAAATAATTCCTAGAAAGAAAACCAGACCTAAATCAATTGTTCCCTTTTCTAATGCCCTCAGCTCTAGAAATATGATAAATATAAACTGATACAATTAAGAAATATAAATTATTTCAGAAAAAAGAGGGGAGGAATAGAAAAAATGTGATTAAAAACAACAAATATAACAACACTATAACAGCAGAAGGACTTAAGAAATTTCTTTCTAAAACTCCACAAAGAGACAAGGGGAAAAGCAGAATGAAAATAGAGTTGAACGTGGATCTAAAATGTGACAGACAGAACATCACAACAACATATCAACAGGTCAGTCAAAATTTTAGTTTTAGTACAGAAATACAAACATGCTGAAATGAGGGATAACATGGATTAACGGTAATCAATGAAATGGTCACAATGGGAAAGACTAGACATGAATAAATTAGCAATGATAAAATAAAGAAATAAACTTTCAAAATTGAAGGAGAGAGAAAACTTGACAAATATAAAAAGACAAGATTTTATAAATTGAACTGAGTTAAGGGTTTTTGTAATAGCAAAAATCAACAAATCATTGGCTTTTAAAGAAAAGAATGAAAAAAATTACCAAAAACTGTAAGTGAATTTGAATTCTCAGCAAACAGAATATATTAAGAAACTATACTGTAAGAATACTGTCAGAAATTACATGTGTACATGTATGTATTATATACCTATGCAGACATTTATATGTATATGGGTAAGCTTATATGTATACACATACACATACATATATAAGTAATGTGTCTAGGCATGGTGAATAAGTATTTATTTACAAAAACCCAAAAGACTCAAACCTATTACATATATACTCACAAAAACACAATCTTAACCTAATGAAAATCAATCAAAAAGATCACAAATTAACTTCTGGGACAACAAAAATCCTGTATCAGATTTACAAGTGAATTCTATGAAGTACGTAAAGGATAATCCATATATAAGCTTAACAAAGTAAACTTTAAAAACATATCACAATATAATCTTCCAATGTCCCTTGCTCAGCTTTGCTGAACTATTGAAGTAAAGTTCTGTGTGTGAGAGGTATGAGCTAGAGAAGCCCTTCAGGTTGTGGCAAATTCCTGTGCAATGATCATATATTATGTACTCTGTGTTGTATTTAATGAGACTATATATATATATATATATATATATATATATATATATATATATATATATCCTTATATTATTCTCTAATTATTTGATATGCTAGTATTGTCTTAGCAAGACTGTAATCTCTTTAAGGTCACTAATAAATTTTATAATATATTGACCCTTGACCAAGGTTTTCAAACAGTGATGGTTAAGTATTAAGTTGGTGAAATAATTAATAAAGTTAAAAAGAGTAAATAACATTAGAGTTCACCCAAGCAAGCTTTCTTTCAATGTAAATGCCTTCCACAGAAATATTTACTAACAAAGGCGGACGTTAGATTTGGACAAATTTGATCACTTTCTTCATTCTCACTCTAAAGATTGATTTGAATGCGATGGGAATATTTTCATGAAAAAGACATATCACAACCTATAAATATATCCATAATTATATCAACTAGTGGTGCCACCGTTACTGTGGGAAGCACTAACTGTCTAAGAAAGCATGATCTTAAAACAACTTTTAAACAATTTGTTCCTTCCAGTATTGCTTTATGAGGAATAATTTGAGATTTATTATGTTTAATAGGTCCGTAGGGAATCATTGACTATTTTCAAAATGTTATGCACAGGAAACCTCCCCACACATCTCATTAAGACACAATGTATTCCTCTGAGAGTGTAGATTTTTAGTAAAATATGTTTCATGAAGTTTGTGAAAATAGTTCATTATTTATAGATGTATGAATTTATTTTAAGATGTGACAACTTCCTAGATACAACCCACCCTAGCAAGGTAGGGCCAAACCTCAGTTATCTGGACCGAAATAAGTACTGCATTATCTAAAATGGCAGATAGTTTAAATTATCTTAATCCTCATAAACAAATTCAAAACTAATATTTACCTAGTCTTTTAAAATAAGAAATACTTAAAAAATTCAAATACTTTTAACAGGTACTACTCTCTAATATTATTCCCATTTAGCAAATGAGAAAAGAAAGGCTTAGAGGAGTTTAGTGAATTGCCTATGATTAGACACCTGGTGTCAGAGACTGAATTTGAATTAATTGATGGATGACTGATCAAGTGAATTCAAACACTGACATAACAATGAAACAAGTCCTGCTCTTCAAGAAGGTTACATTCACATCTTTCTAAGACCAGCATTTTCTTCAATTAATACGTATTGTTTAAGCATGTTTATATGAGGTTTCAGTAACTGTCCTTTGATACTAATGTCTCTGATATTCTGAAAATTGATGAAATTATAAAATAGTAGGAAAGGAGAAGAAAATTGACTTCTATCTCTGTGGGATTAAAAAGCAAGAGGATATTTGATCGTGTAAACCCTTCTCCAATTATGGATGCCCTTTCTGCATATATGACATATCTTCTCTCATTCAAATAGTCTTTTCTCTCTCTGGGTGCCCAAATTTGGAATAGTAGTAAGATCTCATGCTTTCTTATCCCTAAACTAAGGAAAGTCTCATCAGTCATTTGCCTCACCATTCAGAAGGGTATTTCATTCGTCCCAAGAAGCTTTCACAAGGAGCCACAGGCCATTTCAAACAAAACAAAACCTCCTTTAAGTCTTCCTTTAAGTTTCCAAAAAAAGAAGAAAAACTTTTCAATGTCCCCATTAAGACCCTTCATGAAATTTATCTATTTTTCACAACTTGAAATAAACTACACCAGTAGTGTCAAACTCAAATAGAAATGGGGCCTACTAATCCATACATAAAGATCCCTACAGGCAGCATATGGATTTAGTTTTAAAAGGTAACGTGATCTATGTTTTATTTTATTAAATATTTCCCAATTACATTTTAATATAATTTGTGCTACACTTGAGAAATGGTTGGGTAGGCACATTTGATATTTCTGGACCACACCACTTACAGTTTTGATGCAAAATACTCTAGAAAAACTGACGTCAAGCCATTCTCACTTCTGCTGCTAAAGTGATTTTGTCCTAAACACAGGTCTATCCATATCACTCCTCCTCCACTCAATAAAATTCATGAGCTCACTGATACTTTCAGCATTAAATGTTACATCCATTGTTTCACCTTCAGAGCTCTTCATAACCTGTCTTCTTCATACCTTTCTAGGATTCTTAGACTTTACTTTTCTCCATTCATGTATAGATCCATTTACACTGACTTACATGCTTATCTTCACATATTACACATTCTCTTATCTTTGTACCTTTGATATAGTTATTTCCCATGCCTTGTGGATGTCCTTTCTTCTTTGACCTCTAAATTTCCCTGACTTCTTTCAAGATTCAGCTCAAGGCCTTCTTTGTATAAGATGGCTGGCTACCTCATTCCTTTCATGGTACTAGTGTCCTCCCCTCTGATATTTCTTTCATCTAATTTGTATGTAACATGTACATACTTTTATTTATAAGATTTCTCCTCCAAGAGAATGTCTAGTCTTTCAAGTCAGGGAGTGTTTTGCCTTTTCTTTATATCTCCTGGACTTTCCATAGGGTCTGGCACATAATAAACTCTTAATAAATAAATGTTGACTTACTGGTTATCTGGATCACACCTTGCCTATGGCAGGAAAGTAAGAATTTTTTCTTCAAAAACTTTCTCTTTATATGATTACAATGCTAAAAAGAACCAATAAAATATTTAGAGTAGAGATAAAAATGTGAAATAAGAAAATGGAAGAAAAAATATCATGGTTAACCTTTGACAATAATTTCAACTTAGGTAAACTATTGATTTTATGAATATTCTGTAATGTGACAACTACATGGCATTTTAAACAAGATATAAAAATGATATCTCTGGGTCATCAGTATTACAATATGAATTTTGAGTATCTTTCCAATCATTCTGAAGGACTGCACTGCTTCATTCTTTTTCACAGTGCCTGATATGTTTTTGTTCAATTATTTAGTCACTCTTCATGACCCTGTTTTTTTTTGTTATTGTTCTTTGTTTGTTTGTCTTTTGGCAAAAATACTGGATTGATTTGCTATTTCTTTCTCCAGTGGATTAAGATCAACAAAGATTAAGTTACCGCAGCATCAAGGTGACATTCACAGCCTATGGAGGCAATGAAAATGCCAGTACAATTCGGAATCATGAAATTCAACAGACTCTCCACAAGGAGGACAGAACTAAAACATTTATTCAGACCCCAGAAAGCCAAATCCATCATAGTAACAAAAAAATAGCACAGTAACAATGCAGAGGACACCATCCCCAAGGCTTCCCTCTGTTAGACTTCCCACAAACCAGGTCCCTCAAACAAATCACAAAGAAACTCTCACTCACACTAGCCAGCTGCCTTTCCCAGCTCTGATAGCCATTTGGCTAACTTCCTCTCAGCTCTGCTCCAGCTCTGCCTCTTCCTGTTCCACCTTTCCTGCTCTCTCTCTTCCTGTTCCATGTGACTTGACTCATGTGACTAAAATCACATGTTTCCATGTAACTTAAGTAGGTCACATAAGCCTGTTAATGGATTGGAAAGGTCTTCCCATTAGGAAGCAATATTACATTAACAATAAGCAAAAATGCATTATCAATACAGTGACTTGCCCAAGGTCTTGCACCTTTTAAGTGTCTGAGGCCACATATGAATTCAGGTCTTCCTGAGTCCAGATCCAATTCTCTATCCACTGAGCCAACTAGCTGCCTGTCACATAGTGAGTGCTTCATAAATGTTTATTGAATTGAGTTGGATTGAAGTCTTTCTATTTCAATGCAAACAAAAACATGAATTTGAGAAAAAGCTACACCTGACTTAAAGTAGGTGGAATCTATGGTCCTGAAACAGTACAAAACAAACAAGTCCACAGAAGGATGAAAAGAGTAGCCTTGACCTCATTACATGGTTTGAATTTAGTTCTGAGATTCTTCCTTAACCAGTCAGTGGAAGTGATTGATCAACAAGTTCACTAAGAAGCTGCTATATGCCAGTCTTTTTGGGTGTTGGAGATAGATACAAGATTAAAGGAAGTAGTTCTGCAGGCAAGAAATTTGAATTCTGATGAGGGAGACACCAATGATGAATAATAGTGTGTACAGAGGGATCAATCCCTTACTCAATCTCACAGATCATAAAACTATTTAAATATATTTAATATATTCTGATTTCTTATAAAAATTATTTAATTATATAAAGTCATGGGTTGATGACATCAGCACTAATTTACTGTAAATATGTTAAGAGCAAGAACCATTTTTTAAATCTATCACAATGTTTTATAAATACATATTCAATAACTATTTGTCTAGAGACTTAAGTGAATGAAAAATATATTTGGATGCTCTATTTTGATAGATGATGTCCAGATATTATTTACCTACATCAGGGGAGTATCTTAAATACTTGAGTAGCACTTGCAAATTATTTTAAGATACATGTAAGGTGGCAAAAGATCTAGTAAAATGTATGCCTAAAAATTTTTCTAAGAAAAAAAATTAGCATAAAAAAATTTTATAGTGTATGATGGGAACAGAGAGAGGGAGAGAAGGGAGTGAAAGAGGAGGCAAAAAGAGATTGGTAAGAGATAGAGATGGGGAAGTGAGAGGGAAAAGGGAGAGAAATATGGAGAGAAAGGAAGAGGGACTGAAATAGAGTGAGATGGTGGAAAAAGAGAGGAAGAGAGGAATAGAAAAGAGGGAAAAGGAGAGAGGAGAAACAGAAAGGGAAAGGGAGAGAGAACAAGAGAGGGAACATGACCTTATGCAAAACTGGAGCCATTGGGAGTCATCTGCCTCTTTATTTTTCATCCTTTCCATTTTCCAAATGTAAGTAAGTGTTTGGTGAGTATGTGTGCATGTGACTCAGGGTGGGGGGGGGGGCAGAGAAGGGAATTAGGAGGGAAATTGGGGGGGGAAGAGAAGTTCTTGGAGAACACAAATACAAAGAACAAATAAATATTTAATGAGCTATTCTTAATGTATCTTCTGTCAAGAGGCCTTGGCCAAGGAATAGTGTGTCATCTTACAGCATAGGCTACAATTCTTGTACATTTTATTGTATTTGAAAATTGGGGGAATTAGTAACTCTGTTGATGCAGTTTTTTCTCTGTGTTACAAAACAAATCTCTTTATTTGCTCTATAAAGGTGAAAAAGTAGAGAAGGTGAACAGAAAGGCAAGACCATGCCACTGAATACTAGACCAAGCAAAAGGGATTATTTTACATTGCCCTTGTCTGAAATTATCTATTTCCATTCTATAGCATCTTTGTTTGTCATTCCCCTGGTTATGTGGCTACACATAGGCTTGCTTTGTTTCTTTATCCAAAACTCTTATCATGTTACCTTTAAATTTTGGCATACAGCATCAGAGGGGTCACCAGTGCCACTCTCTGCATGGTTTATATGTCTTCATTAGTTAAATAGAACTGTGGGAACCAATTTTCTAGATGACCTCTGAGCCATTGAAAGGAAAAAGAAAACTTTTCTATTTATTATGCTAAATAATTTGAATATATTTTGGACAACAGCTTAAAGAACAAGGAAGTGCTGTGGAGCAGTAGGGGACAGTATATAGGGCATATGTCCCAGCACTTAGTATGTAAAAATTCAAGTCTTTCCAAAATACAGAGGTTTGTACAAACTGATGCAAAGTAAAATATGCCAACCAGAAGAGTAATATACACAACGCAGGTGAATAGATCACTAAATGGAAGGTAAACTCTGAGTAA
This sequence comes from Bettongia penicillata ogilbyi, assembly GCA_023548195.1. NCBI lineage: Eukaryota > Metazoa > Chordata > Mammalia > Diprotodontia > Potoroidae > Bettongia > Bettongia penicillata. The sequence continues at coordinate 5,396,289 of JAJHZJ010000266.1, forward strand.
TTATAATTGCCATTTTTGATCACAGAGCACAGAGAAATGTAGCACCCTCCTCTTGATAGAGAGAAGGAGAATTATAGGGATGAAAGGATGTGTGTTGCCTGACCACTGTTTTTGTGTAACAGTTTTTCTTTGTTGCAAGGGCAAGTTTCCTTATTGGGGGTGAGGGACAGTGGGAGGGGGAGCATTCAGAAATGTTTGAAAAGTAATAATAAAAGACATAAAGGAAAGATATGACTTTCAAAAGCATACCCTTCAGTTTGTTCGGTCTAATTCTTGGATAGCGATAATCGATCTTAATATATTTTGTGTCACAGACCCCATTATCAGTCCACTGAAATCTATGGATATAGTCTCAGAATTTTTGGTTGTCAACATTCCTAATTGAATGAAATACTAAATTTCATTTAGAGGTCAGTGAAAAGAACAATGTATTTTTTCCTACAAAGTTCATGAATTCCATGAAATCTATCCATGGAAGTCCAAGTTAAAATTCCCTGATGGTTTGTTTTTTTGTTTCGTTTTGTTTCGTTTTTGTTTTTTTACAAATGTCTTATAGGAGCCTCACAGAACCCCAAGATAGGTAGTTAGTACAGTCTCCATTTTACAAACAAGGAAATTAAGTCTCAGAAAAATTAAGTGACTGGCTGATAGATTCACAGCTAGTAAATGTCAGAAATAGTCTTTGAACTCAGGTCTGCCTAGGGATAAATCTAGTGCTTTTTTCCACTGTAACTTTCTTCCTCTCCTTCTAATGTATCCAGAAATATTTCATCTACCTCCCCTCATTTTTTAATGCCATCAGTCATCTGATTTTATCAAAACACAAAGAAAAGAATAAAAAAATGTTGAGGAAAATGGCAGACTTGTTAGAGCATTTCAAAAGTGGAGACTCCCTTCAAAATAGAAAATTCTCTGATCTCTAGGCTTAGGAAGGGCTGATTAGAAGAGGAAGTGACCCAGAGACAATTTCCTCTAATTTAATTATCTTATCAAAAGATATTAAAACAGAACTTTGTGGGATGTTCTTTGCCATTTTAAAGTGGGTCAATGAAAATATATAATCATATGCCTGCAAGAACATGAACAGCAAGGTTTGAACCTTCAGTGATATTTGATGCTGAAATTCAGAAGCCTAGCATATGCTATATTTGTTATCTTGTATATAGAAATTAAGTGTACTTTCAGTATGTTTCCATCTTAGCACAATATCCAAGTCCATTCAAATACATTTTTCCCATCCCTGATGAAGAGCAGTGGGGAATACATTTTATACCAGATGGTAGGAACATAGAAAAGGGAAATCAGAAATGGAGAGGGTACGCCAGGTCAGTCAGGGCAGCCCCCCTGCTAATGCAGGGAGATTTGTAATTGTATTCCTAGAGTATTTTGCTCCATCTCATTTATTAATTATTACAGTACCCCATTGGGGTAACAACCCCATTGTTCTTTTCACTGACCTCTAAATGAAATTTAGTATTTCATTCAATTAGGAATGTTGACAACCAAAAATTCTGAGACTATATGAGACCAATCTCATATGGTTTTCCCCATTATTACAGAGAATAACATCACTTACTTTGTTTTTCTCCTGACCTGACTACATGTGATTTTATTCCACTGTTCATAAGATTTATCAGGAGAAATCTTGTGCCTCTAAACTGTATGGGGTAATGTGACCTTAAATGTTCCATCCTCTTTCCACTTTGCCCTCTTGTTCTATATAGTTATATGACTCAGAGGTACATGCTGGATAACTCAGTGAATCAATGAATGTACATGCTGCAGGTACAAAATACATAAACTGAGAATGGTAGGGGAGGGAAACAATCTGACCATTGAATGAGATAATTTGCCTCATCACCACTCAATACCAGGCTAACAAAATTGCTGTTCTGATGCCTTTTCAGGTATTTCAAAGGTAGTCTTCTGGTGCATGCTATGGAATTGAGGTGAGACAAGGTTACGAGGTTGGACTATGCCAGGGAAGACCTGTCACTGAGGCTCAGAACCTTTCTGTCATCCTCAATTCCCCATTCTGACTTACCCCACATATACAATCCACTGCTATATCCTTTCTATCTCTATATTTCTCCAATTTCTTCTCTCTCCTCAGACAGTCATTCCCATCACTACCAGCACCCCACCATCACCACCTCACCAGTAATTAAGTCCCATGTTACTTTTATGCCTGGATTATCACACTAGACTGCTGTTTGTTCTCTCTATTCCAGCCTTCTCTTTAATTTGTTCTCCACAAAAAGGGATTTTTCTAAAGTGTATATTTGACCATGGCATGATCCTCTCTGTAAACTCCAGTAGCTCCTAATTATCTCTAGGATCAAATATACACTTCCCTAGCTTTTAAAGTTCTAAGTCCCCCCCCCCAAATTTGCTACTTTTATAGTCTTCTTATTAATCACTCTCTTCCTACAGCAGTTATGGTCTACTTGTTCATCCATAGACATGGTTTCTCTCCCACTTCTGCATGGTCTGTATATACCGATATATGTACAGATGACCTCTCCTATTGGAATGTTTCATCTTTGCCTTTTATTCCAAGCCCTTTGTACATTGCTGGGTATATAGTAGGCATTTCATAAATGCTTGGTGATCAATTGATCTGCCTTAAGATAAAAAAGTTAGAAGAAACTTCATGATTTATCTACTTCAAACTCTGAAGCATGAATTGCTTCTATAATATTCTTAACAAATAAGTACCTAGCCTCTCATTCAGTGCTGGGGAACTGACACTGTGTGCTCTCTAGGCTGTTATACTTGCAGTCAGCAAAAGTGGTTTCACCATCCATCTCCAATGTTTTTTGGCTTCATGACCATGAGAAAATCACTTAATTTTTTAAAAAATTACTTTTTTAGTTTTCAATTTTCAGTTTTATAAGATTTTTAGTTCCAAATTTTCCTGTCTCTCACTCATCTCACTTTTCCCCCTTTTCTCCCCCACAAGATGGCAAGCTTTATGATCTAGGCTATTAAAATCATATCAAACATATTTCCACATTAGGCATAATAAATCATTTAATTTTTTAAGCCTCAGTTTCCTCATTTATAAAATGATGTGATGACACGTTAAATACTTATTTCAAGGAAGGTTGTGATACTCACATAAGATAATGAATGTGAAATACTTGAAAAACCTTAGAGGGCTATATAAATGTCAGATTTCATTTTTGTTTTCATTGCTACTTAGGAAGCTGGGACTTTTTGTTTTTGGAAGCTGCAATTTTTAAGATTTTTTTTCTTATTATAAGTCTCATCTCTTTTTCACATAATAACTCTACAAATATGTGAAGATAGTAACTCCATACCCATTAAGTCACTCTCTTTCCAGTAAACAAATTTCCAGGTCCTTCAAATTATCCTTGCAAGGAGTTATGTTGGATATTACAGTTAATGTCTGCTAAATAGATTTCCCGTCATATAAAATTAAGACTACTTTGTTCAACCAATTATGAGATGACAAGTCTTTATTTTGTTTCTCCTAATTTTGGTATTTTACTCTAAATATATCACAAAGTATAGTCATGTCTACCCCCAAAAGGCATAAATATTTACAAATTTTGCTTCACTTTATTTTCATTCTCATCTATTAATAGTACTGAGAAGATGGAACATCTTCTTTAAATCATTTTGCGCGTTCTCATCCCCTAACTAACTATAGTCATATTAGAAGGGCTTCTGTGCAACTTTTGATAGATATGTGATTTAACCTTTCTGGGCCTCAGTTTTCTTATCTACTGGGAAGGCTTGGACTAGGTAGACTTTAAGTTTTATTTTTTTTCTCCTCTAAATTCATGATCCTTTGATCTCATTTGATTGTCCAAATACCATAGAGGAGGAAATTATTATTTCCATTTTAATGATGACCCAGCTTGACACAGTTCTGCTTGGGTTTCAGGGCAGAGGTCATTATAAATTGTTTTCCAAGGTATTTAAAAGGACAGCGTTATCTTGTCTGTCCATTTTCTAGCACTTCAATCAAGCCCATTGCCAATGCCCCAGTGACTGAATTGGTTACTACAAAATGAATGTGTACAAAAATCAGAAAGAATCCTGCTCATATTGTCTTATGCTACCTTAAAATGTACTAAATAGTGGAAAACTAAATGGGAAAATTCTGATATTTTACCAGTGAGGCCCTGTAGAATACATCCAGGTAGAATTCCAAATGGCAGAATTTTAGATCTTTGCCACTGTGCATAAGGGAGGTAAGTACCCATACAGTGGATTCTACTTGAAATATGCAATATATCATACAAATCCCACTCCCTCCTGCCTGCCAAAGAAGTTAACCCTGTTAGTACATCCTGTTTGTGGCATAGATGCCTTGTTTCTCTTAACACATCTCTTTCTAAATGCTTTCTTTTTAAAGATTGAGGCCTCTGGTGATTCTATACCAAGGACTCTCTTGATATTGACATATTCCTAAAAAGAAAAGAGTTCAATATATATTCATATAGAGAGTGACCTTGGACCTCTCTCTACTTGCTCTATAGTAGAACTGAGTATGCAAATGATGGCAAAAATTATCTATATGACAGACTTATGGCATGGACTCTGAATGGAAGTAGTAAGTTATAGTACTAGCAGTAGGTCTAATAGGATAACGGCAGTACCAAAAGCAGCAAAGGTAATAATAATAATTGACATTTATGTAGTGTTTTAAGATATGCAAATCATTTACATACATTATCTCATTTCTCCTTATGGTTGAAAACATGAAAACATTATATATGCATGTATGCACATACACACAATACACATATGTTTATATGTATGCATATGTACACATACATATAGATATATATGCAATACAATATATGATGTGCATTATATGTGTATTTACATATAATACATACATTAATATATCTAATAGACATATTATTGAATATTTCAAAGTTAATGTTAGATTTCAAAATTTTAGGTAAAAATATTTTGAAATCAATTTTTAAAAGTGAATTTGCAAGAATATTTGCAGAATGAATTCCTTAGATTTTAAACATTCCTCTTTCAGTGGGAGAAAACAGCTTTTGCCTAAAGTAAAAACCACAATATGCAGTGTATGCTTTTTTTAAATTTTCTTTTGAATTGTTCCAGTGTCAGACTTACCCTAGTCAATGGGTTATTCATGTTTATTTTTTTTAGGTCACAGGGTCATATAATTTGTCTCAGCTAAAAACTGTTGACTTGTCAGAATGTGAGGCTATTTTCAGCTACATGTCCCTGTTCCAGTCAATTTATTATGACAATCTTAGACTTCTAGATAAGGGTATAAGACTTAACATTTATACAGCACATTTGAAACATCAACTAATCCTCACAGCACTTCAATGGAGTACAATTCATTATGTGCTTTCTGTAGATGGGAACACTGAGGGAGAGGTTAAATGTGTGACTTTTTCCAAAAGACAGGGAGGAAAGTGGGGTCATAGATGTGATTGATACTTACGAGCCCCAATCCCTAAGCTTCCTTCCAGACCTCCCTCTTCCCTCTGGTGTTTCTGGTACCCAACTCACTGACCACATGTCTCCAAGCAGTCTGCACTTTGGCCTAAGTCAGATGTCAGATTTATTACTTATCTTAAACTATTTAACAGCTTATTGTTAGGTGACAGCTGTCAGTTGGACATATTTTGTATACCCAGCAAGCAAATGAAGAAACACACTCAAAGGCAGGGGCAAGATATCGTCCAGGGGGCTGATCTTACTGTCTTTATTTCATGCTAGTCAAATATATGGCATGGAAGCCAAAGTTTAAACAGTCCAATTTAGAAGTAGATATTTGTGGGTGATACACTCCCTCTCAAAATACTAACATTAAATTCAACAAATATTTAAGCATCTACTTTGTTTAAGGTATTTGGAAAACCCTGAGGAAATATACATATAGATATGACATAAGCCCTGATCTGATGGAATTTGAAATCTAATGGGGAAGATGATTATGACTTAAAGGCCAGTAATATATGTATAAAGGAGAGGTTTGACAAAGTACTATGAGAAGAGTGAGGAGAATAGTTTTCTTTTCCCTGGGTGTTGGGAGGTGGTCTCTGAGTTAAGTCACTAGAAAAGGACTTTGATAGTCATACGGGGATAAGAGAAGAACCCATTTTTCTCTCAAAGGATATTGTAAGCAAAGACAAAGAGAGGAGAGTAGTAGAAGACAATAGGAGGCAGATAATACACCAGTTTGGCTGGAACATAGAGTACATAAAAAAATATTACAAGATAAGGCAGCATAGGTGGTTGGAGCCAGACTGTCGAGGACTCTTGGTCCCAGGATCACTTATAATTTCCTTGATAGACAATGGGGAGCCACTAAAGTTTTTTTGAGTAGAGGAGTAATATGATTGGAATGGCAGATTAGGAAGATTCTCTGAGCACCTACGTGGTGGATAGATTGCAGAGAGGAGAGAATGAAAGCATGAAGATTACCAAGGAGATTATTTTTAATAATCTAGGTGAGAAGCCATGAATGCCTGAATTAGGGTGAAGACAATAGGAGTGAAGAGAACCCATATATATATGGTGGCTGAAACAATAGAACTTCACAACTGATTTACTATGTGGGAAAAGAGGAGAAGAATAAAAAATGATTCCTATCTTCATACCTCAAGGACTAGAAATATAGAGATATCTTCAATACAAATAGAAAAATTAGGGGGGTTAGAACTTTTGAGGAGGAAGATTATAAGTTTGATATTAGCCATGAATGTAGGTATCAGTGGAGCATATTCACCATGAGTTTAGGGCCCTCTGTTTATGATCTAGCTCATAATCGCTTATCATTGATTTTTCATTTTCTTTCTTTACTTCAGTCTTTAGTGAAAAGATTTTTCTCCCAACCAAGGTTAAACCTTTTTATTTCCTTGAACGTAAGACTTGAAGCACTTCACTGCCCTGATTGTCTTTCTTGGGATATTTTCTGTATTGTCAAAATCCTTCCTAAAATGTGACACACAAATCTAAGCATCTAAGTCCAAAGGTGGTCTAGGCAGAGCACAATTCAATGGAGCTCTCTTATATCCGGAAGCTGTGTCTCAATTCAAACCAAAATCACATTATCATTTTTGACCACCATATCACACTGTTGACTCATATGTAGAGGACACTAACACTCTAAACTTCCTTAGGCAAAACATGGCAAAGACTTCTTAAACTAAGTGTGGCCACAACGAAACTCAATCATCTTTCTCCCTGAACCTATCCCTCTTCCAAATTCCTCTATTTCTGTCAGGGGCACTTTACTCTTCCATTCACCCAAGTACACAGCCTTAGAATTATATAAAATCCTCTGTTAGACTTTTAAACTCTTTCATAACCTGACCCATTCCTATATTCGCAATATTCTTTATAACTTACTACTTTATGCATACTCTAAAAGATGACACTGTTCTACTTAACTATATATATATATATATATCTTGCTGATATTCCTCACACAATATATTCTATATCTCTCAATTGGGCATTTTCACTGGCTGGCTGCCATACCTGGTATGCTCTCCCTTTTCATCTCCACATCATGTCTTCTTTGGCTTCATTCAAGTACCAGCTAAAATCCCGCCTTCTTCAGGAAGCCTTTCTCAAGCTCCCTTACTGCTAGTACGTTCCCTACATTAATCATCTCTGAATTATCGTGCTTTTCATTTGTTCTTTGCATGCCATCTCCCCTATTAGTCAATGAGCTCCTTGAGAGCAGGAACTATTTATTTTTTACTTTGTATCCTCAGAGCTTAGCACAGTGCTTAGCATGTGGTAGGCATTTAATAAATGCTTACTGACTTCCCTTTACTTAGTGATTTTTGATTCTACTCTCCGTCGTTGCCCATATCAAATAAGCTACTAAGTGTTGCTGACTTTACCTACACAATAACTCACTTCCAACTCCTTTATATATACACAGTCATCACCCTATTTCAGGCCCTCATAAGCTTTCCTTTAAACTGTAGGGCCAGAGGCAGCTGGTGATACAGTGGTACAGTAGTACAGTGAATACAGCAATGACCCTGGAGTCAGGAGGACCTGATTTCAGATCTGACGGCAGATGTTGACACTTACTTATTAGCTGTGTGTCCTGGTGCAAACCACTTAACCCCAATTGCCTTGAGTTTTGATTAATAATAAACTACAGAGCCAGCTAGATGGCTCAATGGAGAGATAGTAAGGCCTGGAGTCAAGAAGACCTGAGATTAATCTGACTTCAGATACTAGCTGTGTGATTTTGATCAAGTCATTTAAACTCTGTCAGGCTCAGTTTCCTCAGCTGTAAAATGGGGATAATGATAGCACCTATCTCCTAAGGTTATTGTGAAGATCAAAGGAAACAATATTTGTAAAGCACAGTGTTTGGCACCTAGGAAGAACTTAATAAAGCCTTGTTCCCTTCCCTTCATATCACGTCTCACTTTGCTCCGAACCATTATTCAAATACCTATAAAACTGATATTTCAAAAACACAGGTCTTACTATGTCAATCATAAGCTCAAGAAATTATAGCATTTCTCTATTGTCTCTAGAATGAAATTAAGCAACTACCTTTTAGAATTCAAAACCATCTACTATTTGACTCTCATTTTAGCCTGATTCCACATTATTTTCCCCTAACCCTCCCCATGTTCCATCCCACTATACATACTCCTCTATATATAACATTTCATCTCCTGCCATATTGTTTTTCCTATAGTCTGTGACCTACTTCTGGAATGCATTCCTTCTTCATCTCTGCCTTTTAGAATCTCTAACTTTCTTAAAAGCTCGTGTTACTTCCTATAAGGCCTTTTTTCATAGCTCCAGTTGTTAATGTTCAACAATATTATTTATTTATTTTGTATATACTTCACATTAATTTTTTTATATGTTGTCCCTCATCCACACCCAAATTCTTGAGTCCACAGATGTTTTTATATTTATATTTATCCCAAGTACCATGTATAATGACTAATACGCAATAGGAATTTGTTAAGACTTGTTAAGAAAATAAATAGACAATCATTTACAATCTTGATAAATCCACATCTATCTTCTTCATGAGGATAGAATGACATTTTATCAAAAGTTTTACTAAAATCCCAGAAAACTTTATCTACAGAATTCCCTTGATCTCCCAATTTAATAAAACTGTCAAAAATAGATAAAGTAGGTCTGGAACAACCTTCTCTTGATGAGGCCAAGATGACTTTTTGTGATCCCCATTTCCTTTTTTTTAGGTTCACTATCCATATCTCTAATAATATGTTATAGAATTTCGTCAGTCTCCCTGGCCCCTCTTTTCATCACTGGTTACACTTTCATTTACAACCACTGACTCTTCAAAGTTAGAATACTTCTTACGCCCAGTTGCCATTTCTAGATTCTTCCTCTGCTACCACTCCCTTAGAAATCACTGCTTCCCTAAGGTTCATTCAATCTATATTTATCATCCAATCAATATTCTGATGGCTTTCAGTGAACCATAAGACACTTAACTTCTTTCCTCAATAACTTTAGTACCTGATTTACAGTCTTTTTCTCCTCCCAAATTCCTACCCTAAGGGATTTCCAAATGCATATTAATACTCCTTCAAGCATATTAATTTACCAGTTGCTCAACATACTCGTTTGCTATGACCTAGCCCATTCTATCTCAGCTACACGCAGATTTATCTTGTCACCATCCACAAATACTCTACTCTATATTCATTAATCATCATAATCGGTTGTAATTCCACTTCTCCCTCCACATTGCAACCCAAATCATTATTCTTTTTCCTCAACATCACCTCCAATCTCTCTACCCATCAGTTCCCAAATCATATACTGGCAACCATTTCCTTTCTTCCTCAGCATGATCTGAATTCCACTTTGTAGTGTCTCCTTTTGAGTTTCTTGAACAACTTTCCTATCACCCATCTTGTTCCATCAAATTTCAGTCTTGGATCACTGCCACCATTCAGTGCCTTACTCCTATTCAAGTGCTACTGAACTGTGAATATGGAGAAAATCATAAAACCTACATTGATCCATTACAAACTCATGCTAATTAATCTTAACTGGGCTTTCTGTGAAGCAAGACAATCCTTTTACACCTTACTAATTGACTCACTTATGCCACTCACTGTAGGAGCTCTTCTAAACATTTTCATTCTTTCTCAAACTTTCCATAGTTTTCTTTTCCCTCCACTCTTATCTGGAAAACTTTGCCTCATATTTCACTGAAAAAAAAAGAATTTATCCAAGAGTTCCCTTTTCTTCCCTTCTTTTTACCTCATCTCATCTTAATGTCTCCTGCAACTATTTCCTTCATTCCTATCTTACATGATTTGAGTCCTTCTTTCCAAGCCAAATTCCTCAACATGCATAAGAAATTGCATTCCATGCAAAATGGATGGTTTTGCTTATATTAAATTGAAAAGCTTTTGCCCAAAGCAAATGCAATCAAAAACAGAAAGGAAGTAGAAAGTTGGAAAACAGTTTTTAGCACCAGTGTCTCTTATAAAGGCCTCATTTCTCAAATGTACAGACAAATGAGTCAAATGTATAAGAATAAAAGTTATTCCACAATTGATAAATGGTCAAAAGATACAAACAAGCAGTTTTTAGATGAAGAAATTAGGCAGCTGACTATAGTTATATGAAACAAAATGATCTAAATTACTATTGATTAGAAAAATGTGAATTAAAACAACTCTGAGATACCACATTGTACCTATCAGATTGACTGACATGACAAAACCGGGAAGTGTTGGAGTGTAGGAAAATGGGAGTATTAATAAATTATTGCTGGAGTTGTGAACTGAGCCAAACATTCTGGAGAACAATTTGGAACTATGCCCAAAGGGCTGTAAAACTGTGCACCCTTTGACCCAGCAATCCCACCGCTAGGTCTGTACCCCAAAGATGTCACAAAAAGGGTAAAAGGATGCACATGTACAAAATATTTATAGCAGCTCTTTTTGTTGTGTCCAAGAATTGGAAATTGAAGGGATGCCTTTCAATTGGGGAATGACTGAACAAGTTCTGGTATATGAACATAATGGAGCAGACTTCAGAAAATCCCAGAAAGATTTACACGAACTGATGTTGAGTGAAGTGAGCAGAACCAGGAGAACCTTGTACACAGTAATGGCAATATTATTTGAAGAATAACTTTGATAGACTTATATCTCTTTTTAGCAATGCAAGGTTCTAAGACAACTCCAAAGACTCATGATGGAAAATGGTATCCACATCAGAGAAAGAACTATGGAGTCTGAATGCATATCAAATAGTACTATTTGCTCTCTCTCGCTCTCTCTCTCTCTCTCTCTCAGTCTCTCTCTCTCTCTCTCTCTCTCTCTCTCTCTCTCTCTCTCTCTGTTTCCTTGGTGTCTACTATTGTTTCTAATTCTTCTTTACAATATGACTAATGTGAAAATATGTTTAATATGAATGTATATGTAGAACCTACATCAGATTACATGTTGTATTTGGGTGGGGGGAAGACAGGGAGGGGAAGAAAATTTGGAACTCAAAATCTTATGGAAGTGAATGTTGAAAACTAAAAATAAATGAATATTTAAAAAGAAAAATATTCCATTCATTGATTTTCAGCATATTGATTTCCCTGTCATTCCCATTCTCTCATTTATGTTCACTCTCACTATCTAATGGCTATTTTTGTACTGCCTACAAATACTACCATATCTCCTTTATGTAGAATAAAACTCTATCCATGCATTACCTCTAGCTATCATTTCTTACTGCTATCTTTTGTGGCTACATTTCTTGAAAAGGTAGTTTATAATTGATGACTACTCTTCTTTCCCTCTGACTTTCATCTAAACTCTCTCCTAGGTTTCTGACTTCATTCTACCAAAATTGTTCTCTCCAATCTCACCAATGATTAATTGCCAAATTTAATACCCTTTTCTCAATCTTCATCTTTCTTGACATCTTTACAGTTTTTAAAACTATTGATCATTTTCTTCTTGATACTTTATTCTACTTAGATTTCCATGGCAATACTCTATCCTAGTTATTCACCTACATTTCAGATCTCTCCTCAGTCTCCTTTTTTGGAATTCTAATTCAGGTTATGTCAATCAGTGCTGAATGTCCCCCAGGCCTTGTGTTAGGCCCTCTTATCTTCTCCACTTATAGTAGTTCACTTTGTGATCTCATCAGCTTTCATAGATTCAAGTATCATTTCTATGCTGGTAATTCCCAGATATACTCATCGAAACCTAACTTTTCTCCTAACCTGCAGACTTGCATCTCTATATATGTATTGAACATCTTGAACTCAATGTCCCACAGATACTCAAACTCAATATGTCCAAAATCAAACTCATTGTTTTTCCTCCAAACCCTTACATCCCCTAATCTTCCCTATTTTTTTGTTGAGAGTACCATTATCCTCTCAATCATTCAGCCTCCCAATCTAGGAATCATCCTGGATTCCTGATTCTCTCATTCCCTGTATCTAAACTATTGTCAAATTCTGCCAATTTTATCTTTGTAATATGTCTCAGGTACACCCCCTTCTCTCCTCTAACCCTTGAACTAGATTTTCATTAGTCTTCCAGCAACAATTCTTTCCCAACATTTGTTCATCCTCCACTCAGCTGTCAAGTTCATCGTCTTCAAATGCAAATATGACTGTCAACCTTTTATTGAACAAACTTCTCCAGATCCCTATAAGCTCCAATAAGAGATATAAAATCTGTTGCTTGATTTTCATATTCTGGCCCTCTTAATGTCTTTCCAGTTTTCTTACTTGCCCTAGAAAGTCTTTGATTCAGTGACAGTGGTCTCTACACTAGTCTTCATCAAAGACAATAGATCTCTCGATTTGGTCTTTTCATTGTCCCTCTGCCTACACATCTCTATGTCTTGGTTCCACTTCCCTCATTCAAAACCCAGCTAAAATTCAACCTTCTATAGGAAGCCTTGTTCAGTGTTCCTCGGTGTTAGAGTGTCTTCCCTTTGATGTTATCCACAAAGTATCCTCATGCATTTTTTGGACATAATTATTTGCATGTTGTATCCTCATTTAGATTGTAAGTGAGCTCGTCAAGAGCAGAGACTGTCTTTTGCCTTTCCCTCTATGTCTTGTTCTTGGCAAAATGCCCAACACATGGGCTGGGACTTAATAAAAGCTTCTTTTGTTTTTTTCTTGAATGAATTATTTATCATATTATATATATATATATATATACATATATTAATTTTGAGTTCCACATTATCTCCCTTATTCTAGCCCTTCCTCCATCCATTGAGAAAGTAAAAAATATGATATCAGGTATACACGTGAAGTCATTCAAAACCTATTTCCATGAGACATGTTGCAAAAAAGAAAGAAAAAGCAATTTAAAAAAGAAAATGAAAAAAATATACTTGCACTCAAAGTTCACCAAATCTTGCCCTGGAGATTTATGGATCATATTTTTAATCATGAGTCCTTAAGAATTATTTTGGGTTATTGTATTGATCATAATATCTACAAGTTGATCATATTTACAATATCAGTATTACTTGATATAATGATCTCTTGGTTCAATCCATATCAATTCATAAAGGTCTTCTTAGGTTGTTCGGAAACCATCCTGTTCTTCATTTCTTATAACACAATAGGATTTCTTCACAATCATATACCATAACTTATATAGTCATTTCCCAATTGATGTATATCCTTCTAATTTCCAATTCTTTTCTACTTCAAAAAAGAGGTGCTATAAATATTTTTAGAACATGTCATTTTCCTTTCTCTCTGATGTCTTTGGGATGCAGACTGATATTAGTTTTGCTGGTACAAAAGGCACGCACAATTTTATACCATTTTGGGCATAGTTCTAATTTGTTCTTCAGAATGGTTTGACCACTTCGCAACTCCAACAGGGAATTAGTGTTCTGACTTTTCCAAATCCCTTAGAGCCTTTGTCATTTTTCCTTTTTGTAATGTTAGCCAATTTGATAGGTGTGAGGTGTTACCTTAGAGTTATTTTAATTTGCATTTCTTGAATCAATAATAACTTAGAAGATTTTTTCATATAATATTTAAATTATTATCACATGTATTATTATTACATTATTATTTATATTTATTTATTATTTACATGTATTATTACATTAATATTACATGTATATTTACATATGTGTTTATACAATTTGATAATTTATCAATTGGAGGATGGCTGTTATTTTTTATAAATTTGACTTAATGCCCTATATATTTGAGAAATGATTTCTTAAACAGAAGAACTTGCTGTAAGTATTTTATTACTTTATTATCTGTGGTACCTTTTATCAAATGTAGTTTCCCTGATCTTTTTAAATTGGATCTTTTTTTTTTTTTGCTTTGGCTGAGATCATGATTACTGTCCCCTTTTTGATTTTTGTTCTGACCATGGAAAAGTCCCTAAACCAGGAGTAAGGAGCCTGCTACCTCCAGGTCACATGTGAACCACTAGGTCCTCAAGTGCAGCCCTTTAACTGATAACTTCAGATGTTCTGTGAAGTGTGGATTCAGTCAGTGGGCCACATTTGAGGACACAGAGGGCCACATGTGGCCTCAAGGCTGCAGGTTCCCCACCCCTATTAAACTCTTCAACCTCCCATGCAAATTTCTAAGGTACATAGGATTTGCATGTCTGCATAGAGAGGAAAAGTTTCCACATAAAAAATTCACTATATTGGTGATATTATACAAATAGAGGGAAATGAGTTGGTTTTATATTTGTATGTATATGTGTATGTATGTATGTATATGCACACACATATATAGGTGTATATATATATGCATATAACTGTATGTATATGAATATGTTTATACAAAATCATATTTGTGAACCTTTCACATTGTATACCTTGCACATATGTACCATATTTAGTACATATATGTATACTTTATAATCTATCTACACACATAATTTTCCCTCTGTACCTGTGTGTATATACACATATATAATCATATGTTCATAAATGTGTGTATAAATATTTGATTTAAAAATAAGAGCTATAAATAAAAATAATGTTTTCTAGATAATTTTAAGTTTTACTTTTAATTCTTATTGTGAAATCATACTGTTAAAATGGATGATATATATATATGTATATAAAATTCATTCTTTCATTTGGTAAGAGAACTTTCTCACTGAATCAGATTCAAGATATGGTCAGAAATCTATTGTGATTCTTCTTATTTGTTATATTATTAATGGCCAGAAGACATGGATAGTAAGTGTTGGGAATTGATCGGGACATCTGCACACACATCTATAGAGTTGGTGACTCCTAAAAAGGTCTCTTCATCCAAAGTAGAGGATGTTTCATTCCTAAAGGCACACTGCTTCCATTAAGTAAATAGAAATTTGTATGATTGAATTATGTTGCCATCCTATATTTTTATTTCTCAATATGTTAATTGCTTGAACTCCAAAAAGCTTAAGGCTAGGAGAACATGTTTTACTGTTTGCCTTCTCCATCTTCCAAATTGAGTCATTACCTAACCTTCATCATTCTATGCCTATGGTTTCAGAAGGAAGGCTCCCATTTGAAGGAGGGATTGTTGTTCTTAAAAGTAATAATATTTGAGATTAAATATGCCTTTTCAAAATCACAGTTGAATGAATGAATCAATTAGTTACGAGTAAACTAATGAGAAACATGTGGTCTTCACTTCCACAGGAGCATATGATATTGACAAAGTTAGAAGTCAAGGAGACAAAATACATTTAGGGCTTCCTAAAATGTTTATTTCAATTTAGAATTTTTTTGGTCACTACTCATTCCCTTCGGAAACATCATGAACACAAATTCACAAGATGAAGTTGATGTCATAGGCCACTCTTCAGAAAATTTTAGCCTTTTGAATTTGTAGAACCTACAAATATCCTTATACACATTTTAGCATGACTGTTTTGGTTTAGATAATTTTCATTAGGCCTTAAAATTAGATTTTTGTTACCAAAAAATGTACAATTTTATGTAAATGAAAATAGATATGTTATTGCTTTTAGTTACTGAAATATGTGAATTAAATACTTGTAAATACAATTCTCATGAGATATACATAATTCCTAATGTAGGTGGATATATTCATTTTGTAGCAGTTACTGAAAAATATGAAAGATGAAGATTTTGATTTCTTATTTATGACATGAATTAAAGTCACCAGATTTGCCAAAGTCATTGAGGCATTCATTGGGAAAAGCCACAAATAGAGTGCTCATTTTATGTGACTGGCAGAGTGTCATGTCTGTCTCTGTTTTGCTTTGATTCTATAGGAAATGGAATTATATCTCCGGAAAATTAATATACAAGGAAAAATTCTTGCTTCCTCAAAGGCAGTAGCTCTGTCTAGGCATTTTTTTAAATTTGTATGAAATGAAACTTAGAAGTTAAAGCTTTATCATCAAATTCATTTAATGTAACAGAGCAACATATGTACATTTTCCCATTAGATGAAGTTCTGATACTTTTTAAAAAAACTGATTTTAAACTGTAACTATCCCCAGAAGTTTAAACTTGAAGATTACAGCTTACAGATACTATCACTCTCAACATTCCTCATTTCCTCTTCATATCTGGTATTGATCATTTCTCCTTTCACAGTAGTTCATCATTTTCAGTTTAAATACCTTCTTTATTGTATCTGCTATTATCTGTTACTGGTTTTCCAAGACTAGTACTAAAAAAAAATCTTTCTAATTTATTGTAAATTTTATTTTAAATACATTTGTCCTTACCCATTTTCTACAAATGTACAATAACTTTTCAAGTAAATTCAATTGATCAAAAGTTATTTTATCAACTAAAAGTTATTAATTTTGTGGGTTTTAATATAACAGTTCACATATAAATTCAGTATAATTTTATTATACTGGCTATATTCCTGTCATAAACAATGCTTTACGAATTTTTTTTTCATTCTCCCTCATTCCTAAGAATAAAGAGATTAGGAAGAATAAAAGGAATAATTACTAATTAGATAGTATATCAACAAGAGTAAGATTATATTTTTATTGATTTTATTTCCTCTGAACATATCTTTCCCCTCAGCTTCCCAGTTCTAATAAAGGCAATAACTTTTGGGCAATTGAGGTTTCTTCTCAGCATCCTGAAATTTGGAGAGCACTGAGTACATTTAAGTTCTTCAGTAAGCAAGAGACAACTACACCTATCTCTTAGCATGAATATCTAAAAATAGTATGCTACCGATGATATATATGCCCCACTCCCACCTGCTATGTCCTAAGTGACCTGCTCATCCAGCGTGTACCACTTTCCCTACTACCTGCCCCCACCATATTTTAAAGATACATTTCATCCCCCTTGCCTTTGACACGTTTCATTATCCTCCAGGTAAAAAAAAAATAGAAGGTACATAATGTCACTCAAGCTCAAAAGTTGTCTTATCTTTAACACTTCCCTGTCTTTTGCTGCGCTTTTCCTTTTGTCTCTGAAATACCTTTTATTTACCTTATTCTTTCTTCTTGAATGGATGCCCAGTTCAGTCTCCAACCCCTCTTGCCTACATTATTTTGGTAACTTCTTTCGTATCTCCTCACTTCCTTCAATCAGTCCCCTCTTCATATCACTGTTAAAGTCATCTTCATATTGTAGAGTTTTAATTATGCTGCTGCAAAACCCTACATCTCTTAGAGCACCAAAAGCAGTGTTTTCCATATGTTAGATACTTAGCACTCAAACTGCTTCAGAGAGTACAATAGGGATGGGCTGACATCATCAATGTCAAACACATTTGCCTAAAACATACTATTTAAGAAGGACTCACACAAGGAGGGCGCTCACACAGAGGTCAGGAGAAGTGATACAAGGACACTCTAAAGGGCTCTCTGAAGAACCTTGATATCAATTGCAAAACATGAGATACTGGTACAGGACCATCTAGCATAGTTGTCATCATTTCTCTGATGTCGTCGTCTTCTTCGAAGACCAAGGATGAACACAACCTGTAAGCAGTCCTAGCTCCCTGAATGGGGTAACTCAGCTCATCCTCTCCCTTCTGTTCCCCATCTCTCTTCTTCTCTCCAAAGGAAGGTAAATGTGGATGGTCAGAGGATGCGCAGTTAACTTTGGGTTTCCTGGCTAGGTTTCTTTTCTTTCTTTCTTTCTTTCTTTCTTTCTTTCTTTCTTTCTTTCTTTCTTTCTTTCTTTCTTTCTTTCTTTCTTTCTTTCTTTCTTTCTTTCTTTCCTTTCTGTTTTGTTTCTGTCTTTTTCTTTCTTTCTTCCTTCCATCCTTCCCTCTTTTCTTCCTTCCTTTCTTTCTTTCCTTCTTTCCTCCTTCCTTCCCTTCCTTTTTTTTCTTTCTTTCTGTCTTTCTTTCCCAAAACCTTAAATCCAGTGCACTCTGAAGCCCACACATTGGACAACAATAGCTCCCTGACCAAACTCCACTTAATGACTGTTTTCTGGACCCTCCTGACTTAAGACTGATTATCAATAGTAACTATTGCTCTTTCCCTCCCAGCTTGATTTACTTATATATTTTTTTTTCTTTTGCTCATTAAAAGGGGCCATTCCCCTTTACTTCTTAAAGAGGATTATTCACTGAATGGGTGTCACCTCACTCTAAGTGAGTACCTGAAAAGGCCCTAGTCTAAAAAGATCAGAGTCTTGCATTGCATCCTGGGCCATCTCAAGTCATCCTGTTGAATATCTGATCACCGGACCCAGATGTCTCAGGAGGAGAAAGTGAGGCTGGTGACCTTGCACAGCCCTCCCTCACTCAAAACAAAGTCAAGAGCAAGTCAAGTCATCATTTCTCTGATGTCATGGTCTTCTGGGAAAACAAGGGACAAACACCACAACAGCAATATGCATTAAAGAAGGCGCAGTGTTCTATGAATGAAGCAACATCGTAGTAGTTCAAAAGAAACATGATATGTGCAAATTTAGAACTATGTCTATCCGAAATGTTGACAAGTTATTTGTGGCCAATATACAATAGAGCCTTCTGATCTCTTCTCAGTCTGAGTAGCTACAGTCAGGATACACTGTACATTGACTCCAACATAATGATGTCATTTTAATCCTCTTCAAATAAAAAAATAACAACCAAGTTATCTCAGTAAAAATTATTTAAATATTTTTGAAGTTATCCATTTTGTAAGTCTAGATTCTATAATTCTATGAATTAGAAAGACTTTTTTTTTAACACAAAAAACTAGGAAGAAAAGGAACTGGTGTATAGATCTCGTTTATTTGCTCTTTGCAATGTGTTTTGTCTCCAGATAAAGGGGAGCTGATGTTTATTGTATTTTGAACAAGTGTTTGCTATCAAGAAGTAAACTGTACTAAATTGAAGCACTCTTTCTCTGGAGACACAAAGAGGAATTTCAAGTGGGGGGCCTCATGCATTTTGGAGGAGCTGTTTCCAGTCAATTTCATTGTGCTAAACTATAGTACAAGAAGATGAAGTCACACACACATATACACACAAAATAATAATAATTACAGGAATTCAGATTTCAAAGGGATTTTGTAAAAAGTCAAGTTCAAGTGCAAATCTCCAAAAGGACCAGTATACCTGAAAAGTGGACATTCTCTTTTTTTTCTTCTCTTTTTTCTTAAAGCCTTCAAGTGAAGGGAAATGTATTATCTACTGAGGCAAACCATTTAATTTTATGCAACTTGAATTGTAGAGAAGTATTTTTTTCTTAGTTAAAACTGATATTAATTTCTTGGAACATGGTTCTGAACAATTTTAATCCTTAACAATCCTTCAAATATTTAAGATTATTGAATAAAATCATAAAATATTTAGGTAAAAATTATTTTGAAGGGCATCTAGTCAAAATCTTTTGTTTTGCAGACAAAAAAACTGAGGCCAAAGGCGATTGCGATTTGCCCGAAGTCACAATTGTAATAAGTAGAAGAATTGAGATTTGAATAATGATTGGGTGATTTTGAGCAATTTTTCCATCACCACTTACTAAAGACAGCTCTCTTTATCCTCTCACTTTCTTTTTCCTACAGACTAAACACCCCAGTTCTTTCACTATATTAGAACACTAGGTTCTATAACGTACTGATTTGCTCTATTCTTAACCATCTCTAATTTATTAATGTCTTCTAAAATGTGGCATGATGAAGTGAAGTGAAGATGATATCCAGATAAGTTCTGACCAGGACAGAATAGATTTGTCATTTTCTTATTTCTTATATACTCTGCTTCTGTTAAAATAGGCCAAGATCAGATTAATTGTGCTAATTGCTATATTGAGTTTGAAGTATACTGAAGTAATTAGATCATTTTTCAGGAAAAAAATAATAGAATCTAAATTGCTTCTCTCAGCTTAATCTTCTGAAGTTGAATTTTTAAACCAGAAAATAAAATCTTATATTCAATATTTTAAATGTCATTCTTTTATAATTAGTTAAAAGTTTAAGATCTTTTTTGAATCTTTACTTTGCAATCGTCTGTTCGCTATCCATTCTATACATTTGTGTCACCTATGCATTGGATAAGCATGCCATAGGTGTTTTTATATTAAAATTCCTAATAAAACATTGAAATTGGAAAGGATCAAGGAAAGAATCATTGAGCACTATATTAGACACCTCTATTTAAGTTGAAATTAAACCATCGATAATGACTTTGGTGTATACCATTTCTGAATCCACCTAATAGTTTCATCATATAGATTAATTTCTCCATATTTTAAAAAGATTGCCAAGAGATATTTTCTAAGATTTTTTGATGAAATCTAATTTCCTTCCCTCCTTCTTTCCTTCTTTCTTCTCCCTCTCATGTGTACATCTATAACACACACACACACACACACACACACACACATACACACACACACCATTCCCCTGGTCTGCTCACTGAGTAACCTTGACAAAAATTAAATCATGTTAGTCTGGAATAACTTCTTTTCATATTCATTAACCATCACTGTGATAAAGTTTAGTATACTACCTTATAGTTTAGTTATATTATATTCCCTTTTTGGAAAACTGAGGCATTTTTCAATCCTTTGTCCTATAGTATTTCATTGTTTGAATGCGAGAGTTACAATTAGTTTATATTAGATTGGATCAAGTATTAAAAAGAAAAAAAAGCAATTAGCAGTCAAAAGGACAAAAAAGTCAACACTGTCTTTACAAAAGCTTATCTCAGTGCTTATTTAGAGTCACTATTGCAAAGAGTAGCTTCTGTGCTTTTCTGAGAGGTTCCAGGAAAATATCCAGAGCAAAATATCAGCCTCTGAGTCATATTAGATAGGGAACACATATTGCTTTTGAAATCACAGAGGAACTGAAGCATGTTCTTCCATGTCAGAGAAGATGGGTTTTTGTATTTCGTCTTGCAAAAGTTATAATCACATCCATGCAGAGGTAGGGGAACTATAGTTTTGCCAGTTACTTCCAGTAATATCAGACATGGTTGATATGTTGATTAATTTTGCTGTTGCTTTTTTAAAAAATTAATAACATAAGACTCAGTAGTCTTATATTAAATTATAATATTATATTACTACTAATGTATCAATAACATTTTTAAATGTCCCAGTCTAATGAATGCTCTTCTCAGGTTTGAACCCAAATCTATTTGTCTTTATATTGGGAAATGGGGAAGATAGTAGATCATGGACTTAGAACTTGAACTCAGACCTCAGAAGCTATCAAAACCAATCTCCTCATTTTATAGAGGAGAAAAATAAGACCAGAGAGATTAGGTGATCTGTCTAAGGTCACAAGATAATCAATGAACTGAGTTCCTCTGACTTCAAGGTTAGATAGACATCTTTTCATGGTACCTGAAGATGTGAAGGAAAGAATCCTCTTACATAATCAAGGCAGCTTACAAAGGTTACTTTTATCCTGTGCTAGAGTGGAAAGAGTTAACACTTGGAACAACATTGAGGCCTTATATAACCAGGATGCTGTTATAGCAAATGAGGTAATACCATCTTGCTGAGACAGGGTAAAGGGGTGGCTTAGAAAGGATGAACTCAAGCTGGAGCCAAATCTAAATTAATTAACTTCAGCCACATTGAAATTCTATTGTGGGAAAGCAATGGCTGGGGCCAGGACTGTGAAATGTCATGCAGGGAAAAGAGTAAAATAATTAATATATATCTTGCTGTGATGCTGAAATCTAAAGTAGTAACGTTTCCTAACCCAGAGTCAAATATAAGTTACAATTCTTTGCATCCGCTTAAGAGCTTTGCAGGTTAGAAAATCAATTCAAAAATTCATCCTTAGGCATTGAAATGAGAGAACTGCTCCTGCTTCACTTTAAATCATTCATTCCCCAACATAACATAGTCCTGGAAAAGTCAATTGTATCCTATTTTCTCTAATTCTTACCATTATATTAAAATTAATCTTCCTCCTTTCAGAATTTTTGTTTTCTATATTGATGCGACTCAACAAATTTTCAAGTGCTAAGAAAATGCTAAATATAAGGGTCACAAACATAAAAAACAGAGACTGCCATCAAGGAGCTTACTATCCAATAGGAGGGATATGACATGCACATGAATCAATTCAATAGCAGGGGTAAAGGAAAGATCCCAACAAAATGCTATAAAAATTTTAAAGAGAGATTTTTGACTAGCTATAAAATTAATGGTGTGGAGAGAACTGAAATACAGAGAAATGCTTAGATGGAATGATAAAAGTAAGAAACAAAGCAAAAGAAAAAACATATTAAACATGCTGTCCCCATTGTTACAGGAAAATATCCTATCACAAAGCCATGTTTAGTTCTCTCTACAAAGCAATGTAGGACTGCAAACAGTAAGTCCTTTATGTAAAGGCTACAGCTAGGTACTAAAAAGGTAGGCATGTTCATCTCAAAGAAAAGTGGAAGAAACTAGGTTTCTAGAAATAATTCATATTTTATACTGCTTTAAGTTTTGACAAAAAAAAAAACTTTCATAGCAACCCTACGATGGAAATAGTACAAGTTCTATTTTCTCCAGATTTTTACAGGAACATTTTGAAATTGCATCTATACAGGTCTTGAATGTGCCTTGGTATATTAATTTCTAGATATTCTACATATTTTTCCGTTAGAGTGGGTCTTCTCTTTTATATTTGTTATATAAATATTATTATAAAATAAATATAAATATATACTTATATAAATATTATATATTTATATTCTATATTTATTGCTATATGAAGAAATATTGGGTTTTTTTGTGGATTTATTTTGTGTCCTGATAACTTTACTGAAGCTATTGTCCAGATAGTTTTCTTCGTAATTTCTCTAGGATTTGGCAAGTAAAACATTATATTGTAACAAATGGGAAGGAAGGAAGGAAAGAAGGAAGGAAGGAAGGAAGGAAGGAAGGAAGGAAGGAAGGAAGGAAGGAAGGAAGGAAGGAAGGAAGGAAGGAAGGAAGGAAGGAAGGAAGGAAGGAAGGAAGGAACCATTACTTATTGTCTAAGGTGTGCCAGGTATCGTACTCAGCACTTTACAAATATCTCCTAATTTGATCCTCACAACAACCCTGGAATGTAAATGCTATTATCTCATTTTAAAATTGACAAACTAAGGCACAGAGTGATTAAAGGAGTTTGTTAGTGTCACACACCTAGTAAGTGTCTGAGAAAAGATCTGACCTGAAGTCTTTATGATTCTAGGTCCAGTGCTCTATCCATTGCATCACACAGGTAGAGTTAATTGTGTCTCCTCTTTAACTATCTTTTTGTCTTTCCTTTCTTTCTCTTGCCTTTTCACTACTGTTAGTTTAGCAGAAGTTGAATTGTCTTCTAGGGGCCTTTCTAGGGAACCTGGGTCCAGATCTTTATAGAAACTTCAAGGGATTCTTTTGTAGGATTATAAAATTCCTAGCTTGCTTTCCAATCAAGCAGTGGCCCAACACTGAAAGGAATTGATATGGCAAACATGGAGTAGTTGCTTGACCCTTCCCTGGGAGGAGTGAAGAAGGGTGTTTCCCCTGTTAAAAATGTGAGGAAATTTCTTCCTTTTTCTAGCTGACATTCTTATCAGAGATTCTTCCTTGTGTAAAGTAGTAGACTGTTTCCTGACTGTAGTGTTAGAAAACAACAAATTCCTAGGCCTGGGGAAGCATTTTATCCAAACTAAGGCAGCTTCATTCCAATGCCCACCCTTTCACTCCAAAGAGAAAGAGGTCTTTGAGCCTGGTCTTCTTTCCCAAATATAGGACTCTAGAGCTCATGAAAGTTTGGGAGTAGTAGGGAGAAAGATTTTGAGGGAAAGAAAAAGTCTTAAGATCCAATCACAGAGATATTCCAAGGAAAGTTTGACCCTCAGTACAGGTGGAAGTCACCTGTCTTGTTCTGTATCTCAATGTCTTCCTCTTGAATCCCTGCTATCCAACTGTCATATATGATCTGTGGTAGGATGGGGTTGGGGGAGATAGAGGAAACCTATGAAGACCACCATTGATACCAGGTCACTGTAGCAGCAAGGACCCTGGCATACACAGAAGGGTCTGTTGTACAGGTTCTTAGATCTACTTTTCTAAAAGGAAAGCAACTTTTGAGGGTCAACAATCTACTTTAATCAAGCACATATATTATTCACTTACTTCAGGGGAAAAAATCAGCACCCTGAACTTCAGAGATAATATAAACAGAATTAAAAGCAGAAATTACAAACAGAAAAGACCAACAGACAGGGCTTCCACCTGTCTGACCATACATCACAGATCAACAGACAAATCCAACTGTCTGACCATATATACATAGTTACCAGAGAGAGAAGCACTAACATCTGGTTTTCAAAGCCAGGGGACTCCTTAGCAGCTTCCTAGAGTCTCATCTGGCATGCAAACCTTCTTCCAAAAACTAAGATCCAAAGTAAAACCATACCTCAGAGTATGTATACACTCTGGATCTTCTCATCCAGTGTCTCAGTAGAAATTAACAAAAGGTATTGAGGTCTATTAATGGATGGAGACAACCTTTAACTCTTCCCCCTATCCACCATTAATCTTAAATTATCATTAGTCACCTCTTTTGAGGCAATAAGGCATACTCCAAAATGGTACTCCTGTCACTGCAGTCATTACAGAATAGAAGCATAGGTGAGAGAATAAACATGATGGCCTAGGAGCCAGGCCTCTCTATCTTCTCACTGTAGTAAGCCTTATCGCCTTTTATCCTCTAAGAAACATTTGAAAAAAGTCAAGCTCCTGCCCCAGAAAAAGTTTGTTTAATATTCCAACCTCACTATCTTGTCATCAGATCTCCTTGTCATAACTCCACATTTTTGCCAATAGCACGTTTCAATTCAGGTTCCATCCCTGCTTTCTTCCTTCAAGAAGCACAATAAGTTATCAGATACCCCTTAAAATCCGCCATCCTTTGCACAAGCAAAACCAATGCAACCAAGATTAGAAGGAAAGCAAAAAGATGGGGGGTGGGGTTGGAATTACAGCCCCATTTCTCAAATACAGAGAGAACTGAATCAAATTTATGAGTACAAATCATTCAAAAATTGATAAATTGTCATAGGTTATGTTATGAACAGGGAATTTTCAGAAAAATAAATCCAAACTATCTTTAGTCATATGAAAAAAGTCTTCAAAATGACTATTAAACAGAGAAAAGAAAATTACCACCTGTTACCACCTCATGCCTATCAGATTGGTTATCATTACAGAAAAACAAAATGATAAATGTTGGAGGAGGTATGGGAAAATTAAGACCCTAATGCATCATTAGTAGAATTGTGAATTTACCAACCATTCTGGAGAATAATTTTGAACTATACTCTAAGAGCATATTAATAAATTTTGCATGCCCTTTGATGCAGCAATACCACTACTGTATCCCAGAGTTTTTAAAAGGGGGGGAAAGGACATATTTATACAAAAATATTTATAACAGGGGTTGGAGCCAAGATGGCAGAGTAGAAAGACTCACGTATGCTAGCTCTGAAGCCACAGCCCATATATTTCCTGCAAGAAGAACTCCCCACAAATTCTGGAGCACTGCAAGGTGCATAGAAACACAGTGGAAAAGATTTCCATTCCAGAGAGCCCTGGAGAGCCATCCCCAGGGGTCCGTCGCGCTCCGGACACGGAGCCCAGCCTTGCGTTGCCTTGGCCGCGCAGCCATGGAGGAGCAGATCCGAGCAGGCTTCAGGGATGGAATCTCCGGCAGCCACGAAGGTCCCTCCACCCACAGATGCTACAGGTCAGTGAGAGAGACGTTTGGGCTAGCTGAGAGGGGAGCGGGGTGTCTCCGTGACTCGGGCCCCCTTGGGAGGCAGCGGTGGAGGGAGCGGCAGAGGCAGCAGTGGTGGCCGAGGACTTCCGGAGCAGCAGGCAGAAGTTCAGGGCTATTACCAAAGGTCTCTGCATAAACCCCCTGAGGGAACTGAGCCTGGGAGGTGGCCCTGCCCCCACCCCAGCACCAGAACTTAAGCTCACATTGAATAGCATCTCCACCTGCCACGGAAAGCCCATTTGAATCTCAGACCCAAAGCACTAGCTGGGCGGATCTAGGCAGGAGTGGACAGGAATCTCAGAAGTCAAGTAACCGGCTGGAAAAATGCCAGGGAAGGAAGATAAATAAGGAAGAAAAATAAGACTATATAGAAAGCTACTTTGATGGCATACAGATGTTCCCGCCTTTCAATTCTGATGACGTAGAAGGATTCTTACCATCAGGGAAAGACGTGGAGGTTGGGGCCTCTCTATCCCAGACATCCCAAGTGGATGTCTGGTGGGCTCAGGCCATGGAAGAGCTCAAAAAGGATTTTGAAAATCAAGTTAGACAGGTGGAAGAAAAACTGGGAAGAGAAATGAGAGAGATGCAAGAAAAGCATGAAAAACGGGTCAATACCTTGCTAAAGGAGACAAAAAAATGCTGAAGAAAATAACACCTTGAAAAATAGGCTCACTCAATTGGCAAAAGAGGTTCAAAAAGCCAATGAGGAGAAGAATGCTTTCTAAAGCAGATTGAACCAAATGGAAAAAGAGGTTCAAAAGCTCACTGAAGAGAATAGTTCTCTCAAAATTAGAATGGAACAGATGGAGGCTAATGACTTTCTGAGAAACCAAGAAATCACAAAACAAAACCAAAAGAATGAAAAAAGGGAAGATAATGTGAAATATCTCATGGGAAAAACAACTGACCTGGAAAATAGATCCAGGAGAGACAATTTAAAAATTATGGGACTACCTGAAAGTCATGATCAAAAAAAAGAGCCTAGACATCATCTTCCATGAAATTATCGAGGAAAACTGCCCTGATATTCTACAACCAGAGGGCAAAATAAGTATTGAAAGAATCCATCGATCACCACCTGAAAGAGATCCAAAAAGAGAAACTCCTAGGAACATTGTGACCAAATTCCAGAATTCCCAGGTCAAGGAGAAAATATTGCAAGGAGCTAGAAAGAAACAATTCCAGTACTGTGGAAATAAAATCAGGATAACACAAAATCTAACAGCTTCTACATTAAGGGATCAAAGGGCGTGGAATAGGATATTCCAGAAGTCAAAGGAACTAGGACTCAAACCATGAATCACCTACCCAGCAAAACTGAGTATAATACTTCATGGGAAAATATGGTCTTTAAATGAAACAGAGGACTTTCAATCATTCTTGATGAAAAGACCAGAGCTGAAAAGAAAATTTGACTTTCAAACACAAGAATGAGAAGAACCATGAAAAAGTAAACAGCAAGGAGAAGTCATAAGGGACTTACCAAAAGTGAACTGGTTACATTCCTACATGGAAAGACAATATTTGTAACTCTTAAAATTTTTCAGTATCTGGGTAGTTGGTGGGACGACACACACACGTACACGCATGCATGGACACACACATACACACATGCACGCACATACAGAGATAGAGAGCACAGAGTGAATTGAATAGGATGGGACCATGTCTTGAAAGAAATTAAGGTAAATGGTGAGAGAGAAATGTAGTGGGAGGAAAGAGGGTGAAATGGAATGGGGTAAATTATATCTCATTCAAGAGGCAAACAGGAGACTTTTTAGTGGAGGGAAAAATAGGAGAGCTGAGAAAAAACAAGAAGTTTGCCCTCATCACACTCGACTAAAGGAAGGAATAAAATGCACACTCATTTTGGTATGAAAACCTATCTTAGAATACAGGAAAGTGGGGGAGAAGGAGATAAGCAAGGGCAGGGGATGATGGAAGGAAGGGCAATGGGAGGAGGGAGCAATTTGAAGTCAACACTTGGGGAGGGACAGGATCAAAAGACAGAATAGAAACAATCGGGGGCAGGATAGGATGGAGGGAAATACGGTTAATCTTTCACAACATGACTATTATCGAAGTCATTTGCAAAACTACACAGATATGGCCTATATTGAATTGCCTGCCTTCCCAGGAATGGGTGGGGAGGGAGGGATGGGGAGAAGTTGGAACTCAAAGTTTTAGGAATAACTGTTTAGTATTGTTGTTGCTACTAGGAAATAAGAATACAGTTAATGGGGAATAGAAAGTCATCTGGCCCTACAGGACAAAAGAGAAGATGGAGACAAGAGAAGAGAGGGATGATAGAAGAGAGGGCAGATTGGTGATAGGGAAAATTAGATTGCTCGGTGTATTCGGGTGGGGGGAGGGGATAAAGGGGAGAAAATTTGGAACCCAAAATTTTGTGAAAATGAATGTAAAAAGTTAAATAAATAAATTTTTTATTAAAAAAATATTTATAGCAGCTCTTTTTGTTATGACAAAGAATTGGAAATTGAGAGGATGCCCATCAATTGGGGAATGGGTGAACAAGTTGTAATGTATTATTATAATGGAATGCTATTGTCCTATAAGAAAAGGTGAGCAGGATGATTTTAGAAAAAAAACTGGATTTACATGAACTGATAGTAAGTGAAGTGAGCAGAGCAAGAAAAGCATTTTATACAGTAACAGTGATATTGTAAGATGATGAACTGTGAGTGATATAGCTATTCTCAGCAATGAAATGATCCAAGACAATTCCAAACGACTCATGATGAAAAATACATCCATCTTCAGAGAGAGAACAGATTGAGTCTGAGTGCAGATCAAAGCATGCTATCTTTAACTTACTTTTTTTTCATGTTTTTCTAAGGGGGAAGGTCTATGTTTTCTTTCACAATATGACTTATAGGGAAATATGTTTTCCATGATTGTGCAGATATAACCTATATCAGACTGACTGCCATCACATGTCAGGGAGAAGGGAGGGAAGGAACTCAAACTGAAAAAAAATGTGAAAATTTGATTTTACATGTAATTTGAAAAACAAAATAATATTTAAAAAAAAAACTCTACCATACATTTAGGTGTTTCTGAGAGCTTTTATCTCCCCTGCTTCTCCTCCTACTGTCTAACTTTTCCTTCTTATTCTTCTTGGCTAGATCTTCCTCTGGGTCGCATCTACTGATTATGGGTCTCCCTAGTGATTATATCCTTGACCCATTTCTGTACAATTATTTGGTATTCTTACTACCTCCCATGAGTTAAATTATCATGTATTTGTCCATCTCTAATCTCTTTCCTGTCCTTATAGTATTTCATTTTTTTCCAATTACATATCAAGACAATTTTTAGCATTTATTTTTACAAGATTTTGAGTTTTACTTTTTTTTCTCTCTCTGTCTCCCCTCCCCTCTTCTTAAAATGGAAGGCAATTTGATATAAATTATATATGTGCTATCATGTAGGACATATTTTCATATTAGTCATAGTTATGAAAGAAGAAACAGATCAAAAGGGAAAAAATGCAGAAAAGAATAAAGTAAGTGGGGAAAAAAAGGTATGCTTCAATCTGTACTCAGAGTCCATTAGTTCTTTATCTGAATGTGGATAACATTTTCCTTCCAATGTCCTTTGTGCTTGTCTTAGATCCCTGTGTTGTTGAGAAGAGCTCAGTTATTCATAGTTGATCACTACCTGATGTTGTTGATGCTATACACAGTGTTTTCCTAGTTTTGCCTATTTCATTCTGCATCAGTTCATAAAAGTCTTTTCAAGTGTTTCCTGAAATCAGGCTGGTCATCATTTCTTATTGCACAATAGTATTCCATAACATTCACATTCCACAACTTGTTCAGCCATTCCCCAATGGATAAACATCCTGTCAATTTCCAATATTTCACCAAAACAAAATGAGCTCTCTTTATATTTTTGTACGTATAAACCTTTTTTCCTTTTTTATGATCTCTTTGGGATACTGACCTAGTAGTGGTATTGCTGGATCAAAGCATATACAAAATTCAGTTGTCTTTTGGGCATAGTTACAAAGTGCTCTCCAGAATGTTTGCATCAGTTCAAAACTCTACCAACAATGCATAGTGCCCCAGTCGTCCACATCCTCTTCAATCTTTATCATTTTCCTTTTTTATTATGTTAGCCAATCCGATAGGTGTGAGGTACCTCAGATTTGTTTTAATTTGCTTTTCTCTAATCAAAAAAAATTAAGACCACCTCTTTATATGCCTATATGTAGCTTTGATTTTTTTTGATAA
The DNA here is from genome assembly GCA_023548195.1 of Bettongia penicillata ogilbyi. Lineage (NCBI taxonomy): Eukaryota > Metazoa > Chordata > Mammalia > Diprotodontia > Potoroidae > Bettongia > Bettongia penicillata. Next base: position 5,426,723 of record JAJHZJ010000266.1, read on the forward strand.
CTACTAGTTCATATCCTTTGAGCATGTATGAATTGAGGAATGACCTGTATTCTTATAAATTCAGTTCTCTGTATATTTGAGAAATGAGGCCTTTATCAGAGTCACTTGCTGTAAAGATTGTTTCCCTGCTTTCTGCTTTCTTCTAATCTTGGTTACATTGGTTTTGCTACAAAAGCTTTTTTTTTTTAATCTAATATGGTCAAAATCATCTATTTTACATTTCACAACACTTTCCATCTCATCATGAACCTGTAACTCACTTAACTTTTCCTTTGAGAATTTGAATGCTATCCCACTTGGTGCATAAATGGTTAATATTATTTCATGGTCTATGGTATCTTTACTAAGATGTAGTTTCCTTCCTTATCTCTTAATTAGGTCTATTTTTGCTTTTGCTTTGTCTAAGATCAGGATTACTTATTTTACTTCAGCTGAAGCATAATAGACCTCTGCTTCAACCCCTTACTTTTGTCTGTGTGTGTCTCTGCTTCAAGTGTTTCTTGTAAACAACGTATTGTAGGATTCTGGTTTTTAATCCACTTTGCAATCCACTTTGATTATACGGGAGAGTTCATCCCTTTCCCTTTCCCAGTTATGATTACTAACTGTGTATTTTCCTCCATTCTGCTTTTTCTCCTGTTTTTACTCTCTCCTTTCACCCTATCTCTCCTCACCAGTGTTTTGCTACCACCTCCTCCAATCTACCCTTCTTTCTGTCACCTCCACTTTTACTTCATCTCCTCCCATTCTACCTCCCCGTTGAGTAAGATAAATTTTTTTATTGAACTAATTGTATATATTATTCTCTCTTTGTGCCAAAACTGATGACAGTAAGTTTCAAGTGATACCTCTCATCTCATCCACCCTCAAACTCACCTTATATCTGTACCTTCTGTCTATGCATATTCATTCTAGCTATACTACTAGTGGTACAAGTTTTAAGAATTACAATTATTATCTTCCCATGCAAGGATGTAAACAGTTCATATCTGTTGAATCCCTTATATTTCCTTTCCTTTTTTGCCTTTTGGGCTTCTCTTGCATCTTGATATTGGAGATCCAATTCTTCAGTTCTGATTTTCTCCTTGTGAAAACATGAAATCCTTCCATTTCATCGAATTTTGACCATTTTTTCCTTGATGTACTATACTTAATTTTGCTGGGTAAGTGATTCTTGACTGTACTTCTACTACTTTGCCTTTTGGAATATCATGTTCGATGACCTCCAATCCTTTAATGTTGCAGTTGCTAAATCCTATGTAGTCCTGACTATGGCTCCCTGATATTTGAATTGTTTCTTTCTGACCACTTGCAGTAATTTTTCTTGACCAGATAGTTGTGTAATTTGGCTATAATGTTCCTTGGAGTTTTTATTTTGGTATCTCTGACTAGGGCAGAGTACAGTGCCATTGTTATATACCTTTTCCTGGATGATATGCATTCTAAAATGCATATTTTAGAATGTTTTTTGGCCACAACATGCAGTTGATTTGTATTGAATTTGTAATACACAATTCTACCCTCCTGCCAAGCTATAAGGCTGCTATCCTATATTTGTGGTATTATTTTTAAACTATCTAAGTTAAGGACTTCATATTTTTCCTTATCAAATTCAGTTCATCTTTCCAGCTTGCAAATAACAAAACAATGATAATTTATATTTGCATAATACTTTGAACTTTACAAAGTGATCCAAATGTACTCTTCTACCTAATCCTTACAACAACCACACAAGATACATGATAAATAATTACAATTCTATATTGACAAATGTGGAAACTAAAGCTCAGAGAGGTTGAGTGTCTTGCCTAGGATGAGTGGTAAGCTTGAGTAGAGTTACCCAGACCTTATGAATCTAGATTCAATGCTCTTTCCATTACAGCAGCTACATTAGACTCAAGGCATCTAGGCAAATCTCCTGAGTATGGCCTGAAACAGATTAAAATGTAATTGCAAATTGTCTAACAAAATAAATAAAGACAATACAACAGAGAAAATATTTTGTTGTTTTCTAAGTCAATATGCACCTAGAAGTGATGTTACATGACTGCATTAAAGCATACTATAGATCTCACTTTTATTTTATAAATATTATTTTTTATTTTGCAAATAAATTATCTTAAATTATCATTTCATATTCTATCTTTTCATAGATTATTTTATAAATATTGTCTTCATTTAATAAATAAATATGTTAATTCCCACCCTCATGTTGATGAATGTAAAAACCAGGCTAATTTTGTATTTATCCACATCACTGATAACAAGTCCGAGAACAGTTCTCAATCAATCAATCAATAGACATTTATGATGTGGCATTGATTCTTAAAGAATCTTGAAATCTTCCTCCTGCTTGAGATGAAACTTGGTTAGGTATTTCAATCAGTTTCAAATCCAGCTAATTATATTGACATTTTGTCCACACTTCTCTATAATTTCCACAAAGCTCTCATGAGAGACTTTGTTTAAAAGCCTTGCTGAAATCCACATTTTCATGCCCACAATATTTTTTCATGTCCTAGAAATCTAATAACTCTGTCCATAAGGGACATGTGATTATCCTGGCATAGCTTCATCTTTATAAAGCTAGGCTAGAGCATACTGCTCATTGCTTGTTTGTTTTCTCTAAGTGCTTATAAAGAATCTCATTAATTCTCAATTCTAGAAGTTTGCGAGGTCTTGACATCAAAATCACTGACCTGTATAGTTATTACGGGCCAACTTATTACTCCTTTTAAAAATTCCTCTGAGCCTCAATCTGTGAAATAGGAATAGAAAATATAATAATTCTTGGCCCTACATCACAGAAATGTTGTGATGAAAACATTTTGTCCCTGTAAAGAAAGTTACTATTAATTGCATACCATTTTCCTATTTGGAATACAATGGAATATGAATGTTATTGTTCTGTCTAATCCAAAATTGACTAAAGGTTCAAAGAATTTTAAATTATAAAATTTGAGAATAGCTACAACCCATAACTGAACAATAATCTTCTTGGTATCTCTAGATGTCTTCAAGCAGAGCCCTCTTTCTGGTTTGAAAAGTGAGGATTCTTGTTGTGTATGGATTAGATTAGATGACCACTGAGATTCTTTCCAACTCTTGAGTTCTTTGATTCTAAGATCCTCTGAAAAATTCCCAAGCAATAGTCAACCACATTCTTTCCTTGATGAACTCCAGTGAGAGGTCATCTAGCTAATTAACCAATTAGCTTGACTAATTAACATAGTGAGCAGCAAATTATCTCCAACAGATCATTTGTTCTTTAACTACATACCCTCGGCATTAAAAGCTGGTATTTTGTCACAAGCACCCAGAGCAGGTATTTGTCAGAGACTGTCTTCCATTGGAAACCAAAGAAGAGTTGATTATGACAATATAACAGTTTAATGGAAGAATTGAAATATTCAGGTTAAAAGCTAGTTAATGTGTTGATGTAACTGAAACTCATTTATCCAGACTGATACTCCCAGAGTGTCACTGCTGTCTCCCCTAATAGACTAAACACATATGTCTTTTCTGTCACTGAGGAAGAAAAAATTGATATGAAATGATTCTAATTATAAATGGGCTACAGAATATTTTAAAATATCAAAATCATTCTATACATTTTAATTGATTTCTAAAAGTTATCTCCATTATCTAAATTCCTACAGACCATGAAATGAAATATGCATGTTTCTGTGTTGATTTGTAAATAGGAAGGAGACAGTCATGCATTTATTTTTCTTGGAAGTGATTACATGACTTAATTTCCTAAATACAAAATTTTGGCTATTTCTATGTGAATATTAGCTATATGGAGAAAGAAAAAGAACATGAGGAGAATGAAGAGGATGTGAAAGAGGATGGTGAAGACCAGGGTGAAGTGCAAAACTGGAATGAATTAAGTTCTTAATGAGGCAATATATTTACCTAATTCAAAGGTTTTACTTACTTTTACACAATATGGGAGCATCTGAAAATGATGATGCATTCTGAACAGAATATATTTTGGGGGTTTGGGCTTAGTCAGGACTATCTGTCTTAAGTGAGGCCTGAAAAATGTCAAAACCACCAGATTTTGTTAATTCAGTCAAATATCGAGTCTAATAAGAACAGCAGAGTGGAGGAAAAATATACTGAAGCAAATGTATTTCTGAATGAAAGGCTGTTTGAATTTGAAAACTAAATTTAGTCAAAGTAGTAAGTTATCTAATTCTATTCAAATGCCAGCTTTTCTAAAAATTTGTTCAGGTATAAATTGAATTCTCCATTCCCTCCACCCCCCAAAAAATCACACTTCACAATAATAATCAGGGGATCATTGATTTAGAAAGGAATTTAGAGGTCATCGGATTTAACACATTATTTTATAGATGAAGAAACTGAGATACAGAGAAGTTAAGTGAATTGCTCAGTGGTCAAATGTTAATGTCCACTACTAGGAGGGTCAATAACAAATACAGATCATCATTGATTTATATGAACTGATACAGAACGAAGAAAGCAAAACCAGGAAAAGAACATATATAATGGTTACAACAATGTAAATTGAAAGAACAATCTTACAGCTGAAACTGAATGTTATGGAATTAAAAGGAAAGCTTATCCCCAAAGAAGAGATAGAATAAGGCAACCCATACCCCCAACAGATGTTAGGTGTTTATGATATTTTGGATAGTTTTACTATTTTTTTAAGTCTTTTTAATAAGATTTAGCTCTCTGTAAGGGGAGGAATGAAGAGATACAAAGGAAAATGTAGGAGACATAAACACCAAAAATGTGAATAAAGTTTACTTCCAAAAGAAGTAATTTACACAAATTAGTTATGATGACATCTGGTTTCTTTCTAGATTAACTGATTATTCCTGTGAAGCAAGTATTCAGCTGATTTTACTTTGCTGAAGGAGTATGGGGGTTATGTAATGTTTAAACCCACTAAATTCTTGGTGACCAAGAGAAAAATCCTGATCCCAGTGCCCCATGAGTCTGGTTCTGCATATCAAGCAACATGATAGAGTGAAAAGAGCATGTGACTTGAAGTACAGAACCTTGGCTTTGAATCCCAACCACAGGAGTTACTTGTCCACATAATGATGGCAAATTGATGGTTGTAGTGAGGTTGCTCAAACAATGCTTGCACACCAAAATAAAGGATGTTCTCTGGATTGGTGAATTGAGAATCTAATGTCTCAGATTTTCACCAAGTACCTTGGCATAAACTAAGTGACTTTATGTTCCATCTTCCCTGCTTTTCACTACCTTCTGATGGAATTATTAATTTCTTCCTAGGCTATATACTCTTTAAGAGACTTCAGTAGTCCTTTAAGAAAGATTTTAAAGGCAAGTTAAAGCCTTAGAAGGAGTCTACTACTACTGATACATTCAAAAAATTTTAAAGTAAAAAAAAAAGTAGAACTTTGGCAAGAATAGCCCATTTTCTATCCAGAAAAAGTACTTATAGACTCAATTGGGAGGTATGTCTACAAATTTTTCCCTAACTGCCAAGGTTATCTTGCAAAATATCTGATTAAAATGTGGAATTAATTTTCCTTGTTTCTCTGAGTACTTGTTATTAGTCATAGAACTGGAACTGAGATTACACTGGCATTTCCCTCAGCCAATCAGATAAATGAAAGAATAGTTTTCCCCATTAGAGTATTCTGGAGGAAACTCTTGACAAAATATCTTCGCCATTTAATGAATCAAGATGTTAAGCCAAATTTATTATTGGAGACAATGTGTATTTAAATATATTATTTTAAAATATATAAATAAATGAAAGTCCTTCTGAGTGTGGTAGTATATACCTACCTCTAATATCTACTAGAGGGAGCAGAGATTGGTGGATTACTTGAATTTAAGAGCTCTAAGATAGGCTAAGCCCATCAAATATCCACACTAAATTGGGCACTGTTAGAGTGAGTCAGTGAAAGCAGGGGACTATCCATCAGATTGCCTAAGGAGACAGAAATGACTTGGATCAGAAAACAGAGCAGGTCAAACTTCCACATCAATCAGTCAGTAATGGAATTGGGTAAGTTCCTACTACACTTCTAGACCGGATGAGATAAGAAGAACCAATCTCAAAAAGAAACAAAAATAATACCAAAATTTCCACATAATAAGCTTCTCATCCTCCCTCCAAAAAGCCTTACATTAAAGTTAGTTTCCTGAGAAAAAAAGGATAACATGAAGATTCCATAACACTGATGTTTACCAGTTCTCCACTTTAAATGTGTGTGTGTGTGAATGTGTGTGTGTGTGTGTGTGTGTGGTAATTGTTACTTTTTCTTTGGTAGCCTATACACTCTGGTTCTCTGAGTGAGGTAGGCTACATCTCTCTCTATGATGTCTAGGGCTTACTGAGGGTTACTCTATCTCTTCTCAAGTTCCATTAGCTTGCTCCCACCAGTTACATCTGCCCCATTCCACACACACACACACACACATGCACATACACACATACTAGAGGCTAGTGGCTAACACTTTAGCACTATTTGCCCAATTAAGTTCAATTTGATTTTACAAAAATATTTTTATTTAATCATATGGCCGTAACAAATAGACAATGATTTAACCCACACTTGGGGCATCCTCTATCTTAGTGGTGACAAGTGAAAACAAAAACTTCTTAATCTAGCTACAGCAGCAGCATTTCAGGACCCATGTGAAATATTGGACACCTCTGCTCTACTCTTCATCATTTTAATCTCTGGAGTAGTAGACTCGAAATTTACCTCAGTTCTGATATTGATTGGCACCATCAAGTTCATGTGCAGATGCAGCCTCTCTACTGAGTTCCTATCTTAGCTTTCACTGGTCTGGTGTTCTGGAGGTTAATCCAAAATAAAAATCATTCCATGTTTCTTGGGACATTGATATTGGCCATCTTGGAATGCCAGGATGCTAAGCCACCCTAAAGACCTTTTAAAATCACAAGGTTATAGAGGTTCTATTATATTTTATTTAAAAGGCAAAAGAATGAATGTAGAGAGCAAAGACCCATGTGGAAGTAATATGGCCTCAGATCAAGGAACACCACAAGCTGTCAAATCTTCTATTATATTACAATAAACAGGTTAAAACAAAGTTTTTCAAAAATCACCAACATATACAACATATTCTCAACATTTTTTGCCACAACATTTTCAACATCTATCTTTTAGAGAATAGTTGTTTGTTTTTTAAACCTTATGATTTCTTTCTAGATTTTTCTAGTCTTATGCAAGTCAAACAGAGAACAGAAATATATTAGATCATTCCTTCTTCACTCATGAAACATCTCTTAAATGACTCTTATGAAAAATGGGATCTGATATCAGTATCAATTATCATTATCACCAAACAATTAGTGAGTGCAAACCCCATGTGAAGCAATGGGATACAGCAAAATATGAAATGCTACTCGGAATCTTAAGTAACTTCCATATTGTTAACAACATGAAGTCAAGGATTGAATCTTAGCAAAATCAGCAAAATTTCAAACAGCTTGGAAGAATTAAAACATGGATGGTTAGGAAACTCCCATTTTTTACCATTTTTTTAAAATAAAGTCCTGATTTTAAATCGATTAACATTCATTCATTTATACCCCCTGCTCTAAAGATGTGTAGTAGATACAGACATGTGGCAGGTACTTCATTATTCATTACTTCCTTAAAGTCACTGAGAATTCTACTTTCTGAATGCATTACAATTTAAAATATTTGCATGTTTCAACTGAGTTTAAGGGGTACATCAGTCAGCAAAAACATATTAAGTACCTCCTAGGTACCAGCATTGTGCCAAAACCTAGGGAAACCAAGAAAGGATAATCCCTGTACTCAAAGAGCTTTCAAGGAGCATATAGTCTAATGAAGGAGACAGTAAGCAAACAATTATGTACAAATAAGCTACATACATGATAAATCAGAAATAAGGAGTTCCCAATTGTCAATTGCCTATCAAACAATCAGTCAAGCATTACAGGCAAGTATAGCAATCCAAGTAATATCTTCCATATATTACTCACTATTTTTCTAATAACTGTTAAGGTCATTAGAGGGAAAATTCTTAGCAGCTAATGAAGAAAATAGTATCAGCTTCTAAAATCTAGAAACATGTCCATATCACAGTCATTGCAATTAGAACACAAATGTTAATTTTAGATGACTGATTTATTTCATCTGTAAATCACTATTAGAAGCTTTCACATTGCATTAATGTTTACTACTTTGGGAATAAGGTGCTTTTGAAAAACAAGGAATATCTTCTTCAGATATGTTCAAAGGCTGAGATTTTAAAGACCAATGAAAAACAAGGACAGAGATGAATAATTGTGGATTCCTTGATTAACCTGAAAGTGAAAACTCATCATAGAGCAAAAACTTAGTAAGAATTTCTTTCAAAGGTTTGCTCAGTAATTAAACCAAATAAAGCAAGGAGGAAAAGCTGAAGTAGGTTATTCTTCAGTCATTTTTGTAAATGGGGGAAAAATTAGATAAAGTGTTTGGAAAGTACAGAACCGAATAAAATCAAAATTGGATTCTTCTCAGAGTAAATGTAATGACAAACCAAAATCTCAGATAACAATGATGCATGCACTGTCATAGAGTAACTCTTGGTCACTTTTATTTTGTTGTCATAAGGAAGTGCACAAAATAGAATATGTAATTTTGAGCATAAATATTAAATGCATTAAAAACCTTTTTTTAATTAAATCACCTTTTCAGTGGGAAAAAGTATACTCTGACAAGAAAGTTAAATAAGTAGATTTCTAACTCCACTTTAAAATGAATAAAAGTTACACATAGAATACAATTTGAGAATTGGTGAAGCATTCCATGAAATCCGGAACATTTTCCTTAGTCAATTACATGAATGTTGCTCTTTCCTTCTATAAACTGTTGAAGCCCTGTTCATCTTTTATAGACTGACTCAAATATCACCATCACCATAAAACCTTCCTCTCCCACTTCTAGCTCCATCAGTAATATGCTTCCTTTCTCAGACTCACCTAATATTGGGAATATTCTAATCCACTAATCATGAAATAAGAGTTATAGCTACCTATATTGTTGTCTGCTCATTTTACTAGACTTTAAATCCAAGTACCTACTACAGAACACAGTAGGTCCTTAAATCACCATTTTTTTCTCATTGTTGTGTGTACCTCAAACACTTAAAGGTATAATTGAAAAATATAGTTCTATGGACTAAATATAGGTCATATACTTAGAGAATAACAGAATTTCGAGTTAGAATGGATTTTAGTGACTTTCTAGTAAAATCTGACATTGAACCTAAATTTCTCTTTGCAATCTCAGTCAATGCTCTTAGTATTGTTTATAGAGGTCAAACAGAACAACTATAATTTGTGTTCTGCATGACAGTCCTTCATATATATGATGATATCTATCATGTCAACAAATCCATCAACTCTACAAGACCTAAGAAATACAAAGAATAAATTGCAACAATCCCAGTCCTCAAGACACACACTTTGCAGGACGACAATATATCTATATCTTTCTACATACACACACATGCACATGGACACATATATACCTATAAACACATGCATATATAAATGTACACATATGCATATATACACATCAATATATACCTATAGAAGATGACATGAGATAAGTTTGAAGGAAATTAGTGGTTATAAGAAGCAGTAGAGAGAAGGAAATGAATTCTACAAATAAGGAAAAAAGCCTACATAAAAGAATGGCAATGGGAGAGAGAACACCATTCTGAAGAACAGTATGAAAAATCTGGATCAAACAATGTGTAAAGAGGAGTATTTCATAATAAGGCTCAAAAAGGAAGACTGAAGTCAAGTTATGAAGGACTTTGAGTCTCCAGTAGGGGAATTTGTATTTGATCCTAGGATAGAGAGGCACTGAAACTTATTGCGTTATGACATTGCAGCACCAGAATTGTAGCTGAGAAAAATCTTTTTTGGCATCTGTGTGGAAGATGGATTAGAGGTGGGAAAAGACCTGAGCCAGAGAATCCAATTGGAAGATTACTCAATAGCTCAGATGAAAATTCATAAGGGTCTCAACTAGAGTTTTAGCCATTTGACTGGAAGTAAAATCAACAAGACATGAAAACTGATAGATATATTAGGGTAGGGAGAATGAGATGTTAAAATCACTTCCAATTTTGCAAACCTGGATAATGAGGAGAGAAGACACTGCCCTTCACATAAATAAGGAAGTTCAAAAGAGAAGAGGGTCAGGGAAGAACAAAGATTTCTGTTTTGGATTTGCTGAGTTTAAAAGGGATATCTAGTTCAAAATGTCCTATAGGAAGGTAATAATTAAGAAAAGAAAGTAGGGCTAGATACAGAGATCTAAAATCATCTCCATAAAGATGACAAAATCTCATCATGAATGGGAGCAAAGGGAAGAAAAAGAATAAAGTCAATGACAGAACAGAGGAAATAATCACCTGAACTCTCCCAATATTCTCTTCTCCTCCAAAAAAATCCCTTTAAAGTAATACTTCATATTTAAATCTGCAGTGGCAGAGCAAAGAAGGCCAGAGTGGGACATACTCTTTGTTTTGGGGAAATAAATAATTTTTTTCAACTACATGTAAAAATAGTTTTCAATATTCATTTTAAATAAGATTTTGAGTTCCAAATTTTTCTCTTTCCCTCCATCCTCAAGGCAACATGCAATCTGATATAGATTACACATGTGCAATCATATCAAACATATTTCTTCTTTAGTAATGTTGTGAAAAAAGCATCACAAAAAAAGGAAAAGGGGCAGAGCCAAGATGGTGGAGGTGAAGCAGAGACCTGCTAGAGTTTTCCCCCATACCCCTTCAAAACCTGTAAAAAATGACTCTAAATGAGTTTTAGAGCAGCAGAAATCCTGAAATGAAGATTGAAGCAAATTTACAGCCAAAGACAATCTGAAAGGTTGACAGGAAGGGTATATTGCATTGGACCAGAAGTGGAGCACAGTTTGGAGTGGACCACATCAGCATGGATGGAGATGAATCAGGCCTTAGGGGACTGAACTGCTGACAGCTACTGTGATTTCCAGATATTTTAGCCCACAAATGCCAAAGATAGCTTCAAAGGTCAGTGGAATGGGTCTCTCAGTTGACTTACAGGGGATCATGGTCCAGTCCCAGTCCTGGTCTTAGCACCAGAGCAGCAGCAGTTGCTACTGATGAGGAGGCTGCTTCTGGAGCACTACCCTTAAAGAAGAGCTCAAAAGTCAAGTGATTGTCTGGGAAAATGAGCAAATAGGGGAATATTGATTCTTACTTTCAATGAGGAAGTATTTTCTTATGTCATAAGTGATGAGGAAAAGCAAAACATACAGCCAGAAGAAGAGAACAAAGTCAAAGTTCTTGCATCCAAAGCCCCCAAGAATTATATAAATTGGTCTCAGGCCATAGAAGAGTTCAAAAAGGATTTTTAAAATCAAGTAAGAGAAAAAATTGGCAAGAGAAATGAGGGTGATGCAAGAAAATCATGAAAAACTAGTCAACAACTTGCTAAAGGAAACTCACCCCCCCAAAAAAAAATGAAGAAGAAAATAATGGCTTTAAAATTAAACTAACCCAAATGGCAAAAGAGGTCCAAAATGCCAATGAGTAGAAGAATGACTCAAAAAGCAGAATGGGCCAAATGAAAAAAAGATCCAAAACTCACTGAAGAAAATAATTCCTTAAAATTTAGAATGGAACAAATGGAAGCTAATGATCTTATAATAAATCAAGAAATTATAAAACAAAACCAAAAGAATGGAAAAAAAGTAGAAGACAATGTGAAGTATCTCATTAGAAATCAATTGACCTGAAAAATCAATCCAAGAGAGATAATTTTAAAATTATTGGACTACATGAAAGCTATGATAAAAAAAGCCATAAAAACTACCATGATATTCTAGAACCAGAGGGTAAAAAAAAATGGAAAGAATCCACCTATCACTTCCTGAAAGTGATCCCAAAAGGAAAACTCCTAGGATTATTTTAGCCATATTCCAGAGTCCCCAGGTCAAAAATAAAATAATACAAGCAGCCAGAAAGAAACAATCCAATACTGTGGAAAAACAATCAGGATAACACAAGATTTAGCAGCTTCTATACTAATGAATCAGAGCATTTGAAATATGATATTCCAGAGGTCAAAGGAAATAGGGTTAAAACTAAGAATCACCTACCCTGCAAAATTGAGTATAATACTTCAGGAGAAAAAAGTAGAACTTCAATGAAATAGAGGACTTCCAAGCATTCTTGTTGAAAAGACAAGAGTTGAATAGAAAATTTGACTTTCAAATACAAGAATCAAGAGAAACATGAAAAAGTAAATAGGAAAGAAAAGTCATTAGAGACTCATTAAAGTTGAACTGTTTACATTCCTACAAGAAAAGATTAGATTTGTAACTGGAGAGAGAGAGAGAGAGAGAGAGAGAGAGAGAGAGAGAGAGAGAGAGACAGAGACAGAGACAGAGACAGAGACAGAGACAGAGACAGAGGGCACAGGGTGAGCTGAATATGAAGGGATGATATCTAAAAAAAGAAAATTAAGTGTTGAGAGGAATGTAATGGGAGGAAGAGAAAGGAAGAGGTAGAATGTAGTATATCATCTCACATAAAAGATACAAAAAAGAACTTTTACAATGGAGGGGAAGAAGGGGAAGACACAAGGGAATAAGTGAGTCTTACTTGCATCAGATTTGGCTTCAGAGAGGAATAACATACACTCTCAAATGGGAATGGAAGTTTGTCTTACTCTACAGGAAAGCAGAGGGAAGGTGATAAGAGAATGGGGTTAATAGAATGGAGGGCAGATTGGGGAAAGGGATAGTCAGAAGCAAACACTTTGATGGAAGGACAGTTCAAAGGAGAGAATAGAATAAATGGAGGGCTGAAAAGGATAGAGGAAAATATAGTTAGTCTTTCACAACATGACTTATGCAAGTGTTTTGCATGACTACACATGTATAACCTACATCAAATTGCTTGCCTTCTCAATGAGGGAGGATGGGGAGGAGGGAAGGGAGAGAATGTGGAACTCAAAGTTTTACAAATGAATGTTAACAAATTGTTTTTACATGTAACTAGGAAATACAATATATAGGCCATGAAATATGGAAATCTATCTTACCCTTCAGGAGAAGGCAAGGTTATGAAGACGGGGGTTGGGTTATAGAAGGTAGAGCAGATTGGAGGAAAGAGTAATCAGAATACATGCTGTCCTGGGTTGGGAGAAGTGGGGAGATGGGGAGAAAATTTGAAATTAAAAATTTTGTGGTAATGAATGTTGAAAACTAAAAATAAATTAATTTAAATAGAAAAAAAGAAATGGCAAAAGATCTACAGAAACTCAGTTAAAAAATAGTTCCTTAAAAATTAGACTAGGGCAAGTAAAATCTGACAACTCCAACTAACCATAAAATGATGTCTCTGTTATAATCTTAAAGTGAACTTTGGGCAAATCACTTTATGTCATGGAAATGGCTACAACACCACTGATTCCTGTTTTGAAGCAGAGTGTTCAAGGTTCAAAGGAAGAAAGTAAGTGCACCTTTATAAGTAAAATAGTATGATAGCAGATACCTTGTGATTCACCCTTAGTACTCCTGGCATGGATGTTATGGCCTAAGTGTATGTTTACCATTCCTAGAAAAAGTGTGACTCTTTTTAGGCAACCAAATGCATTCAAACAGAAATTTACATAGTGATACCTAAAATTTAGGAGCTCAAAGATCTGAGTTTAAATAATTCCCTTTGTCACTTTGGTCAAATCACTAAACCTCTCTAAACTTTGATTTGTCTATGAAATGAAAGATTTAGACCTGATGGGCTCTTCATGGTCCTTCTGGTTATAAATCTATTATTCTATGCTTATAGGTTTTTGGATCAGAAAGGGATATAAGAGATCAATCAGACAGGAAATGTTAGTATCATTAAGTGGCCTTAAAGGCTATTAACTCATTTTCCTAATGTAAAGAATTAAAAAAATGAGATTAAAAAGGAAAAAGAAATTTGTCAACAATTGCAAACTGGGATTCTAATCTGCAGTTTGCCATATTTTCTTTTTTAAATCTGTAACTGATTTTTCTCCTGATCCCCAACATAATTCTGGCTCTCTATAGCTCTATAACTCCTTCTACTAGCATCATAATCACAGTTTCAGAATTGGAAGGGACTTCAGCAGCTTTGAACTTTAGCTAATAACCTCCACAACATACTCAGCAAGTGGATTAAGCCTTTGATTGAAGGTAATATTTATAAAATCATTTATAAACCTCAAAGCACTGTATAAATGCTTTATCAAATGATAATTGACTATAAACTAGAAAACAAAATCAAATAATTTACCTTTCATTTCAAAGTGATCTCTTATAGTCTTTCTACAATTGCACCTTAAGGAAGTTGAAATAAAGGTTTTGATTAGGTCAAACTGTTGTGTCTTGTTCAAAGAACTGAATTGTATAACAGACAACATGGAGGCACAATTGTACAACTCAACCAGAATTCTACTGTCCCTAGAGAAACAAACTGACAAAAGTTCATAGCCCATTATCTAAATAACTAATAGACCTAACATTTAGTACATTATAGAATAAAATGGTAATCTGAACTTCCAGATTATAATTTTGTGCATATGTTTGTGGTATAACCTCATTTGTCTATCTACACTGGACAAATTATGTGCATGTCTTTATATATTCCATTTTTTTTACTATGTAAAGATTACTTTTGCTTAATGAATAAATGGAACACAGATACTAAAACACATTATATTTGCAATTTCTTTGCAGCATTTTTTATGACATTTTCACTACAAGAAGTGTCAAGAAATTCTAGGCAGATATAGTATATTCTGATTCTATACTGAGATTTTTTTTTTTCTGAAATTAACTATTTAACAAAAAGATGAAGTAGCAAATTTAGAGAGTTTTTTCTTCTTTCCTTAATGAAAAACTACTCATTGAAGTTTCTTTTTGTTTTTAATTTTTAAAGTAAAACTTCTCATTCCTGTGGTTTCAAAGTACGTACTATATTACACATTATATCTCTTATACATCTTTAAAAAATTGCAGAAAACATGCTCCCTTGACTACTCTCTTCCTCTGAATAAAATCTTTCATTGAAGAATCAAAAGCAAGGAGCTATTTTACACAACTAGGAACCAACAGAGCCTCTTAGGGGTGGTATTATTCATTATCAAGCTTTTTGTTGTGATGGTGTACAGGCCTTATTCTGAACTTGGACTTGCTCTTACTTTACTGAAACCATATACCAACAACAGTGAGATGGCTGATATGGAAGAGGCTAAAAAGTTCAGTCTGTTGGGACAAGGATTCATTTCAGCCCATCAGTGTCCGTTAGTCTACTAAGTGGTGACATAATCCCAAATTCACATTCCCAAGAGATTGGCTCTCAGGCTTTCTCCTGTTTTCTGACCTTACTACAAAAGAATGTCAGTTCCTGCAGTAATTGAGGAAAAAGGTTTTCAGGCCAGATTATCATTTCTGAAATGAATCACTTAACATGTGGAAGAGTGTCTGCTCTTGAGCTAAATTTCTGCTTATGAACTGTCTTATTTTCAAATAAATAAATACGTGAATTAGTACATGCCTCTTTGTTTTGGATGTTATATGGGGCAAATATATATATATATATATATATATATATATATATATATATATATATATATATATACACACACACACATACATATATTCAGTTTCCAACTGATGTGTATTTGTTCTGTCACCAATGAATATAGTATGGGGGAAAGTAAATTGTTCTGAGAAGTAATGTGAAATTTATGCTTATTTTCTTGTTTGTAATTAAACTGTTCTGCTGTTTTCCCATAAAGTCTAAAATTTTCAGAATGTCACTATTCTCTAATAATAATAATAATAATACATAGTGAATAATATCTAACATATATGCAGCACTTGCTATGTGCCAGGCATGGTGCTAAGCACTTTAAAATTATTATCTCATAATATCAACCCTGGAAGGTAGGTCTTATTATTATCCACATTGTATAGATGAGGAAACTGAGACAAACAGAGGTGAAGTTATTTGCCCAGGATCACACAGCTAGTAAGTGTCTGAGACTGAATTTGAACTCCAGAAATCTTCCCTGACTCTAAGTCAGTACTTGATCCACTGAGTCACTTAGCTGCCCATAGCTCAAAGTCTAGCGCTCTTTCCATTATTAAACATGGATTCTTATTTACCAGGAAAAATTATAATGCCCCCATACTTAAACTTTTCCATCCACAAAACTCACATGAAATATTGGCAAGAACTTGTGTGAGGGAAGGTAGTACAGTTGGAGAAACACTGGAGTGAGAGGTGATGGGAGCCCAAATGGAAAATGGAAAATTATATAATTACCAAAATGGTAACATAGATGAACTGCTTCAGCATTCACCTCCAACCAACTTTAATCAAACCAAATCAAATTTTGGAGAGGCATACCCAACAAAGATCCAAAATGAGATTTTTTTCTTGCCGAAGAAAACTTAGGAGATCAGCAGGAGAAGTTAATGATAGCTGGGTGGAGGCCTGTCTAGAGCTATGGCAGTGAGAGCAGTCCCAGCACCACCAGAGCACCAGATTTAGGTGCTCTCAGTCCAGAGAAGGTAAGGAGGTCGGAAATATAGTCAGAGAGAGATTACAGTGGAACCTTTGCTGGTACTGGGCATGCTCAGAATTGATTGGCATATCTATTGCCTATACATAACTCCAGGTTGGAAAGGAGACCTGGGGATCATTCACAAGGAAGAAGTAGTCATCCTGCCAGTTCTCTCAAAGACAGGACTAGTGCTTATGAATGTAGGAAACCAGGAATACTTCCTGGGTTAAAATCAGAGTACATATAAGCAGAACAGTGACTACACCTCTCCCAGGATCACAATGCCTTGGAAGCACTCAAAACTTGCAGACCCCCAGAACTAGCTCTGAATACAATAAAAGCCTGACACTTGGAACAATGCTTCCCAATCCCCAGTTGAGCAGAGCCCAACTTTAACATGAAGTTTAAAGTCAAGAAATGAACTGAAAAAAATGAGCAAACTACCAAAAAAAATTTTCCCATAAAAAGCTGCTACAATAACAGGGAAATCCAAAACCTAAATTCAGAAGAAGATAACACTGTGAAAACAATTAAACACAAAGCCTCAAAGAAAAATGCTATTTGGACCAAAGCCCAATAAAAAATCCTGGAGAAGTTAAAGAAACAGATGAAAGAGTCATAGAGATAAAATTGGGAAAAGAAATGAAAGCAATTCAAGAATTATGCAAAGAGAATTAACAGCTTGGCAAAAGAGGCTCAAAAAATCCACTTAAGGGAAGAATTGCTTAAAAAGGAGAATATGTCAAATGGAAAAAACAAGTACAAAAATTCACTGAAGAAAATAACTACTTATAACAAAACTGGAAAAATAAAAAAAGAAAAAACCTTTGAAGAAAAAAATAAAAATTAGAATTAAAAATTTAGAATTTTGCAAGTAGAAGCTAATGATTCCATGAGACATCAATAAAGAAATAAAACAAAGTCAAAAGAATGAAAAAAAGAAGATAATGTGAATTATCTCCCTGGAAAAACAATTGACCCAGAAAATAGATATTATTTAGAATGATTGGACTACCTGAAAGCAATGATCAAAGAAAGAGCCTAGAACTCATATTTCAAGAAAGTGTCAGAGGGTTGGAGCCAAGATGGCAGAGTAGAAGCATGTACCTGCTCCAGCTCTCCCCCAAAACCTTTAAAATACTTGTAAAAAATGACTCTAAAATTCTAGAGTAGCAGGAGGCACAAAATGATAGAATGAAACAAATTTCTGAAAAAAGACAGCCTGGAAGACCAAAAGGAAGGATCTATTGCACCAGACTTGGGGCAGAGCACAGAACACTATGAGGCACTTTGGAAAAGACTGGACTGGAACAAGCTTCAGGTTACTGAATCACGACTGCTACTGTGGTTTCCAGATTGCTCAACTCACAAACGACAAAGACAGCTTCAAAGGTCAGTGAGAAAACTCTTTCACCTGCATGAGAGGGGAGTTCAGTCAGGCCCCAACCTTAGCCCCAGCCCCATTCTATCCAATAAAACTGAGTATAATGCTTTTGATGAAAAGAAATAATGAATTATTGTTAATTTAATAAAAGTTTAATGAAGTAGAGGACTTCAAGCATTCCTGATGAAAAGATCACAGGTGAATACAAAATACAGAACATGAGACTCAAGAGAAACTTATGAAGATATATAGGAACATAATCATAAGGGTCTTAATAAAATGAATTTATATTCCTATATGGCAAGATGATAAATGTAGCTCCTAAGAACTTTATCATTATTTATGATATTATTACATTAAATTATATATTATATTAAATTATATTATATATAGTTTAAAAGAGTGTATACATAAATAGAGGGCATGAGTGTGAGTCAATTATGTTGGAAAGATCTCAAAAAAAGAAAAGTCAGAAGGAGTGATAAACTGGGAGAAAGGGAAAGAGAGAGGTACGATGGGAGCAATTTTCTCACATAAAAGAGATACACAAGGAAAACTTTTTACAATGCAGAAGAAAATGAAGGGTGGTAGGTAGCAGGCAATGTTTGAAACTCACTCTCATTACAACTGATTAAAAGAGGGAAGAAATAAACAAATATATATATATAATATATATATGTGTGTGTGTGTGTAAATATGTGTGTATGTATGTACACACATACATATACACCTACACACTCCCAGTTGTATATAAAATTGTAGCTTATGCAGTAGGGAAGGAGCATAGGAGGGGGAGAAGATAAGGAAGAGATCAAGGGGTAAGGGAATAAGAAAAAGGAGGACAGATTAGGGGAGGCACTGGTTAGAAGAAAAATAGATTTTGAAGGATAAGCAGGAAGGGGGAGGAAGAAGAGGAGGAAGAGGTGGAGGAGGAGAAAATGAAAGAGATAGAAATACAGAGTAATCATATAATCAGAAGTATGAATGTGAATAGGATGAGCTTGATCATGAAACAGTAGCCAGTAGGAGAATGGATTAGAAACCAGAATCCAACCACATGCTTTTTAGAATACATGCTTGAAACAGAAAGACACATACAGAGTTAAAATAAAAGGCTAGAGCAGATCTGCTATGCTTCAACTGAGATAAAAAAAATATGGGTAGCAATCATGGTCTCAGACAAAGCAAAAGCAAAACAGACAATCAAAAATGATAATCAGGGAAACTGCATTGTGTTAAAAAGTATAATAGACAATAATGCAATATTTTAAAAATTTACAGCAAGTTTCTCTGACAAAACCTCATTTCTCAAATTTATACTGAGTATAAAGCTGAATCAAATTTATAAAAATAAAAGTCATTCCCTGATTGATAAGTGATTGAAGAATATAAGCAGTTTACATAAGAAGAAAGCAAAGTTATCTATTTCATATAAAAAATGTTCTGTTACAATTGATTAGAAAAAGACAAATTAAAACAACTCTGAGGAACCACATCACACTTATCAGAAATAGGGAATGAGAGAATGAGGGAAAACTAGGTATACAAATGAATAGGTAGATTACTGAACTGGTCCAATAATTCTGGAGAACAGTTTGGAACTAGGCACAACTGTGCATACCTTTTGCCCCAGCAATACAACTACTAGGCTTGTATCCCACAGAAATTAAAGAAAAAGGGACATATTCTATATTACAATATTATTTAGAGTAACTCTTTTTGAGGTGACAAAGAGGTGGAAATCAAGGGAAGCCTCATCAATGAGAGAATGACTGAACAAGTTATAGCATTTGGTTGTGATGGAGTACTATTGTTCTAGAAAAAAAATACGAAGTGCTTTCAGTAAAACATGTCAAGCCCTATATGAACTGATGCAAAATAAAGTGAGAAGAAGAGGGAGATCATTAACAGTGTAATGTTAATCAACTGCAAGACCTAGGTACTTTGCTCACTACAACGATCCAAGACAATTGCATTGTCTCATGATGAAAAAAATGCTGTCCCTTTCCAGAGAGAGAATCGATGAACTCTGTGCATATATTGAAGTATAATTTCCTCTCTTTACTTTTCTTGCTTTTAAAAAATATGGCTAATATTGAAATAAATATGTTTTGTCTGATTCAAGGCATAATTAATACCATATTTCTTGCCTCCTCTCTAGGTTGGGGAATAGATGGTATGGGGAGAGAGAGAGAGAGAGAATTTGGAACTAAAAATTTAGAAAGAACTAAGTTGTAAATAAGTAAAATTTAAAGAGAGGAAGGAGAGAGAGAGATAGAGACAGAGAGAAAGAGAGAGAGACAGAGAGACAGAGACAAACAGACAGATAGATAGAGGAAGGAGGAGAGAGAGAGAATTAATAAGACCTGAGTTTTAAGCTCAGTTTTGTCTTCATTTGGCCTAAGTAACCTTGGGCAAGCCACTTAATAAAAACAAGAATAATATCAATGATAATGTGGTAATAATAATATTTCTGTATATGCAACCTTGGGCAAGTTATTTAACTTCCAAACCATTTATAAAATGAACATTGGACTAGATGACTTCTCAGATCTCATTTAGCTCTGAATTCATAATTCTATGATAAAATTGTAATGAATTTGCAAAAAGAACAAAGTTTTAGCGTAAGTTACACTGTGCTATTTCTTAGTGTGCATCCAAACATGGCATGGTACAAACAGGCATTTTGAAATTCCATTGTATTTCCCAATCTCATTCCATATCAACTGATTTGGAAGGCATGCTGGAAACCTAGTGACCTATGAACTCTCAGAAGATTTATGGAAACTCTATTATAGCTTGAGCTAAAAATAAGGCAAGAACACAATTTTTCCCTATATATTTATACCCTTTGAGACTAAAGCTATGTATCCTGGCATAAAGCTATAGATTTTTTTTTAAATGAAAAAATATTTCACTAGAATTTTGTATCAGATATAATTTGAAGGAATGTTTTGCTGTTGTTCATTGCGGTTTGTGTTATTGTTTTTGTTTTTAAAACTGTGTAACAGAACATTTTCGTAAGTCTGTTCTTTTTCTTAATTATCTCAATTGGTCAGTTCAGGAGTACTCATAAGGCCAATATTGTAGTTTCAATTTCATACTGATCAATAATTTTACTCTTTCCTAATAGACTGAATCACAGATTCTGTTTTATTGTCTCATGAATGCATACTAATGCCTGTGAAAGTCAAGTGGATGGTGGATCAGAACATAATCATCTTCTCTGTATTGAGAGTAGAAAAACAAGCAATACGCTTCGCCTAAAGCTGAAGGCAGGAATTCCTTCAGCTGCTAGAGGAAGGGTTCCAAATTTAAAAGGACTTCAGTCAATGAAATTGACCTTTGATATCACTGACTCTAAAGTTCCCTCCAACAATGCAAATAGCAATGAAACCAAGCCTATGCATCCAGGGTGATTTTGGCCCATATCTTCCTATGTGTTCACCACACAAGGGCTACCTCGTATTGTGAAGGCCTTCATCACTTTGTCCAGACATCTCATAAATGGAGTGGAACAATCTGGCTTTTTACTTGTCATTCCTCACTCTTAAAATACATTGGACTAGATATCCTCTGAGATTCTCTTAATCTCTTAAATGTGAGACCTTAGCTCTGAGGAGAGGTGGACCTTGGAATCTTGGAAATGGATAAAGATGAGAAGAAAGAATACTACCAAGGGATAAAGAGTGGAAATAGAAAATAAGGGGGTCAAGGAAAGAACCCTGGGGAATATCCATATTTAAAGTGTGGTAGGAGAATAAAAAGTCAGGGGAAAAGGAAACAGAAGAGATTAGAGAAGTAATAGAGAAATGTTAAATTCAATTCTATATTTATTAAGTGCTTCCTATGCATACAATCTATATAAAGATATTACACATGGACCTTATTTTAGGCAGGTCCTAAAGATATTAAGATAATGAAATAATCATTTCTCACAAGACCTTACATTCTAGAAATGTAATTTCTAGAGAAATTTTTGTGTATAGAAATATATATATATAATATATAGAAATATAATTAGGGAATTTTGTATCAGATATAATCTGAAGGAATGTTTTGCTGTTGTTCATTGTGGTTTGTGTTATTGTTTTTAAAACTGTGTAACAGAACATTCTCTAATATTCTATATATAATATAAAGAAATATATAGAAAAAATATATATAATATATAGAAATAATTTGTATAAGGATAATTAAGTTATATTCAAAACTCTATCTGTACACATATATATGTATATAATATGTATATATAAATTAGGCACAGAGTAAACACAAAATATTTTTTCCAGAGAAAGCATTAACAATTTGGGAAAGTTATTATGAAAGGTCTTTTGCAGGAGATGACCTTTGAACTTGACATTGATGGAACCTAGAAATCTCCAGTGAGAATGAGAACATTCTACTCATTGAAGACAGGACTTTTTTTCTGCATATATGGCTGCATCTTGCAGTTTTAATTGTTTTTATTTATTAATAAGGTCTATTGTTTTTAGAATTTTCATAATATTGAGCCAACTCTCCATTCCTATTATGCCAACCTTCTCATCATATATATTTTTATATCTTGCATCAATTTTTATACTACATTCAATATTTTGCATTGACATTATCTGGTCACTCCTTGAGTTAGGTTTCGGTAGCATATTTTTCTCATAGGAGTTTGATATGATTTCTTTTTTATTCTATTTTTACACACAACAATGTGATGTTTTGATTATTCTTTCAGAAAATCTGGAAACATGGCAGCTGGTTCCAACCTAGAGCAATTTAGCTAAGAGATATTGAATTTGTGGCCCATGGGGCCTAGGTATTCTGCAAAACTCCTGAGTGCAGCACAAACCAAATTCACATATAATTGGGAAATGTTCAACAAAATGAATCTAAAAGTAAACATAGATAAAAAAATTAAACAGCTAACAGTTAGTAGTTTTCTAAGTCAATATGTTTTTGCAATGATCTGTTCCTATTTGAGTTTGAAACCACTCTTCTCAATCATACATTTATATCCCCAGCAAAGATCAAAAAATAAAACAAAAGGAACAGTGAAGAAAGAAACTGAGAAGGGATAAAAGTCACTACATCCAGTACAGTACTGGATGAAAAGACTGCTAGAATCCAGCAAAACTTTAAGAATACAGGCAAATTTAGGCAAGCAGAAACCAGAGCAGAGGTCCAAAGCAAAGTATGCAAAGTACACAGGTACATGAGACTTAGTGCCTAGACAACAATCTATCAGAGGCTCAACTAGAGACAGGACACAATCAGAATCCTGGAAGCATAATGCCTGGCCTCGCAGAAACCTCAAAGCAAATAAAGCAAGAAACATGGCCAATTCTGTGCCCAGGCAGGACACAACATGGCACCCAAGCATCTCAGTGTCTAGTAATCAGCCAGCTCAACCTAAGACAGAACTAGAACCTATTCTCACTCATCTCAGTGCCCATACCCAGGCCCAGGCCCAGATCTAGGTAATGCAATGTCCAAACAAACCAGCTTAGGCCAGAGCAACAGCAGGTCAAAGAATAAATGGTACAGGAAGCAAAGCACCTAGAGTTCCCCAGCATGATTAATAATGTCTAGGTGATTCCTTTAAGTCTCAAAGTGAGGACTGAAATCTAGCTGATGTATGGAACCATGAAACCCAGTAAACTTTGTCCAAGAACGTTGTTGTTGTGGTTGTGTTTGTCCTTCATTTTCAAAGAAGACTATGACATCAGAGAAATGATGATATGACTTGAACCTGACTTTGTTTTAAGCAAGGGAGAACTATGCAAAGGTCCCCAACCTCACCTTCTCCTCCTGAGCCATCTGGATCCAGTGACCAGATATTCATCAGGATGACTGGAGATAGCCCAGTATGCAGTGGGAGATCTTGGCCATTTTAGACTAAGATCTTTTCAGGTGCTCACTTAGAGGGAAGTAGTGCTCATTCAGTGAATTATTTTTAAGAAGCAGTCAAGCAATGGCCCCTTTAATGAGCTAAAGAAAAAAATATTCAATTCAGAACTTCCAACTTAAAGAGACATACTTCAAACAACCAAAAATAGAATGCAAGTACCAAGTAACCATACTCAGTATGATACAAATCTTGACAATTGCCACTTAAAAAAAACGGGGAGGCTAGAACATAATATTTCAAAAGCCATAAAGCTAAAGAATTACAACCAGTAATAGCATATCCAGCAAAGCTAAATACTTTCCTATAGGGAGCAAAGAAATCTTAAATGAATTTCTGAGGAATTCTGATCATTCCTGATGTAAAGAAAAGAACTTAGCCAAATCTTTAAATTACAATTGCAGCAGTCAAAGGAAACAAGGAAAAATAAATCTATTTGACCAAATAAAATGGACTACATGATGATGAACTGATTGCATTCTAATATGGGGAGAAAAAACAAGACTGTTTTCTGAACTGTAATGTCGTGCAGAACCATAGAGAAGGCTAAAAAAAGATTGAAAGAGGGCCCTGAAGCTGGTTTTGTTCCATTTTTATTATCTTATCTCAAGAAGGAAAACAGGAAAAATAGAAAAAGAGTAGATGGGAGAGGAAAAAGACCTATAATCCAGACAGGACTAGGAAAAGTGAAGAGGGGGAATAGAGTAGAAGCAGCTTGCATTAATTTTAGATTTCTAGAGAGCAAACTTTCAGCACTGGTTTTTGTTTTGTTTTGTTTTGTTTTTGTAGTGGGGCAAAGACAAAAAGGAAGAAATAATACAAAATGGTAGAATGAAGGGAAATACCCACAATTAACTTTTATAACCATGAAACTAATAGGACAAAGTCCAGTTTATAATGAAAAAATGCAAATGAATGGCAAAAGATCAGAAAAGATTATCCAAAAATATATTGTTTTAAAGAATAATATATAAATAATAAAGATTCACAAGGAGTTAAAATTATGAGCTGGAATAAAATCTATTATGCTTCTGGTGAATTAAAAAAGTCTGGAACAGTAAATATGATTGTAACACAAAGTAAAATGCATAATAAAATGAAATAAATAGGAAACTGCATATTAAAAGAATATCTAGATTCTGTAACCCAGTGTTAAAAAAAAGAACTTTTAAATCCCTAAATGAACCATAAAAAGGAAAAAAAAATCTGATGGATTAACAAGTGAATTTTCTCAAACATCAAAAGTATAATTAGTTTCTTTATTCCATATATACTATTTTCAAAAATAAGAAAAGGAGCGAGCTTCCCAATCTCTTTCTATGATGCAAATATATTCTTGATATCTAAAACAGAAAGCTAAAGAGCCCTTAAAGCAATTTACCCAAAGAATATAAATGCAAAAATATTAAATAATACTTTAGCTAGTATACTACAGCATCATATTAGAAGTTTATGCACTATGATCAAGTGGTATTAATATCTACAATGACAAGTTGGTTTAACATCAGGAAAACTATAATCATAATAGACCTTGTTAATAACAAAATTAATTTAAAAACACAAAATTATTCAAATGTAAGTTGAAAGATTTTGACAAAATTTTACATCTATTTCTGCTAAAAAAAATTAAAGTACAAGAATCAATTGACCTTTCTTTAATATGACAGGTAGCATATAACTAAAGCCAACAGTCAAAATTACATGAATAAAAGAAATGCCAAAGTACTTATCAATAATGAGGGTTGAAGCAAGAATGTCCATTACAAACACTACTATTTAACATAGTGCTTGAAATGTTGGATATAGCAATGACAAGAAAAATAAATTGAGAGAGTAAACATAGGTAAAAGAAAAGCTAAAATGTTTTATACAAAGTATGATGTTTTACCTAGGGAACCTCAAAACATCAAATAAAATTAATTGAGCCAATAATTTCAGCAAAATGACAGGATGTAAAATAAACCTGCATATTTCATTAGCATCTCTACATATTACTAAAAAGCTGGTAGAAAAGAAAGAGACTTTCCATATGAAATAACTGGAAAACATGAGATAATTGAGACACACAAAGGATCTATATGGGTACCACTACAAAATTCCATTTATAGCAATAAACACTGACATATATTTAGAGAAATGTAAATTGATCAACAATGCTAATATAATACAATTGGTAGTACAACTTAAACTAATTCAATTATCCAGTAGCATACTAGTAGTGCAAGTGCCAAAGGATTACTTTATAGAAATAGAAAAAAAATAATCAAAAAAGGTCAAGAATTTAAATAAAACAGTGAAAAAAAAGTAGGAAACAAGATCTCAAAATACATTTAAAAGCATTGATTCATTTTAAAAAATGGTACTGCTTCAAAAATGGTTAGGGCAACCAGTAGAATAAGTTATGTACTCAGTATATTGAAGAAAATAAAACCAAAGACTCTAGCTACCATGGTAAGGATTAAGTGTTCTACCAAATCTTCTGGGAAGACTAGAAAATGAGGTAACACAAAAAAAAGTAGGTATATATCAATTGCTCAGGCCATATGTAAAGATAGGATCTAAAAGGAAACATAATGTACATAAAAGATGCTATCACAATATAGATGAACAAAAATAATAACCATTCAGAATTATGGACTGAAGAGATTTTGGCCGAAGTGGTTAAAAGATGTTGATCTCATAAAATTTGGTTTTTTTCCACAAAAAAAGTATGCAATTAAAATTATATGAGAAGCAAGTAATTGGGAAAAAAATCAGTTTCTCTGATAAAGATCTCCTGCTCCAGATATATAGGAAATTGATTAAAATTTATAAAAATAAGTGTCATTAACCAATCAATAAATAGTCAAGAGTTATAAAGAGGAAATACTTAAGAGAATAAATAGAAACTGAAAATAAATGCAAAATGATTCTTAATCACTAATGATAATTGGAGAAATGAAAATGAAAGGAACTCTGAGGTTCTACCTTACACCTATTAGATTGACAAAGATTGTCAAAAAATCAATGACAATGTCAGAATGATGATGGAAAAACAGATACACTAAAGCACTTTACTTGGATTTATGTTCTGCTAAACTTGTTCAAGTATTCTGGAAAGGAATCTAGAATTATGTCATCAAATTAATGTACAACTTTTGACCCATGGGTACCATTACTAAGGTTTTTGCCACAGAAATCAAAGAAAGAAAAGAATGTGTGTATGCATATATGTGTGTGTGTATAACTAATTGAGCTTATTCATATAGGTGTGTGTGTGTGTGTGTGTGTGTCATCTATAGAATGAGTCAGAGAAGGAAATTGCAAACCATTCCACTATCTTTGCCAAGAGTCAGACACAACTGAACAACAACATCTTCAATTAGGAAATGATTAAGCAAATTAGTATATGTTATTATGACGACTATAAGAAAATACTATTATGCTCATCATCATCTTCCTCATTATTGTTTATTATTGTACTAGTCTTTTCTTTAGAGGATAGGATCCCATAGATTCCATAGAATCCCCTATAGACACTTCTACTTGATAATTTGGCCAAAGGTCTCCTGAGTTTTCCCAAAATTCGAATATATACCAGTGAAGTTATGGGTCAGTTTCTTTCACACAACATTCAAATCTTACTTCTAACACATACTGGATGTGTGACCCTCAGCAAGTCTAAGTTAGAGAGTAGCTGTTGGCCTGACATTGGGAATTTCTTCATCAAGGAGTTTCCTATATCAAAGACATCACCAACCCCATCCAAAATATAAGACAATAGCATGTAGAAAAAAACTAGCAACACTCTGAGTGGGGAGTGGAAGGACACTCAATACTAAGATGCGAAATATGAAATCTGGGAGCCTGGTAACCCACACTTTACCTAGTGGATAGCCTTGATTAAAAGGGAATGAGGCTGCATCAAATTCATTCTTATTTCCAATAAAGAAATCCAAAATCTCCAGGATAAATCTTCCCAATAAAGAAATCCAAAATCTCCAGGATAAATCATCCCAATAAAGAAATCCAAAATCTCCAGAATAAATCTTCCCAATAAAGAAATCCAAAATCTCCAGGATAAATCTTCCAGAGAAATTGTGATAAGATTTGTGTTGGAGGAATAATTTGCTAAGGTAAATAGTCTGGTAAAGCAAGTTGTGTTAAAGTTTCCCCTTTTAAAAAATAGGCCATTTAAAAATGAGGGAATAAGACATCTCTGGAAGCAACAGACATCCAGCTGGAGAAAGATCCAATGGTCTAAGTGTTTCAGTATAAAATATCAAAGAAAATAAAGTATAAACTTAATGTAAGCCCAGCTTTTTTAAGTCCTTCCATCTTTGAATGATTGTTTACAGGACCAGAAAAGGGGGTTGACCTGGGATGTTCACTATTTCCTTTCAAACTCCTCTTTTGCTAGTAGGTAAGTAACTTGAAAAGAGGAACCAAGAGTGAAATTTGTAATAAGAGGGTCTCTAATCACATGTTTTTTACAAGCAGGGAATTTCGCTTCAAATATAAAGGTTTATGAGGCTATTTCCTGGCAATTTGGAGATATTTGCCCTACAGTGATGAGCCATTATGCTCTTAGTGTGTTGTGCTAGATACTAATTTATTTTAATGCAAATTTGCTTTATCCTTTCAGTTTGTTGACTGTTCCTTTTCGACTGAGTTGTTAACTTAAACTTTAAAGAAGGATTAAGCTTTCATGATATTTACTGAACTGAGACATGGGCATTATGTTTTTCTATCAATCCTTATCTGTTATCTGGGAGGAGGGATGCCCCCTCCCAGAGAAAGAAAAACAAACAAGAAAACTCTGTGTGTGCCTCTGTGTGTTCCTGGTTACTTTTTGAATTAAAATGCCTTTGTTTCCCTTTCTTACAGCTTTGGGTCTCTGATTTAAAACTGTTACTTAAATAGGAATAATAACTAACTTAAGTTATGATGTTTTCACGCAAAACACCTCCTCTACTCCTTTTTGTACTTTTTGTCCTTCCTTTTGCATTTATTAAATATTATTAAAGCAAGAAGGAAGGTTAACAAATGCACATTGCTTTTTTTTTTTTTTACTTAATGCTTCAAGTAATAAATACCAATGTGGAAGAGTAGTTATTTTGGAACCCACCACACCAAAAACAAGTTGGCTGTCAAAATAAGACCAACGTCCACCATTCTATGGATAGACCTTTTGGGTGGCCTTTCCCTCCATATCCATATGGCACAGAGAATAAAATACTTCTTGGACACAGAAAGATTATGAGTTCTCCCTCCTACCCTCCCATAAATGTGGAGCTCCTCTTAACTGTTCAAAAGAAATATGGGCTGATAAATGTGCCTTAAGAAGAGTGGGGTAGAACAAAATCATGTATTTTCTTTAAAGTTTTGCATCCATAAAAATGATAGAATTATGTAAGGATTGAAAAGGATCCTCCAACCAAACCTCCCTCCCAGAGTCAAAATCTTCTTTGCAGCTGACTTTCTAAATGCCTCTCATTCTCATTGTCCCCAAATATATGGAGGAAAAAAGTCAAGTGGGAGGACCCCCAATTAATCAATCAAAAAGTGTATATTAAGCACTTATTGCCAGGCACTATGGTAGGTACTAGGGATGCAAAAACCAAAAGAATACAATCCTTGCCATCACAAAGTTTATATTCTATCATGGGAAGCAACATGTATATGGAAAAGTGAAAAATAAATACAAGATAATTTGGGGATAAGTGGGAAGCAGATATAAAAGAAAAAGAAACTTCCTACTTTCAAGAATAGTGCTTTCTAGGGGAGCCATTGTGTACATGAGTATATACAGAGTAAATATGAAATAAATATAAAATTGTTCAATATAGAGGATTTAGGGAAAATGAGTCCTATCAGTTGAGGGGAGTTAGGAAAGACTTCTTATGGAATAGCAATTCTTAAACTTTTTGGTGCAGTGGATGCTTTAGCCATCTGGGCCCTTTTTCAGAATGTTTCTAATTAGTTATAGGAAATGCTTAATTTCAGATAAAAGTTAAAGAAAATAAAAGTGTATTTTTCATCTTCTATTTCCATAAAATTTCTGAAATCTAACCCACAGACTTCTTGGAGGACTAGAGACCTCAGGTTAAGAAAATCTGTAGTGACACTGGCACTTGGGCTGCTTTATGAAATAAGAGGACATCTTAGGAGCCTACTTAATCTGGAGGTCAAGTATTCAAGGAGAAATTAATAAAGAAGTTTTAAAAATCCAATTTGAGGGGGGAAGATAAGAATCATATATAACTATATATATATATATATAAACAATTAATTTCAGTTAATTCAATTCAGTTCAATTCAAATTCTCCTAATCTCCTGATACAGTTGAAATTCTCATGCTAAGCAAAGATAATACAAAGAGGGGAAGTGGGCAAGGATTCCTACCTTCTAGGAGTTTGCAATTCAGGAAGAGGGAAGAGGGAAGGAGGAGTTCATAAAGAACTAAATCATTTTAACTATTATAATTACCAAAAATAGCTACAAAGGGACTATGAAGGAAGATGCTATCTGCATCCTGAGAAAGAACTGATAAATAGAAGTATATATAGAATGATTTTATACACACACACACACACACACACACACACACACACACACACACACATACATACATACTTATTTCTATGAAATGGTAGCCATCTCTATGGTGGGAGAGTGTATAAAAAAGGGAAAAAGGAAAGTTACATTATAATTTTATTATATATGCAAAATGAATAGCAAGTTGTACATAATAGATTTTCAATTTCATGTGCAATCATCTTTTTTTTCCTATTCTACTATGTTATGGAAATACTTGTTTTATTTCTTAAGTTCATAATGAAATAAATAAAAGAATTAGTATGATACAAATTAGAATACAATTAAGTATTTAGGAGTTGCCAAACAGAATAGCACGAGCGTTTGGAAAACATTAAAGTATTTCATGTGGAGGTGACACCTGAACTAGACTTTAAAGAAATAGAACTATTTCAATAAGCAAAAATGTTCCATTTAAGGCTTACAGGTAAACTCAGTCTCCTAGATATCACTGAGGCTTGGTGGGATGTGTCTCATTATAGCACGCAGAAATAGAAACTTTTATATTTTAACCAATTCAATAAGAAGAGGCACTGTATTGCATGCCTGCAAAGAATTCCACTAACTAGAGAAGGGAAGTAGAGTGGAAAACATTCCAATGATGGTCAGTAGAGGGCAAAACAGATGGGGTATTGTGATAGTTGGGTACTATGGATGATCAGGCCAGAAATGGGAAATGAGTAAAGAAACTTGGAAGAAGATTCATAGTAAGAAATATAACTCGAACGCAGGTCCTCCCATCTCTATGGCCAACTCTCTTCCAACTATCTCACTGCCTGTCTATTTAAACATAACTCACATTTATATTGCATTCTAAAGTTTACAAAATTTTTTCTTGATAACGATTCCGTGAAGTAAGTAAAATAGCTGATATTTTCTCTGTTGAATTCAGATATGAGAGATAGTATTAAAACCCAGAGAAATCTTGATTCCAAATCCAGCATTCTTTCCACAGCACTTCGCTACATATAAAAAATGAAAAAAATGAATGAACAAACCGAGGAAACAACCATCCTGACTACCATCATTGCATTTGGTGTGGCGTTTTCCCAATTACATATCTGCCATTTCAATTCTCAACATATAACAAGTGTCTTTGTATATTGAAATGTTTGAATAATTTCATTCAAAGTAGAATGATGGACCGATGGGAGAGGATGTCATTGCATGGGGTGGGGTTGTGGGGATGTGGATATGGGTGTGGGTGTGTGAGAGAGACTGAGAAATGCCGAGAAACAGAAGTACAGATGGAGACAGAGCCAAATTAAGAGAGCAAAAGAGAGACAAAACTGGAGACCAACAAAAAGACAGAAATAGAGAAAGATAGTTGTTTTGGATCCAGATAAATTTTCCTTTGTATGAGAATACTCCATATGTTAATGCATATTGAAGGCTGATCTAAAAATCAAGAGTTGCAATTTTAATTACTCTAAAAATACTTAATTGCTTTTTATGGCTGCATTTAAGGCCTTGACTCCAACTCCACTAGTAGAAGGCAAACTGCTAGCATCAGCCCTCGGGATCCAGTACCACTCATTTCAAATAAGACTTATTCTTTACTGTGTCTCTACGACACAGTGGTGAGAGTTTTTTCAGCCATCTCAAATCTAGATTTGATACATAAACATCTTCCTACACAACTTAACTTAAACTTCTAAGAATCAAATTTCTATTTGCAAATACCTAAGAAGTATGAATCACTTTTAGACTCACCCACCTAACAGTACAGACCCTGAAGGCTTCAAAATATTAACACTCAAGCAATAACAAGTCACTTTCACGTTTTTCTCGAGATACTGAAACAACTAAAGGGAGTTTACCCAACATTTCCTTTCTAATTTCAGTATGAATAAAATCAGCCATACATAAAGTTTGTCATCTAAGCCTCAATAGAAAATTCTAATGGGCTTCCCATGTGAAATAATACTTTAAACTGCAACCAGTAAGCACTAATCATTACTTTATTATAACATGCAGTTTCCATAATCTTTCAAATGAATTCACTGTAAGAAGCAAGTCTACCTTCCCCAGGGAAAGAGGTACAAACTTACTTTGATAACTGATTGCTAAGGTAATTTTTTAACATAATAGTTTTATTTTTCCATCTGTGTTTAGGTTGGCTTCTTCAGCTACTTATAAATGCAGTTGTAATAGCTTACACATTCTTACTGGAGAGCCCAGATTATTTTGGAAGAGGTTTTTTGTGACATCAGATGTCTGATTCAGGGGCAATGATACTTGATGGTCTCCATGTACTAAAGAAGAAGCACATGAGAGTTTTGCAGATGAGGGTAACTCACGAGCAGTAAGATTAGTGTTTTGGATGATTTGTCAGCTAGAATATATAAGCCCAAATCCTAGATTCCTTACTCTAAATCTAATACTATAAACTCTAATACTGAATCCTCTCTCATATATTCCCTTCCTACTATACAGAAGCTAGGTCTAGAAGGGAGGTCTTCTGGAAACAGCTGGGGGGAACTGATTAAATTTCCAGTGTGAGCAGTTACAACTTAGAAATCAGAAAAAGCTAGAAATAGAGACCTGATTTCTTATTTTGTTGATTTCTAAGCTTAAGGAGACATAAATAATGCAGATGAAACTTAAGTTTGTTGATTATGCTTTTTTCGCCCCCAGGAAGAGGTCTTTAAACATTAACCAGCATACCTCTCCTTAAAAGAAAACTTAAATACCCTTTTTTCTATACTTGTTGAAACTCTAGCACAATGAAAATTTTAATTTGCCAGAGTTAACACAAGTGATAAATAGCATAGTTATTTCTAATTCGTTTCTGCTCTTTGTGACCTCATTTGGGATTTTCTAAGCAGAGATGCTAGATATTTGCCATTTCCTTCTCTAGCTCATTTTACTGATGAGAATACTGAAACAGTGTTAAGTGACTTGCCCAGGGTCAATATAGCTAGTAAATATCTGGGGCCAGATTTGAACTCAAGAAAAGGAGTTTTGCTGATTGCAGGATCAACACTCAATCCACTGCACCACCTAACTGTTCCACTAAGTAGCTCAGTTTAAGCTAAATCCTGATTCTGAATTCAAAACCTGTGTTCATACCATTGTAACCTATTGCATGTCTCAAATCATAGAGTACCAACTATAAGTCATTTCACAGATTAGAAAACTTAAGAATTGAGAAATTGAGTGAGTTGCTTAAGATTACAAACCTAATTATAGAAAGAGAGTTAGAATCTAGATCTTCCTAGTCCAAACTTAACATGATTTTTGTGATACTTGTATACAGTGGTGAAAATTTAATAGGGCTAGTCATTTGTACACCATAAGAAAAAGTAGAGTTTGCTGAAAATTACCTGTCGGCAATAGGCTGAAGGGACCAAATGAATATCAACCAGTGAAAAGTAAATGCTGCCGAGGGTCAGATCTACCTGCATGTTGGCTACCCAAGGTTTCATCTATGGCACAACCAGAGGAAATTGGAAAATTTCTTTCTCAAAATTTTTTTGTTCAGTGAAATTACCTGCCTTATCTGGAAGTGCTTGTTTTGGGCACAAATGGAAACTTTCATTTGGTTAATTGAACAAGTACCAAAACTTGTGCTCTGTTGATTGACTGGTGAAATGTTCTGTTTGCATTAAAATGATCCCTACAACAACTGAATAAGAACTTTTAGTGCCAATTTGTGTATTTCTTCCTAGGCAGGGTCAAATCTCTTTGTATACCATGTTATTAGCAATGGCAAGCTAATCTGAGCCTTAAACTAAAGCAATGGAATGGAAGCATATTTGTTTTATCCAATACATATCTGTAAGTGTTCAGTGATGCGCAAAGTTGGGGTGCAAAAATGAGTGCTTAATGAATTAATATGACTCATATATGAGCTATTGTAATTTTTATGAGTACACAAGGGAGTATTTTACAATCAGGATTTCTGACTGTCCATGTTATTAGTAACTTTAGTATTACTATAGTTTATTTTTGTACTTATGTAAGATTCATCTTTTTAAAAAAGTAGTTAGAATTACATAAACAATTAAAGCCATGGTTGGTATGAGTTATGTATCTGAAAACTGGAAGGCTAAAAAAATCGTTGAATGAGCTGAAGTCCCTTTCATTATCAATAACAAATGTTCATAAATATGTGCTATAACTTCAATAGATGATATAAAAGAGAATTCATGCACTAAAGTTTTGTTTGTTTTTGACCTTGCTAAATGGACTACAGTTTCTCTCCCCACAGTCAAATAAGGATGGTTTTAGCCGAAACAAAGGAATTACAACTGGATTATGATAAACATTGTTATTCAAAACTGAGCTTTATCTATGAAAAGAGGAGAGATAGTGGGGAAATCACAGTTGTCATCAAATGTTTAAAGAGATCATATGTGGAAGGACTATTAGACTTACTCTGAGTGATGCTGGAAGACAATCCTTGGACCAATGATAGAAAGTTGTATAGGAATTGATTACAGTTCAATTAAGTAAGACTTTCTCAAGCCTTTTTACTATTTGAAGATGGGATACACTATCTCATGAAATAAAATATGTTTAAAGAAACTGGTTGAAAACTTGTTAGGAATTCTACAGCAGGAATGCAGGCATTTAATTGTACTAAATGGCCTCGAAATTCTTTCATATCAAAGTTTCTCTCTACTAAGTGAATCCACTCTTCATCATGTCTTCTTCAAATGGTATATTTCCTATAAACTTAAAAATCATCTTATTTGTATTTAAGTCTTTTTGTGTTAGAACAAAACTTTTTTTCCCCCATAGGGACCAAATCATATCACATCCCTTGTAATCGGAGAGTGTCACATCATAATCCAAGTCTGATATTTCATAGTTAATCTATAATGTGGGAAATAGCTCTTTTACCTAATATGAAACTTGGGAAGGGGTTTCCCTAGATTTCATTATTTTTTGAAGTTTATTATTTCAGAGGTAAGGAGAAGAAACTCTGGTTCTCATAGGAAGTAAAATATCAGGAAAGAACATGATATACAAAGGACTTAAGGCTACTATATAACTTGTATCTGCTAAAATTCTTGAAAGTTGTTATAATTCATTGAATTCTGAGTTTAGAACACACTATAGCTTGTGATTATCTGACTCCCTAAAGAAAAGATAGTGGTAGAAATCACTTTGTAAAATATAGAAAGACTTCTTGAATACCTTACTGAATCTAGAAAAGACTGAATATGGAATCATGAAATAACCATAACAAAGAAGGTTCTTGAAGGATCTCAGAACAATAAATCAATCAGCATTTAGTAAGGAACTATTATGAACAAATGATTGTGTTAGGTCCAGAGAAATACAAAGACAGAATTTACATACTTTCGATCTCAAGGAGCTTACATTAAGGTGAGAAAAGAGAAGGGGCTGGGAAAAGTATTTTCAATTATGGTGGTAAAGAGGAAACTGGTACTAATATTAATGCCCTAAGAGTGAATACAGCTTAAAAGAATAGCTATAACTAGGTCTACCTGACATCCACATAGGGACCTATATATCCCATCTAATGTTCCTCTTTACAGATTTTATGTGCAACTTGAGAAAATCAATTATAACATTTTATTAACTGCTGTTAAACTATACCAATAAACTGTGTGACTTTGGTATGTATTTACTGAACCATACTTAATAAATAATAAGCTATATACTCACAAAACAAAGAGAGGAGAAAGAAAGAGAAACTAATACTTTGATACCTAGGAAAACTTTCTGGCAAGGATAAGATGGAGGTGAGTAGGTGGGGAAGTGATAAGCAGATAAGTATGTATTATGGAGCAAAATTTATTAAAAGATGTTATTTAAGTATTGCTGTTCAATTATGTCTGACTCTTTCTGAGACCATAGATCATAGCCATGAGCTTCTCCTGGCAAAGATACTGGAGTGCTTTGCTGCAGTACTAGATTAAGGCCAATAGAGCTGAAGTGACTTACCCAGGGTCACACAGCTAATACGTATCTGAGATCACATTTGAACTCAGGTCTTCCTAACTCCAGTCTGAGCATTCTATCTACTGAACCACCTAGCTGCTTTGTTATATAAGTATGATAACAAGCTGATATTCACCAAAGTCTTTACTTTCAATACCTCATATAATGGGATATATTGAATTTTAAAACGAATTAGCAGGCAAGGAAAGAGGGTGGAAAATGACTACTAAAACAGGAGATGCAACATGAAATACATGAAACAATTACTGAACAAGACTATTATTATACTTATCAGTATGATATGTTCATCTGACAGTGCCAAATTTTGTAGTACATAATACATACAAGAGAAATGTTGAGATAGAAGAGTTTGATTTGTCTGAATCTATCAGATAAGATCTCATGTGGGAGATACATTTATTTTGATCCTTAAAGCATGCATACATAGTATATGGATTAAGAGAAGTAGGCAGAGGAATGAGTAAAAACAAAGATATTGGCACGAACATGGTATGAAGTGGAGATAGCAAAGGAGTAAGAACAGAAGATTAATCAATCAGCAGAGTCAAGTAAACATGTTGTATTCATAAAAATTTATCATAGAATATTGCACACTTGAAGAATTAGGCAATAGGGTAAGACTTAGATTTCAATAGGTCCATGTCATATTCAACCCTCACATTTTACAGATGAGGAAAATGAGTCTTTTGGGTAAACTGGTCTACTCAAGGTCAAATAATTACAAAATGAGATAAATGAGTTTTTAACCCATCTTCTCACTCTAATCCCAATACCATCTCCTTTCAACCCCCATTGTATCACCTTCCCTCAAAAGTTTTTTAAAAACAAAATTCAACATAGGATCAAATGTTCTAAAATCCAGGAAACCAAATGTTAAAGGGAAGGGAGTCAAAGACATTTCCTGAATACCCACTGTGCTCAAAAGTTACTTCAGAACCATGGGGAAACAGAAAGAAAATTGTAGACATAGTTCATATCTTTTCATTTTCCATCTAAATCTGTACATCTATATCTATATCTATCTATATATATGTACATATATATATATATACATATCCATTTTTGTTAACAATACCTATTAGATCAAAAGCCCTCTGCTTCAGAGAATAACCCTCCCTTGTGACTCCCCAGCACAGTACTGTCCTTACAAGTAGGCACTAAATAAACCCTTGTTTAACTTTCAAAAGAAAAATGCCAAATATATTATTCCATTTAGCCTAGTAGATAAAGCACCAGTCTGAAAGCAGCAGTGACATATTACATTTCTGAATGATTCTCTCTGAAACCTTGAATAAATCACTTAATCTCTCTATTTGTGTCTCAGTTCCATCATCTTTCACACAGAGCTAATTCTGCACAACCTCTATCTACCTCTTAGGGAGGTCTGAATTTAATTAAGGAAGACCTGAAAAGTTCTTTGAAGTATTTGAAGGAAAGTGGTGTGGGATTTCATAGAATTTTAGAAGTAAAGCCAGAAGGAACTCTAGAGATCATCCAGTCCAACTGTCATGTGATAGAAATGTGGAAACTGAGGCCCAGAAAAGCTGAATGGCCTCCATGATTCCAGAAATTGCCACTGCTGTTGCTGAGAATTGAAATTAGGCACTCTGATTCTAGACACAGCCCTCCCTCCCTCCCTCTCTCTCTCTCTGTCTCTCTGTGTCTGTCTCTGTCTCTCTCTGTCTCTGTCTCTCTCTGTCTCTCTCTGTCTCTGTCTCTCTCTCTCTGTCTCTCTCTCTCTCTCTCTCTCTCTCTCTCTCTCTCTCTCTCTCTCTCTCTCTCTCTCTGTCTCTCTCTGACTGTCCTACCATACCTCTAAAGCATGTGTTGAGAGTCAATTTTTCTTTAGCCATTATAAAGGTAAGCACAGACTTTCTAAATGCAAACTGTGTGCCTTGTAGTGAAATCTTACACATAAAAGGGATTTTTGAAACATCTTCTCTCTTTGTGGCAGAATCATCTTAAGTAGTTGACCACATCAGCACCTCTTTATGCTGCAGACTTTTTACAGTCACAAAATAGAATAAAACAATAATTAAAGGGTTAAAGAGCATTTGTACCTCATCAGCTCCCAAGGATTCAATTATCCTCACTGTACTGATGATTTTCAGTTCTATTTATCCACCCTTAACCTCTCTTCTGACCTCCAGTCTCATCTCAGACTGCCTATTAGACATCACCAACTGGATGTCCTGTGGACATCCTAAGCCAAATGTGCCAAAAACTGAACTCCTTAACCCTCCTCCCTTCCAGACTTTCTGATTGCTGCTAAGAGCATCACCACCTTCCCAGGACCCCAAGTTCACAATCTGGGTGTCATTCTCATCTCCTTTCTCTCTAGCATCCCTCTCCCCATAGCCCATCAGTTGCCAAGGTTTTTCAATTTTATGATTTTTTTCCATTTGTAACATCTCTTGCATATTTCTCCTTCTCTCCTCTTACACTGCCACCAACTTGGTACAGATCCTAATGCGCTCATGCTTGGTCTGCTACAATAGTCTGCTGGTAGGTCTACTTGCCACAAGTTTCTCCCCAAACCACTCCATCCTACACTTAGCTGTCAAGGTCATCTTGACCATGTCACCATCACACATGTACACACACACACACACACACACACATTAAACTCCAGTGGCTCCATATCACTCCAAGATCAAATATGAAATCTTCTATTTGGGATTTAAAAGCCTTAATATTTTGCCTTTCTTTGCATTTCCAGTCTTTTTACACTTTATGTCCCACCTTTCCACCATACTTTTCCATCCAGTGACACTGAGCTCTTTGATATTACTTGAAGGAGACACCCCCTTCCCTGACTCCAGACATTTACATTGGTTGTCCTCCATGTATGAAAAGCTCTCCCACCATCCCTGCCCCATGGAATATCTGGCTTCTTTCTAGTCAACTGTAAAATTCCACCTTCTATTAAAAGTGTTCCCCAATCCCTCTTAATTCTAGGACCTTCCTTTTGTTAGTTATTCCAATATATCCTACATGTAGCATATTTGTACATAGTCATTTCCATATTTATAGAGTAGTTTGCTATTTCCTTCTCCAACTCATTTTATAGATGAGGAAACTAAGGAAAACAGCGAAATGCCTGAGGTCAGTTTTGAACTTGGGAAGATGAGTCTTTCTGATTTCAGGCCTGGCATCTAGCTGTCTCATGGCTATAGTATTGCACATGTGAAAGGAGTCTTAGAGATAACAACAGAATCACAGAATTTCAAAGTAGGATAGGATCTGAGAATTTCTTTGGAATAACCTATAACTAATAATCTCTCCTACCTCATCCCCAGCAGCTGGTTATCTTGACTTGGTTAAAATACCTCTAGTGATAGGGAACTCATTACATCCTCAGACTTCCTGTTGCACTTTTATGTAACTTTGTGAGAAGTTTAAGCAGGAAATATATTCTAGTGTATAACAACTCTGAGGGACAGAAAGCTCTTGCCAATACAAATAATCTTTTCTTGTTTCAAATTATTAATTATATTTTAATCACTCAGCCTACATATATATGAGACATTCCACTAGAGATCGACCTTTAAATCTGACAATAAGCCACTAATAGGCACAAAACATCCACTCATCCATTTTGAGTTACCTTATTCAACTATGGTCTGGAATATTTGCATCTTGTCCAAAAGGAAAATGCA
This sequence comes from Bettongia penicillata ogilbyi, assembly GCA_023548195.1. NCBI lineage: Eukaryota > Metazoa > Chordata > Mammalia > Diprotodontia > Potoroidae > Bettongia > Bettongia penicillata. Next base: position 5,466,781 of record JAJHZJ010000266.1, read on the forward strand.
AGACACTTTGTCAAGTAGTTGCAAAAATACAGTTAACTTATAGATGCATTCTCATACTCTATCAGTATAGTAACATAATCAGTCCTTTCAATTGTATCCAACACTTCACACCCTCTTTTGGGTTTTCTTGGCAAAGATAGTAGAGTGGTTTCTCATTTCCTTCTCCAGCTCATTTTTACAGATAAGGAAACCAAGACAAACAAGACTAAGTGACTTGCCCAAGATCACACAAGTAGTAAGTGTCTGAGGTCTACTCAAGTAGTAGGTGTCACTCAGGTCTACCTGACTCCAGGCCTGGTGCTCTATCTACTGCACCACTTTGCTACCCTGTATAGTAACACAGATGTATCTGTTATGTGCAAAGTACTGCTTTTCTCTCATTAATTGGTATGGAGGTGGGAAGGGAAGTTTTGGAGAGGAATATCAGACACGAGGCCTACATTCCTCATTGGAGACAGAAATGAGAAACCCTCTTTAAATGGTATGATAGCCCTTCTTATAGCTAAAACCCTTCATGCATGTCTTTTTCTGAGCCTTCCTTTCAAGTAAACAAATCTAGTTTTCCTTTGTTATTCTCGCTCCACAGGTTTTACCTCCTATCCTTCCATCAGTGCCCTTGCCTTTATTTGAATCCTTCGCAAGTTGTTTGCATCGTCTTGTCTAAATTGACTATGTTAGTGTACTAAGATGGTAATAAGAAAAGGAAATGAATAGGGATTTTGGATACATACGTGTTTATTTGTGTATTTTTACATGATCTGAATGTTGAAAAAGAAGTAACAAAGAAACCAATGCAGGAAAATAATTTGATTTAAAAGTGGCTTATAGACAACATTACAGGAAATAAATCTAATAATTTATCCTTTGTTTTATAAACACTCACTTATTTCTCACCAAGAAGCCCTCAAATATGGCTTGATTTCTGACAGTGAATGTTTCCTTCCATCAATATGGAAAATTCTGTGGGAATAAGCTGTTTGAATGTGTGGGTCTAAAGGGGCAGGGGTTGAAACTGTCAGTAGGATCTAATTTTGATCTCTGATCTAGATTGAAAAATAAATCTACATTTTCTGTTTAATGATGACAATTTAAATGTTATAGTTCAAATTCTGACATTTTATTTTTCAAGAGGAACAAAGATGAGGTGAGTAGGAATAAACATCTTGTGTTTATGGGTAAAAAGAAGAAAATATCTGTTAAAATTGTCTCAGGGTGCTTTAGTTACTGAACTTGGGAAGACATGCATTTTTCCAGTAATTAGTAAAGCTGGTATGTATCCCTTCACGATCACATTCAACCTTTAACGTACTGACACAATTTCCCTTGATTTGGTTTAGTTTCTAGTTGGAAAGGAAGAAAGGAAGAAGGAAGGAGGGAGGGAAAGAAGAGAGAAAGAAAGAAGGAGAGAGAGAAAGAGAAAGAAACAAAGAAAGGAGGAAAGGAAGGAAGGAAGACAGAAAGAACAAAAGAAAAAGAAAGAAAGAGAGAGGAGAAAGAGAGAGAGAATGAAGAAAGAAAGGAAGAAAGAAAGAAAAGAAAGAAAGGAAGGAAGGAAGAAAGAAAGAAAGGAAAGAAAGAAAGAAAAAGAAGGAAGGAAGGAAGGAAGGAAGGAAGGAAGGAAGGAAGGAAGGAAGGAAGGAAGGAAGAAGAAAGAACAAAAGAAAAAGAAAGAAAGAGAGAGAGGAGAAAGAGAGAGAGAACGAAGAAAGAAAGGAAGAAAGAAAGGAAAAAGAAAGAAAGAAAAATAAGATGAAGGAAAGAGAGGAAGGAGAGAGATTCAAAAACGGGTTTTCCTGAGAGATCCCCTACAGCACATATTATTCGAACTGGGTTTCATGAGCTGAAGAAGGAAACAGCAAACCACTCCATTGCCAAGAAAGCCCCAGATGAAGTCATGAAGAGTCAGACATGATGGAAACGACTATACAACAGCACACTTTTCTACCAATTAGCATTTAAAGACTCATGGTTAATCCTGTATTTCCATCACATGAATTCAATGTTTATCTCCATTATTCTTTGATACTGTATAGTGATTCGATTGGAAATAACCATTTGACATTTAACTATGTGATTTAGATTTTTTAATGAGTATTTTTGTATTCATGCTTATGCACTTTCATGGAGAAAGTGGCATAGGTGACTTATTTACTGTATGATATTTCGTTGAGGATACTATTTCACTTGATTTAATTAGGGAGTTTATTTTTTGCTGTTCATTTGTTTTTTCAATAACTAAATTTATTTTATTTTCAGTCCCAAATTCTGTCTCTCACCTCTCCTTCCCCCATCCACTGAGAAGGTAAGAAAGCTAAAGCCCTTATAGAGACAGGGGGGGGGGGGGGGAGACAGAGAGAGACAGAGACAGAGAGACAGAGAGAAACAGAGATATTCATGCAGATTCCTTCATTAGCTATGTCCAAAGTTAGAAAGACAAGAAAATGTATTTCAATGAGAATTAAGTCCAGCTGTTCTCTACATGGATGGGTATTTTTTTTTAAACTGTACTCAGTAACCCAAAACTATATGAACATTTTCATGTTTCAAAAACTGTATTTTAAACTCTACTGTTAAAAATTACAAAATATTATTCAAGTAAATGCTGAAAAAATATCCCTGATAATTTTAAAGTCTCCCTATCTAAAAGATTCATTAACTCCACTCAGTCATGGACTTCTAACTCCATGTGTGTAGACAGTACCATGCCTATCTCATTTTCCTTCCTCTCCAAACCCAACATAGAGTACAGTGAAATCTTTTGCAGGTACTTGGCAAACATTGATTAATTCATTAATTTGAAAGTTGTGATAATTTTGGTAATGACTGCTCTGCAATGTATCTGATACATTTAACAAACTTTGAAAGAAGGATTTATTAAGCCAATCATCAATCCAATTTTTATTAATACCCATTGACTTATAAGCCAAAAACATCATTAATATTAATATTCATTTAATATTAATATTTTTATTTGTTTAGGAAAGCCATTTTCCTTAAGTAACATAGTGTTAGTTTATTTCTATTTGTCACGAGGACCTACAAGGACATACGCAGAGATACAGATATGCTGTTATTTTGGTGGTCTACGCCTGTGGTTTATCTAGTGTGGGTTACCTACATCACCTCTCAGACACATAATACTGTACTCTTAAAATTATATACAGTAAAACTATAGCTTTTCTATCAGAATCTGCATGCTTGGTCATGTAGGGAAATATGAGTAAGGATCCCCCTCTGTCAGTGTAAATAAGCATCTATTCTTCAATTTATAGTCCTAGAGAATTGCCTGAGGCCAGAAGTAGTTAAATGATTTGCACAGTGTCACATAGTACATGTCAGAGAGAGGAACTGGAGACCAGGTTTTCCTGACTCCAAAGCTCTATTCAGGACTTCCTGATTCTATCCACTATTTAATTAGGCAATGTTGTACTATGTAAAGAACAATGTATGTGGAGTCTAAAGAATCAGCTTCAGATTCTACTTTCTCACTTGTTACCTGTGAGTCCTTGGCCAAATTACTTAGCCTCCTTAGAGTTTAGTCTCCTCATCTGCAAATTGAAGGGGCTGGACTAACCATCTTCTAAGCTCAACTCCAGCAATAGATCTTTGATATTACCTATATTATCTCTCATTTATTAATATTTGTCAATAATTCCAACTAATTTCAATTTCATTTTAGGAAGTAGTAATCCAAACCAACAAAGCAGTGATTAAACACTCACTATGTACAAAATCCTGAACCAGGTTCTGGGGATTAAAAAAACACTATGAAAAACAATTTCTGCCTTCAAGAAGCTTAATATATGAGGGCATATAACATGAAAACTGATACATTTGTAAAATGCCATCTGGATAAAATTCCCTATCTTCTTCTTCTTCCCTCAATAGGTTTGGTGCTCAGAAGGCAGGTGACTACTTCTCTGCTCAGAGTTCTAATTGGACTTTTTAGGAGAGTTGCTCATGAGCCCCAACAAATGCATGGTCCATTTACTGCCAATAAATTAGAATTTAGAAAGGTATATTTACTAAGCATGTGTAGTAGGAAGAATTAGTTCAAAGACAATCTTTTCACAACCTGATATACATACTCTCGTGGTTTCATATGGGGTTTATGGGAAAAAAGGAAAAAAAAAGATTTCAAATTTTTAAAACCCATGTATCAGAGTGGTAACTCTTTTTAGTTGTGAGAAGTTGAATTTTGTTTTGTGGTTGTTTTTTGCTCATTAATTGGTTTTGTTTTATTTTGTTTTTTCCCCTACATGGAGTTTTTGAGGGTTGGTGCCTTTAAAGCATCCCAAAGTATTTCCTTAGTGTTTCTGGTTTGTCCTCAGTGAATCCTTCAACTCCTAAAGTAGATTATGATCCATTATTGCCCTGAGAACACTGTTATTAACATGACAAGTTGAAATTTATGAAATCTTCTTAAGATTATCCTTTGGTCAGCAGGGGTTGGGGCAGAATTTTCCCCAGGTAAAATTTCTTGATTTGCGATTAGACTAATTTGCTGCTGAAATGACCATGTTGAAATGCTCTCTTCTATAGACAAACCCATAGTTATGAGTTATTCTTTCAACCAATCCCAACCAGGGATTGTGTGATTATCTAATTTTATCTAATGATCCAAGTATTTCATTTTTCTCAAACTTATTAAGGACTATTTTATACTAAATTTATATTTTTGCCTGTTTTAATTCGGATTGATTTAATTCATTATCAGAAATGAAAATATGCAAATTATATTGCAATAAAATGGTCCTTTGCAATTCTGTGATTCCCTGATATCTTCTGTGAAGACTGGAATTAAACCATTCCATAGAGATTTATCAGCATCTACAGACATTTTGTTTTGCTAATTGCTACATTTACTTTCATAATATTCAATTTAAATGCTCCCAATGATCTTTAGACTCTAAAGGAGTCACTTGCAAAGCTATTTCTGTTAGTAGTAAAAAAACAAAAAACAAAACAAAACAAACAAAAAACCTGTTTTGATAATAGACTCAGAGTCATAGACAAAGATCATAATTTATCAAAATAAAGCAATTTATATAACTGAACAACCTGGGAGGTCAGATGCAGTGTCAATATCTGATTGGAACAGGGCCAGACCACTAAGAGTGGCCATGAGTCCTTCTGAAGTTTAATATGGAGATTTGTATTCTGATGCCTACATTAGTTCATAGTCAATTCTTTTATGTTTTCACTTTGCCCAGAAGTAACTCTTCAGCATCCAGTATTCTCTTGGATGAGATTATAGCTACCAGTGTCACCAGAATTATCAGTATTATTTCTAAATTCAGTCTGACAACGTAATAATATTGATTGATTTGTATTACCTGAGAGTGATGATGCCTGTGGCTTTTGGTTAAATAATATTTGTCTCAATTGAGTAAAAAACATTTATTTTCTGAAAAATAAATTAAATCTCTATTCAACCTTTACAATGGAAACAAAACAAAGAAAATAAATGAGGAACAATAAGAGGGCTTTAATATAATGCAGGACTTATGGAAATACTCTAGTTTCCATGTGATGCTGTTGAATCTGCCACTTTTTTGGCCTCAAGTCAAATGATAATTCACAGCAGATAATTCAAGCATCACCTTAGGCAGGCTTGTCACATTGGATATTTCACAGAAAACAGTGGCCAAAGCAGCTGCTTAAGGGGATTATAACTTTTGCTGGCTGTGAATCCCTAAGGGCAACAAACACTCCTGAAAGGGACTGTACAGTGTAGATTGTGAAAACCTCTTTGCTATCAGCTTTTCTTTGGTGAATGTCTTGTTATCAGTAAATGGGCTCAGCAGTTATAATTCTTCATTAGCTGTATGGTAGCAAAATATTTAAAGGTACTTATGGATTGGTAAGGAGTAAAAATGGCAAAAGAGTCATGGATCCCACAAGCAAGTCAATCGTAGATCCAGGACTAAAACAAGATTCTAGAAATGCTACTAAACCATAGAGCCAACTTCAGAGGGTAGTAGATTGAGTGCAGGGTTTGGACTCTAAAAGATGTGAGTTCAAATCCTACCTTGGATATTTAATAGTCCTATTACCTATGACAACATACTAAACCTTTCTTAGCCTCAATTTTCTCCTCTATAAAGTGGAGATAATAATACCTCGCACAGTTGCTTGTTTCAGTGATATATATGTAAAGTGCTTTGCAAACCTTAAAGGTCAACATATATTTGAATTATCAAGCTGCATTTCACTTGCATTTTTTTCTTTAAAAATGTGTTTTGGGGCAACTAGGTAGCAAAGTAGATAGAGCACCAACTAGATGGCACCAGTGGATAAAGCACCAGCCAATCAGGAGGACCTGAATCCAAATATGGCCTCAGACACTGACTAGTTGTGTTACCCTGGCCAAGTCTCACCAATTGCCTCCAAAATAAAGTGTTTTGCTTTTAAAAATATGCTTTTAGATGGGAGAGCAACTGGATCTATGATTCATTCCTTGAGGCAAAGCCTTCCCTATTAAAGTAGATGGGTATCTTCTTCATGGCTTATAGCCTTAAGAGAACTGTCTAGAGCAATGAGAAATTAAGTGACTTCCCCAAGCTCATACATCCATCTCAGAGGAGGGTCTTGAACCTACATCTTCCTGGCTTTGAGACCATGTACTTACTATGATATCCTGCCTCCTTCACATTCATGACTATATCATAATATTTACATTGATATGAGGTTACAGGTTCAATTATGATATGATTCTGAAAGATTTTTATATAAAAGAGGGATTAGACCTGTTATACTTGTCTTAGCAGAGCCAAGTTGGAGTATCAAGTAGATGATACAGAGGCAGACTCAGAATATGTCTAGAATAAATAAGCCAAAATTTTCTAATAAATGGAATATAGTGATTCAGGAAGGTTTATGCTGTCCCCCACTAAAAGTCTTTAAGTTTGAATATCCATTAATTACATAATTCACAGAGGGAATACTTAGCCAAGTATGGATTAGATTCTGTGAATTCTTAAATACTTTCCCACTTTGAGAATCAGCGATTCTTTAAAGGAGAAATTGATGATAATAGTAGGGATCATGGAAGACATGATCTGCTACAAAGTCTGGCCAAACTGTGGTCATACTCAAAGTGTTTAGATGAACTCCAAAAGGGTCGTCTAAGTGGATGAAAAGAAGAAGCAGGGAGAAGAAGGATATGAATGTTCGTGCTTATTCCCACACCCAAATTAGAAACTGGTTTGTGTTTGATTACAAGAGGACAAGGAGATAATACTTATCAGATGAAACAAAGCAAGGAAACTGATTTTTTTCCCTTAGTATCCCTCGGACTAGAACCTGATTTATAATAATCATAATAGATTCCTGATTTAAAGATTACTCACTGAAATAACTATTCTCTCCAGTGTGGTCAGCCAGTTTCTCAGTGTGGAAAGTATTGAGTAAAGAATGTAGACTTGAGGAGTGGAAGTGATTATGATGCAAAAGGTATGAAAACATATCTTTCTGATTCTCAAAGTGAAGATAATTGGAAACTGGCAGGGGGAACTCTTTTGACATCAGAAATAACCTCATTTTAAACAAGCAAGAGAACAAAATATCTGAATAAAGAAATTGGCCTTCACATGTATTTGCCACCTGAATCCTGATATGGTCTAACAAGCCAACCTATCACATTTTACATTTAAAATGTTAGGTTTCAGGCATTGAGAAGAGTTGAGACTTCTCTGCATAGAATATGTGATAGAAAGTGAGAGCAATTAAATTTATAATATAAAGAAATAGGCAACTATCTGAATTCTAAACCTTTTCCTACTTAGGAAAATGGATTTACAAATGGATTACTGTTTGACAATAACTCAGTCACCTTTAATATCAAGCTTGAATTATATGAAGTTTGGCAATTGTATGGGTTTCCAAAGTACTTTCTGAAAAAAGGTTAGAGATGAATTGATGAGTTTTTGAACTTGATGGGTTAATGCACTAGATGGCACTAATGCATGCCTTTTATGTATTATAAAAATAAAATTTCATGTTGGAAAGGAAAGCACTTTACACTTGAAATGGTTTTTAATCAGGTATTTTAGAAAAGTTCTTTGATATGTTATTTTTATTTTCTCATTACCATGTTCAGATCATCAGAAAAAAGAATTAATTATAGCCACTTTGATATTAAGTGAATTTCAAATTGAAAATAAATAATTCCTGGAATTTTTTTTAAAACCCAAAGAAACTAATTTACTTGAGGCTAGATGCGAAATTATTCTAACATGTAAGGATTAAGGAGCTCAATACAAGTGAAAAGTTTTGTACCAATTACATGGCTTTTCCATGAACTTTATTTATCCAAAACATTAAAGTGTCAGAAAATAAATAAATTCTTTAGTTTCTTAAATAGAACATAACCTGCAATATATGTTAAATTGTAGACCCTACAGTATTCTCTCCTCAAGGTTATTAGACTAAAAATTTTCCAATACTGAAAATATATGTACTTCCTTTTACTTAAAAAAGCAAAGATAAGCTAAGGATTACTCCCTCTCCCCAAATATGAAGCTATGAATTAAGTTGGACAGATAACTGACATAGTGAATGGAGTAAGATGTCTGGAGTCAGGAGATTCATGTTCCTAAGTTCAAATCCAGCCTCAGACACTTTCTATCTGTGTGACCCTGGGTAAGTCATTTAACCCTGCTTGCCTCAGTTGCTCATCTGTAAAATGAGTGGAGAAGGAAATGGCAAACCACTTTAGTATCTTAGCCAAGAAGATCCCAAATAGGGTCACAAAGATTCAGACACAAGTGAGACAACTGAACAACAACAAATTAATGAAGTTAAATGGTTTTGAGAGAGTTTATTTTCTTTACTCCATTAAAAGAAAGGCCCAGTCATAGATATCTTTAGTTCATGCTTGTTGTTTCTTTGCCTGAAATGTATGGAATGTTATAAACTCCAGCAATTCCCATTAAGAATCATTATTTTGATATGATGTGATATGATATACAATATGATAATTTTCCAGAAACATTTAAAAATAGCCAGTCAATCTTGAACTTCTGTGATGTCATTGTTATTAGTGGTGTTACTGTTGTTGTAGTTCACAAGATAGGAAGTTGGAGGTGGGGTGGAGCCAAGAGGGCAGAGTAGAAAGATGGACCTGCTCTAGCTCTCCCCTCAAAGCCCATAAAACACCTGTAAAAAATGACTCTAAACAAATTCTAGAGCAGCAGAAGCCACACAACCAGATAGTGAAAGAGATTTCCAGGCCAAGACAGCCTGGAAGGCTGACAGAAAGAGTCTATCACACTGGGCTCAGAGCAGAGCACAACCCAACCTTGCAGGCATAATAGGGATAGGACTGGATCAGGTTTCAGGGCATGGAATCCTGGATAGCAGCTATAGTTCCCAGATACCTCAACCCACAAATGCCAAAGATAGCTTCAAAGGTCAGTGAGAAAGCTCTTTCACCTAAGTGAGAAGGGAACACAGTCTGGCCCTGGGCCCAGCCCCAGGACAGTAGTGGAACCCTCGGCCTAAAGTACCTAGGGGAATCAAGCAGTTGATCTGGATGTCAGACCTGAGAGGCAGTTCTGGGTGAGGAACAGCACTGGTATGGTGGAGCTGGAGGCAGTTGTGGAGAGGGAACCCTACTCACAAATCCTGGGCAGAAAAACTTGCAGTTGCTCCCAGATCAGAACACAAGCCAGGAGAGGAGTAAACACCTCTCCCTTGATTGTGCCACCTTGGAGGAACTAAGAACTTACAGATCCCTAAAGTATGCCCTCCTCTTGACAAAGGTCTCAAAAGTCAAGAAACAGGCTGGGAAAGTGCCCCCAAAAGGGGAAAAACTAAGAATATGGAAGGTTACTTTCTTGGTGAACAGGTATTTTCCTCTACCCTTTCAGATGAGGAAGAACAAAGGATACAATCAGAGTAAGACATCAAAGTCAAGGCTTCTGTATCCAAAATGAATATGAAATGGTCTCAAGTTATGGAAGAACTCAAAAAATATTTTGAAAATCAATAAGAGAGATGGAGGAAGAACTGGGAAGAAAAATGAGAGTTGATGCAAGAAAATCATGAAAAGCAAGTTAATAGCTTGCTAAAGGAGACTCCAAAAAATGCTGAAGAAAATAATATCTTTAAAAATAAACTAACCCAAATTGAAAAAGAGATCTAAAAAGCCAATGAGGAAAAGAATGCTTTAAAAAGTAGAATTAGGGAAATGGAAAATGAGGTTCAAAATTCAATGAAGAAAATAGTCCTTTAAAAATTAGAGTGGAGCAGATGATGTTGTGAGAAATCAAAAAATTACAAAACAAAACCAAATGAAAGAAAAATTGAAGATAATGTGAAATATCTCATTGGAAAAACAACTGACCTGGAAAATAAATTCAGAAGAAACAATTTAAAAATTATAGGGCTACCTAAAAGCCATGATGAAAAAAATAGAGTGTAGAAGTCATCTTTTATGAAATTATCAAGGAATACTGCTCTGATATTCTAGAACCAGAGGGTAAAACACATATTTAAAGAATCCACTGATCACTTTGTGAAAGCAATCCAAAAAGAAACACTCCTAGGAATACTGTAGTCAAATTCCAGAGTTCCCATGTCAAGAAGAAAATATTGCAAGCAACCAGAAAGAAACAATTTGAGTATTGTGGAAATGCAATCAGGATAACACAAGATATAGCAGCTTCTACATTAAGGGATCAAAGAGATTGTAATATGATATTCCAGAAGTCAAAAGAACTAGAATTAAAACCAAGAATCACCCACCCAGTAAAATTGAATATAATACTTCAGGGGAAAAAATGATCATCCAAGGATATAGAGGATTTTCAAGCAATCTTGATGAAAAGACCAGAGCTGAAAAGAAAATCTGATTTTCAAACACAAGAATCAGGAGAAGCTTGAAAAGGTAAACAGGAAAGAAATCATAAGGGACTTAGTAAAGTTGAACTGTTTACATTCTTACATGAAAAGATAATATTTATAACTCTTGAGACTTTTCTCAGTATTTGGGTAGTTAGAACAATTAAATACATATAGACAGAAGGCACAGGGTAAGTTGAATAGGAAGGGATGATATAAAAAAATAAAATTAAGGGGCAAGTGAGGAATATATTGGGAGGAGAAAGGGAGAAATAGAATGGGGCAGATTATCTTTCATAAAAGAGGCAAGAAAAAACTTTCCAATGGAGGGGAAAAGGATTAGAGTAAAGCTAACTCACATCACATTTGACTTAAGGAAGGAATAACATACACACTCAATTTGGTATGAAAATCTATCTTACACTACAGGAAAGTAGAGGAGAAGAGAATAAGTGGAGTATGGGGGAGATGATAGAAGGGAGGGCAAATGGGAGGAAGGATTAATTAGAAGTAAACACTTTTAGGAGGGACAAGGTCAAAAAAGAGAATAGAATAAATGGGGGTCAGAATAGGATGGAAGGAAATATAGTTCGTCTTTCACAACATGACATTTATTTAACTTTTTTGCACAACTAGACATATATAGCTTATACTGAATTGCTTGCTTTCTCAGTGGAGGTGAGTGGGGAGGGAGGAAGAGAGAAGTTGGAACTCAAAGCTTTAGGAACAAATGTTGAGAACTGTTTTTGTATAAAACTGGGAAATAAAAAATATAGGTAATGGGATATAGAAATCTATCTTGCCCTACAAAAAAAAAGAGAAAAGATGGGGATAAGGAAAAGGAGGGGTGTGATAGAAGGGAAGACAGATTAGGGAAGGGGTAATCAGAATGCATGGTTTCTTGGGGTGTGGGGAGAGGAGAGATGTGGAGAAAATTTGCAACTCAAAATCTTGTGGAAATGTATATTGAAAACTAAAAATAAATAAATTTAAAAAATTAAATTAAAAAAAAACAAGGTAGGGAGTGGTTAGGGTGGGGCTTATGTATGTTGGTGAGGTGGTAGGCAGGGATTTGAACCTATGATTTCATCAATATATGGAACTTTTATGATGTGGAAACTTTTTCTAATGATGTATTAGAGAGTTTGCTAGGGGCACTTAGGGAAGCTAGGTGGTGTAGTGGCTAGATTGTGGGGCCTGAAGTCAGGAAGACTTAGTTTCCTGAGTTCAAATCTGACCTCAGATACGTGTTACTTGTGTGACCCTGGATAAGTCACTTAACCCTGTTTCTTATTTTCTTCATCTGAAAAATGAGCAGGGGAAGGAAATGGCAAACCACTCCAGTATCTTTGCCAAGAAAATCCAAATGGGATCGTGAAGAGTAGGACAAAACTGAACCACTAAAAAGAAAAACCTAAGGCACTTAGAAGTTAAGAAATTTCCCCTTTGCTACAAGGCCTGTTTTAGGATTTGAACTCAGGTCTTCGTGACTATAAAGCCAAATTTTCTCCATGAAATTATTCTTTCTTACATCCTACTGCCTATTTTCTCCCCCCGCACCCCACACTCAATCTGTTTGGATGGACATTTCCTATTTTTCTCCTTTCTTTATCCCCATGGTTTTTCCTTGTCCATCATCCCATAGTAATTGGTAATTCTTGTTTTGATTTTATAAATGAATTTGATCCTATTGCTTTTAGGTATGTCTTTACTTGGAATCAAAATGCATGTGGGGGAAAGGAGATGGCTCTCCATTGCTTCCTGTGTATTTTATAAAGTATATAAGGTAGAACTCTCCAGTTTTATCTTGGGAGGTTAAAAGAGTACTCTAGGAGGTTATCACACTAGTTTAGTTTAATTAATGATTCCATGAGTATCCAACAATGGAGAAGCTTCAAATTTGAACTTAGATTTCCCTTGGAAACTGTTGTGAATATATCCTCCAAGTCCTTGTGGGAACTCTCCTTGGTTGTCTTAGGTTCCATTTCTTTTCTAGGGGTAGGGAGATTAATCTGTTTTGTTTTTCACTTTAATCAATTGTTTCTTTCCTTGTCTTTTACGCTGTTGACTAGAACATGATCTGATAGCTTTTACTGGGTATGAGAAGGTGGCATGGGTGATTATGTGGTCTAAAGAATTTTAATCCTAACAGCAATGGAGAAAGTCCAAGGGATTAAAATGGCTGCCTCAAAGTTTTTATGCTGTTCAATTTTGTTTTCCTGTGATGTATGAAGATTTGACTTTAAAAGATATATATTCAAACCCTGGCTCTGCCCATTACTAAATGTTTCCTCTTAGAGAAGCCACTACATCTCTGTAGACTTCATCTCCAAAATGAGGATTTATTATATCATTGGCAATATTTGTTTTCAGCATAAACTCTTAACTATACTAATCATAAAACAAGAATAAACATGTCAAATCTAAGTAATTAAATCAACAAGAATTTATCTTAGTTAAAGCTGAAACAATAAAGGAAGGAGTTGAAATAACTCCACATTGCATAAAAACTACTGAAACCAAAGAAGAAATCCAAATCTTCCAAATTTCCCGTTGACCTAAACCACTGCATTTCCCCCTTGGAAATGGAAAGGGGACAAAATTGGGGTAGCTGAAGATTCAGAAATAGAAGGAAAGGGGTTTCTGTATCTGAGAGAAAGGGATCTACAAGTTTAGATGTGCATTAGTCTTCTGGAAAAATTTATAACAAAGGAAACAAGCCAGATCACCAATCACCTAACTCAATGAAGCTATTTGCCTAGCCATGGGAAACAGTACCTTCTGTACAGGAAAAAAAAATGCATAGCAATAAAAGTGGGTGGGGTCAACAATGAGGAGATAAATTCTATATAAAATATGCTGAATAAAAGAAAAAAAGAACAAAATGCAAAAATGGGAAGAGAAAAGCATTGGGTATAAGCCAAATTCTCTAGCAGAGAAATCCATCACGAGAGAAAAAAGTAAGATTTTTTAAACTTACTTGGCAAACAGATCCAGGAGAAATAATTTAAAAATTATTGTTCTACTTGAAAAGTAAACATAAATAATGTTAAAAATAAAAAAAGCCACACTACAATGAATAAATATTTTATTTTACAGAAAAATGAATAAAAATTTCTACTATAAAAGAGAGCAAGATAAATTGTACAATTTCCTAGTGATCATAGAACAAAAACAAAACATTCAAGAATGGTTTTAAAGAAAAACAAAACATTCAAAATAAGAGAATAAAATGTGAATCATGCCAGAAATGGATATTTGGAAAGAATAAATAAGACCAATATAAGAATAAATAAGCTACAGCATGCTATCCAAGAGACTCTCCAAAGTAAAGGTGCTTATGAGAAAAAAAGAGAGATTGACAAAATTGTGTCTAAAAGGCACAAAAGTGGAAGAAAATTTGGAGAAAAAGTTAAAAAAAGACAGTAACTTTCTAGCATAGAAAATAAGGTAATTTAATGATGATAGGTATCTTAGAAAAAATAATAATTCCAAAGAAGCAAAAAAAAATCCCATGCTACAATAATTCAAGAAAATTCCACAAATGCTGTAAAACAAACATAAAAAATAATTAAAATAATCTACATATCACCATCAGAGAAGAAAAGAAAGAATGAACAATTGAATTAATATTCCCTGGACTAAAAACAAGCTTCCCTACCTTACAAATATATCAATATGAGCCTTTATAGGAGGAAGAATGTTTCTGGAATGGGGAAGGTAGAGGGAAGATCTTGAGGGAAATAGAAAATGCTTTCACATCTAGTGCAGGTATAAAAAGAAAGTGCAGGGAATATTCACTCTTATGTCAAGTATGGGAGACTGTGGAAATTAGGGTGAAAAGCAGCAGAGGGGAAGGACTTGATCATCTTGGAAGAGAAAATGTAGAAACATAATTGAAACAGATTTCCATGAAGTAGGAGAGGTAGGGGCCTAAAAGTTATTTATTTAGACTAAATTATCATCTAAAGAGATCACCTAAATGAGAAGAAAAAGTTTAATATCCACTTAAAAAATAGAATGGATAAGAAAAAACAATTTCAGCAACACACTACAAACAAGAAACAAGTGAAAAATAGAGATATGCACAAAGTGAAAAAGGAGACTGGAAAAAGAAAAAAGGTTGTTCATGTTGTGATTCCAAGGAAATAGAGCTTTAGTCACACTTTAAGGTAATTTTAAAAAATTATATTATCATGAGAGACTAATGGTAAAATTATGCTGGAAATGAAGAAATATAATTTAATATATGTGAAATAAATGGACGTAGGATTGATAAGGAAAAATTTACTGAATATATATGTGTATGTATACACACATACATACACACATGTGTGGTGTGTGTGTGTGTAAATGATATAGGTAGAAATAATGCTTTATATGAGACTTTAATGTTTATCTCTCAAACTTGAATAAAATAAAAAGAAAGAAGTCAATAAGGATGGAGGAAGGGAGAAAAGAAGGGAGGAAAGGGAGAAAAGAAGGGAGGAAAGGAGGAAAAGAAGGAAGAAAAGAAGGAAAATACTGATGAATGAAAAGGGAGGGTGTAAAAGAAAGGGAGAAGGTAGAGAGAGGGTAGCTTTTCTTGGAATATTTTTTGTAGCATAATATAAGTGGATACGGCATGGAAAGGAATAGAATAATTATTCAAGTACCTACTGTGTGCCAGTGTGTTAAAGACTTCACAAATATTACTCTACTAGATAGATAGACAGACACACAAACAGACAGGTAGGCAGGCAGACAAACAGACAGAGAGAGAGAGACAGATAGTCAGTCTACATAAATATAGGATGTTTGAGAAATCTTAGTTCGGTTTTAAGTTTGTACAGATTTGGAATATGGTCTGTGTTTATACAAATCTGTGCACATATATACACAGAGATACGTGTACACCATATAAATTTAAAATTTATATATTTAAAGAATATTTGTGTGTACAAATATGTATATAGGTATGTATACATACACATATGCATATATTAATACATATATATGTACATATGTAGAGATATGTTGACCTGTTTTTGTCTCTGTCTCTGTCTGTCTGTCTGTCTCTCTCACACATACACATACACACGCACATACAAGAATACACACATACACACCTCATATAGATACACTAAGTGACGATACCCAGAATAATGAATGAGTCAAAGAACAAATTACAAAAAAAAAAAATGAGAGTTATGTAAAAAAGAAGGATAACAAAAAGACATTTCTGGAACACATCTTATGGAGTCTTCAGAGGAAAAGTTATACATCTGAAAACAAACATTAAAAACTAGAAAGATGGAAGAAGCATCTTATTTAAAAACCTAGAAATGCTACAAAGAAATCCAAATAATAAGCCTCTAATGAGAAACATAAAATAAGCAAAAACATAGAAGTCTTGAAAATTTGAAGAGAAATATATAAAATGGAAAACAAAAAAATTTTAAAATGATAAAAAAATTAAGAACTGAGTTTTTCAATTAACAAAATCAATGAACAATTGAAGTTATAATAGAAAAAGAGAAAAATAAAAACATTAAAATAGCCATATGAATTCAAAATGAACAGAGAGAAAATAAATATACGAGCATCTACTACATGTGTTATACATGCTAACAAAACTGAGAATTTAAATTAAGTAGATAATTACTGTCACAGTTGGGCTCAAAGGTCTGGAGCATTGAACCTCCTCAATCTACATGAAAGGGCCTAACTGCTTTGAATTCATATATATTGATTTACTAGAATCCACTGACTAAAATGACTAAACAATAATCATCACCACAACAGCAAACTATATGCTGCCTTGAAAACATTCAGTCCTAGAGGAACTTGACCTTCAATGAGAAGACTTAGACTCTCCTTTTCAGAGCCTCTGACTTTTTAAATCTATTACCCTATTGAAAAATTTCTTAAAGCTTAGTTTTCCCCAAATGAGGAAGTAGAAAATACTCATGAAACAATGTAAATCAAGTATGGGACAGGTATTTATTTCCAACACACAAAAGAAAGGTTTAATACAAAAGGTTCTTAAAAGTGTACATTGACAAAAACTTAATAATCAGCAAATAAGAATTACTGTTATGTTAGAAGGTTGAGACTTAAACAGAAAAACCTAAGTTTTATAGCACTGCATTTCAAATTAGCTCTCCTTTCACTTTAATTCTTCAGTTTCTCTCTCAAAATAGCTGTTTTATGACAAGCCAATCAAGAAAGAGATTGGCCTTATCCTCTGAAAGATGGCCATCTTCTTCAAGACTCGCTGGAATACCAGACTGTTACTGAAG
Source organism: Bettongia penicillata ogilbyi (assembly GCA_023548195.1). Taxonomy (NCBI): domain Eukaryota; kingdom Metazoa; phylum Chordata; class Mammalia; order Diprotodontia; family Potoroidae; genus Bettongia; species Bettongia penicillata. The sequence goes on from JAJHZJ010000266.1 coordinate 5,483,907, forward strand.
TACAGCTAGATCCAAAAATGCAGCCAGGATCTTCAGATTTGTCTTCTCTCAGAGGTTGCCTCCAAGACTGTACACCTTTAGCACAGAATCACTATTCAGTGTGACCTATACTCTGTAAAGAAAAAGCCAAAATAAAACAAACAAACCAAAATAAACCAGCCACATCTCAGATTCAACCATACGAAACTGAGACCACTTACTTGTTCTTGCTGCCACATTTCTATGCTGGCCTCCACCTACCTCTCCAGTGATCATTTCAAAGGCCACTCATATGCTTAATAGCCAGGAAAAGAAGATTCACCTGAGGGTGTTACTCCATTTTAAAGTTCCTAGTCCTGCTTACTGGCCAATAACAAGATTGCTTTTTCATCTTCAAAAGGTCGAATCCTGATCTGAGTCCAACATGGCTAGTCAGAAGCAGCCAGGGATTTAGTCAACCTCAACACACCTAAGTGCTGTGCTTGTACACATGTTGGCTTGGAAGAAGGCAGGCCACCTCTGCATATGTCCTGTTAAAAGCCACAGAAGTATCTAAAATGGCAAATTTAACAACGAAAAGTAGAGACTTCAATTTCGATTGAATAACACATATAGGAACTGCCAAAGTAGGGTGAGAACCTTTTTGTCCAGACAGATTTATAAATGAATTCTCTTAAATATTTAAAGGATGATGAATTTGCCATGTTTATTTTCAATGACTGAGGAAGAAAGCACTATAATGCATTCCCTTCTCACCACCTCCATTTCTTAACCCTTAGCTTCCTTCACAGTTTAGGTCAAGCATCATCCCCTCCCTACATGAGGCCTGTTTTAATCCCCTCAGCTTCTGGAGCCTCTCTCTCAAATTATCTGTACTCACTTCTTTATGCCTACTCAAACACTCACATGTTATCTTCTTTCTTTAAATACAGGGTCTGGGAAGACAAGGACTCTCTTACTTTGTCTCTGTGTTCCCACTTCCTGGCTCAGTGCTTGGTCCATAGTAAGTCCTTAACAAAAATGCCTGTTGATTGATTCTATCTAGTTATCTATCAGCATTGAATATGAGCAAGTTTGATTAATAATAAGGAATGCATTTTCACATTCCTTATCTTCCTTCAGGTGTCATCTCCTCTCTATGGGTTATTCATACATAATTCTCTGAGTTATTTGTTCTGTCTCTCCTCAGCTGTCTTTCAAGCTCTTTGATCTCTTCCTTTGGCTTCCTGACTTCCTCCTGGTAAAGGACTAGCACATAATAGGTGCTTAGTAAATGCTTATTTCCCTCCCTCCCTCCCTCCCTTCCTCCCTCCCTTCGTTCCTTCCTTCCTTCCTTCCTTCCTTCCTTCCTTCCTTCCTTCCTCCCTTCCTTCCCTCCTTCCTCCCTTCCTTCTTTCTTTCCTTCCTTGCTTCCCTCCTTCCTTCCTCCCTTCCTTCCCTCCTTCCTCCCTTCCTTTTTTCTTTCCTTCCTTCCTTCCTTCCTTCCTTCCTTCCTTCCTTCCTTCCTTCCTTCCTTCCTCCCTTCCTTCCCACCTTCCTCCCTTCCTTCTTTCTTTCCTTCCTTCCTTCCTTCCTTCCTTCCTTCCTTCCTCCCTCCCTTCCTTCCTTCCTTCCTTCCTCCCTTCCTTCCCTCCTTCCTCCCTTCCTTCCCTCCTACCTTTATTCTTTCTTTTCTTTTTTCCATCCTTTCTTCTGTCCATCCTGCCTTCCTTCTTTCTTTTCTTCCTTTCATGACCCCTCACAAGACTGTAAACTCCTTGAAAGCAGGAATTGCTTCATTTTTTTGTCTTTGTATCCCCAACGTCCAGCATGATGCCTGACACTTCACTAAATGTCACTAAATAGAATTGAATAAAACCATGACTGAGGCAAATAACTTAATTTCAATGGGACTGTCTATGTTTTTGCTTTTTTTCCTGTTTTTTTAAACTTGACAATGAGAATAATACTTCTTATAATAATTACCTCATGGAGGTGTTGTGAATAAGGTTTTATTCCTAAAAATCTGCCTTCTAAATCATATCTTGTATAATATACCTGTGTCACTTAATCAGTGTAATTGAACTGGATCAAATTATCAGCTCAATTCTACATAACAAGGACACTTTCGGGTTAGTTATATATATAGTATTGTCTGACAGAAATACCAAACTCCAACAAAATTTTATAATTTCTATAGGCCAAGAGTAAGATTATGGGAAGCATATTGTTTTAAATAATTATATATGATGAATTGTCATTCAGTAATGTGTGATATATGTGCATATATGTGCATGTGTGTATATATGTGTATATATACATGTGTGTATGTGTGTGTTTACATGTACTCAGTGTGTGCATGTGTATCTATATACGTATGTATATATATATATATGTACATATGTATATACAATGAATAGACTACCAAACATAGAGTCAAGAAGACTCATCTTCCTGAGTTCAAATCTGGCCTTGGACACTTACTAGCTGTGTGACCCTGGGCAAATTATTTAACCCTGTTTTCCTCAGTGTTCTCATCTGTAAAATGAACTAGAGAAGGAAATGACAAACCAGTCTTTTATCTTTGCCAATAAAAACCCCAAAAACCCAAATGTGACCACAAAAAGTCAAACATGACTGAAAAAAATGACCAAACAAGAACAATTTGTGATATATGTGTATGTATGTATATGTATATATGTGTATATGTATGTAATTACATATACATATATATACAATCAGTTGTCATTCAATAACATATAAATAGAAATTACAAATGGTCTACTACTTTGGCATTGATATGATGCTGGGTTTTTGAGGGCTAAGCCTCAAACAGGCTCTGCTAAGCTGCAAAGACTTCTTTTGTATGACCAAAAATAGAGTGGAAATATCTCCTGCAAACACCAGTTGACCTAAGTTCCTTCATCACCAAGAGATGACTTTTTCAACAGTAAAAGAAATGCACATAGACCATCTAAAATATCTCAAATATTGAAGAATGCTCCCACTGACAAATCAAAGAACTGGAAACTAGAAGCAGCTAGGTGGTACAGTGGATAGCCTCCTTCAGTTTCCCTCAACTATAAAATGGTGAAAATAATAGCTCCTACCTGCCAAAGTTGTTGGTGGGATCAAATGAGATAATATTTGTGAAGCACTTAGCATAGACCCTGACACATAGTAAGTGTTAAATGCTTATTCCTTTACCCTTTCCTTTTCTCAAGTGATATTTGTAAAGCACAAGTCTGCCCATGTCCTTTTCCTGTTCAGTTAACTCCAGTGACTTCTTTTTACCTTTATCATAAAATATAAAGTCCTCTATTTGACATTTAAAGTCCTTCAATGCTTGGCTCCAATTTATCTTTCCTTATTAAATATTCCTTTTCTTCACTATCTACAATCGCCTTCACACAATCTCCAGTTCAGTAACATTGACTTCCTTGCTGTTTTTAACACACCACTCCCATCTCAACACCCCCTCCTCATTTCTTCCTCTTAAAAACTTTAGCTTCCTTCTGTAAGTTTAATGTAAGGTTAATGGTGGGTGGGGGAAAGAGTTAAAGATCTTCCCTGCTCATTAATATGGCTCAGACACCCTTTGTTAATTTATAATAGAGCACAGAGTCAGGAAAATCTTGCCCTCCATCCTGAAAAGAGTATATATACTCTGAGGTGAGGTTTTGCTTTGGTGCTTATTTTTTGAAAGAATGTTTGTGTGCCAGATGAGACTCTGGGCAGCCGTTTCAGCTTTGAAAATCCGCATGTTGGTGCTTCTGTCTCTGGTAGTGATGTATGTATCATCTATGGTCAGACAGTTGGAAGTCCTTTGTGTTGGTCTTTCTGTTTGTAATTTCTGCTTGTAATTTCTGTTGTATTTTCTCTGAAGTTCAGTGTGCTGACTTTTCCTCCAGAACTAAGTGAATGATATATGTGCTTGATTAAAGTAGATTGTTGATCTCTGAAAAGTTTCTTTCCTTTTAGAAAAGCAGATCTAAGAACCTGTGCAGCAGACCCTCCAGTGTAGGCCAGGGTCCTTGCTGTTACACCTTCAAAGAATATTAGTACCACCTGCAGTTTTAATCCTTTCCTAACTGCCATGCTTCCAGATATTTATGATATTCCCCTTCAAATTGCCTCATGGTTATTTTGCATGTTTTATATGTTTTTTTGTTTTGTTTCCCCAGTTGAATGTACAGGGCAGGAGCTAGTAATTTCTGTCTTGACAGCCCCAGTGTCTAGCACATTAAAAGCACTTAAATGCTTGATGACAGATTTTCATTTAATTTTTATCAATATTTCCCTTAGATGGAAATAAATTTTATTATAAAATTCAATATTGACCAATATAAACCTGTGAATCAAAGACAATGGGGAATCTCCATTCTAATCATCACTCCACCTTGGTCTCTGTCCTTATTTTATTTTACAAACACAAGAAGACAACACGCACTTAAGCTCTAAACCAGTGCTTAGCATAGGGCTTGCCACCTCCTTAATACTTAATAATACTGAGTGACTGACTGACCACTATTATATTTGACTTTTCTTGCTATAGAGTAGACAAATTATTGAAAATGAATGAAAGCTTAAAATCAAGCTATATCAGTAATCTATAATTAGGAAACACAATAAGAAGTGCTCTAAGTTTTGAGTCAGAAGTTCTGGGTTTGCTATTTTTTTTTCATTATTTTTCATTATGTAAGTCATGCCACCTCTCTGGATCTCAGCTGCCTCATCTATAAAGTCAGGCCATTCGACTAAATGATCTCTAATGTACCTTCTAATTACATATGTATAACTAAGTATTTTCTATTAGAGTGAATACTATCGTGTAATAACTAATTAAAAACACATTGGTAAAAGTGAAATAAGTGCAAAGGAAAAATTCAAAATTAACCAAAAGCAAACCAAAAAACAAAACAAAACTCAAGCTTTGTAAATACCCAGAATTCATCCTTTTCTCCACTTTGTGGAAAATAGAATTTGACAAATACAGGTCCTTTGAAGGTATAAAAAATACATTTGCATGTCTAAGTGCATTAAAAACATTACATGTGGTTATAATAGATTTTTCTATCTGACTTCCTTAGACTGTTGCATGAAAGAAAACCTGACTAATTTTTGCTGTCATCACAATGTATTTTTTTAAAAATCATCTCTTCTTCAACGTTGATTATCTGCTGATAGAAATAATTTATTTTCTCCATTGGCTGTGCTCTGAAGTACCCAAAAAAAAAAAAAAAAAGAGAACCACAGCAATTAGCACTAGTGGTACCTAACACTTTGCAAGTGTTTCAGAAATGCTTATTGGTATACCAGAAGGTCTGGGAGGAAGTAATGGTCCTTGGTCTGTCTCCTCAGCTACCCACATGTCACCACATTGCAGGTCGTCTAACTACTCCAACCTATAGCACGAATATCTCTTGTCAGGTATCTCAGCATTCCCACTTTGTAAGTGCATAATTGAATAATTCATCATATGCTATGTAACATTTTCCTCTCTTACTTTTATGCTTTATGTTTTCTCAACTAGATTTTGAGCTCCTTGACAGGAGGAATCATGTCGGTTAATTCTGTGATATATTTTCACTTAACTGTGGTGAAGAATCCAATAATTTATACATGTTGAGTAGAATTAGTTGGTGTTTTTCAGTCTTTTAATGACCATTTGAGGTTTTCTGGGCAAAGATACAGGAATGGTTTGCCACTTCCTTCTCCAGCTCATTTTATAGATAAGACAACTGAGGCAACCAGGGTAAGTGGCTTACCAAGAGTCTCACAGCTAGTTAAGTGTCTAAGGACATGTTTAAACTCTTGAAGATGAGTCTTCCTGACTCCAGACCCAACACTCTATCAATTTATGCCACCTAATATGCCAGTTTTAGGTATTATTTTTATTTTATTTTTGTTTCAGGAAAATACTCCTCCAGAGTGTGTTGGACAACTGATCTCCCTTCTCTTGTCTTTCTCTTCTGCTTACTCTCTATGACTTTTACTGTGCCCTCATCCACAATGGGCACTTTCAGTGCTGAGGAGGCAAAGGAGGACTGCCTTGTAATCAAGTAATCCAATGTGAGTAGGTGTTCTCTGTCTTGTTATTTCTGCTGCTTTCTCTGTTCCTATCTCCATTTCTCTTTGTCTTTATGTTATTCATCTGTCAACATGGACTGGTGGATAAGGAGTTTTCCTGGTGTCAGAAAGATCATTTCCAAATCCAGCCTCAGAAACTTATAAGCTATGTAAATCCGGTCAACTTTCTTGACCTCCCCCAGTCTCAGTTTCCTCTTCTAAAATGGAAATATGATATTAGTTACTTTCCAGGGTGAGGATCAATTCAGATACTATTGATAATGTCCTTTACAAACCTTTAAGTTCTACACAATTACTTTTATCATATATCTCTGTCTTTCTGTGTCTTTATCTATCTTTCTCTGTTTGCCTCTTCCTCTGTCTCTCTGTTTACTTCTCTGTCTCCAGACATGGTCCAAGCTCCAGAGGATTTGAAAACAAAAAAATGAAGCATTTTCTGCCCTCAAGTAGCTTATACTCTCTCAGAAGAAGCAATATATACAAATATATATATGTGTGTGTATGTATATATGCATGTATGTATATGAAAAGAGATGCAGATATATGCATGTCTATGTATATATTTTATATAGCACATATATACACAAATATGTGTGTATGTGTACATATATACACAAATGTATATATACATGTGTATATATATATATATATATCTTAGAAGAAAGTTAGAGATTCTCTTAGAAGGGGTGAGTTTAATAAGGACGTTATTTTGGATGCAAAGTGTCAGACTATATACAATGAAATATAGAATTTTATACTTGCGAAATTGCAAAGTAGGCTAATTTGACTGAAGCATGTGCCCATAAGGGAGAATCTGGAAAAGTAGACTGAATCCAGACTACAGTAGGTTCCCTCCACACCAAATGGAGAAGGGAACGTTTATTCATGGAGGCAAGAGGGAGAAAAAAGAGGTTTTTTGAGTGAATAACATTGTCAGACATGGGTTTTAGGAATACAACCTTGAGAAGTTGTACACTGATTCAACCATTCTGTAGAACAATTAGGAACTATGTCCCCAAAACTATAAAACCATACATACCCTTTGACTAAGCAGTCATCTCCAGTCATTCTGATGAATATCTGGTCACTGGAGGAGAAGTGAAGCTGGTGACTTGCATAGCCCTCACTCACTCAAAACCAAGTCAAGTTCAAGTCATGTCATCATTTCTCTGATGGCATGGTCTTCTTAGGCAATGAAGGATGAACACAATACTAGGTCTGTATCCCAAAAAGAAGAAAACAGAAAAGAATTTGTACGTACAAAATTATTTATAACAACTCTTTTAATTATGGCAAAGAATTGGAAATTGAGAGAATGTCCATCAAATGGGAAATGGCTAAACAAATTGTTGTAAATGGTTGGGATGAGATACAACTGTGCTATAAGAAATGAAAAGCAGGATACTGTCAGAAAAACCTGGAAAGACTTACATGAATTGATGCAAAGTGAAATAAGCAGACCAAGGAGAGCATTGCATACACTGTATACAATATACAGCAATATTGTGTAATGATCAACTATGAATGACTTAGCCATTCTCTGTAATACAATGATCCAAGACAATTCTGAAGGACAGATGATAAAAAATGCTATCTACTGCAAGAAAAGGAACTGATGGAGTCTAATCAGTGCTTCTTAAACTTTGGGTTGTAACCCCACATAGGATCAGGAAAAATTTGGCAACAGTAATGCACAATGACCAAAAATTAATTAAAAATCAAATGCATAATGAATCTGAGATGCTCCCAGAAGTTCTTTCCCTGTGTTGCATCTCACAACTTCACTGCAACTTTGATTCTGAACACAAAGCATGACCTATTTGCACTGCACATGCCCTCAGAGAGTGAGGGGAAAAAGTTTTTGGAAGCCCAGGAAATATACATTCAAGTATACTTTTTAATTACTTTATTTTTCTTGGTTTTTGTTCTGTGTTTTCTTTCATTACATAACTAACATGGAAATATATTTTGCAAGACTGCACATGTATAACCTATATCAAATTGCTTGCCTTCTCAGTTGGGGGAGGGGGCCAAGGAGGGGAGGGAGGGAATTTGGAGCTCAAAAATTCTGAAGAACAAATGTTAGAAAAACAGGTAATGGGGGAATTAAGTATTAATAAAAAAGAGATATCACCTTGACATATATCTAGAAAATAAGTTATAAAGAGGAGAGAATCAATGCATAGAAACCAAATAGGTTTTTACAATACAACTGGTAAGAAGTAAAGAGTGTCTAGTAAAGTAAAGGTGGTGACAGTGTTAGTAGAGAAAAGAGAAGGTTGAAAGAGGTGTTATAATGATAGAGGTGACAAGACTCCTCGACTGAAAGAATTTGGAAGGCTGGGTATAGGAAAATGAAGCTTTCAGAGCTACAGAAAGTGCACTGGAACTTCTTGGCAGCCTAACCAGGAATTTCCCTGAATACATCTACACTGGCAAAATTCTTATAAAGCAAACATTTGCTTTGACCAATAGAAATATCCTTTCTCTGGGAATATTCTAACAGCTCACGTGTTTGTTTCAGTTGCAAATGTTCAACTGCAAATATTTCCCAAATGGAAATATAATGTTTGTATTTATCAGAGAAAACAAATGTTTATTTGGTGGAAGGAAGGGTAGTCAAATAATTTCACATGTCCTCAAAAAATATTTCCACAGGCCATTTACTAGCAACAATGCCTCATTTAAATAAAATAATCCTTAATTAGGAATTAAATCCTCCTTTTTTTTTTTTGCAGCACTGAGAAAACTGAGGCTTAGAGAGTTAAGAATATAAGCAAGGTCATAAGTAAAAAGAACACATTTTTTTCATTGAGTCTAGGTAACTGAGTAATTTCCCCTGACAGGTGACAGTGACAGCAGTTAATGGGTTGCCCTTGTCAGGTAAATTTTAATAGCAAAGGAAAAGCTCAGATAATATGTATTTCAGATACCATATTGATCAGGGAGGTAACACCTGGTAGATGTAGAGTTCCCCTGTTTAAGGTTAAGAAAACATGCCATTTCTTCACTTCAGGAAATGGTTAATACAAGAAAATCAAAATAAGAATTCAACTATATGATATTTAAAAGAAGTTTGTTTGGTTTTGGGTCTGTGGGCTATTTTATATATCTCTACAATCATCTTAAATTCAGCAGCATCAATTATTTATTAAGTGGCTGTTATTTGACAAACACTATGCTAGGCCCTGAGGAGATATCCATGAAAACGTTACTTTTTCTACCCTCAGTCAATAAGGTTGCAGTCTAACAAGTGAGACATAATTTGGATTTTGAACTGGAAGAAACAAAACAAAAATAGTTGAGAAGGACTGGATATCACTCCATTAAAGGATAGGAAGGTTTATCAGAAAACATTGACTGCTCTTAATCAATTGATCAACCAGCACCTGTTAATGATCTACACTGTTTGAGTGCCCATACTAGGTGTTGAGCATACCAAGACAAAAATGAAAATCCTAGTGCTTAAGTAGTTAAATTGAAATCCATTATAAAGTAATAGAAGATACACCAGATCTGTATACTGAACCATCATCAGTGATCCCTGAGGAGTAACAAAGGATGGAAAAGAGTCAATGGGGAGAGAGAGAAATAAAGGGAGAGTATTTTGAAACTAAAAACTATAGAAACATGTCATTGATTTTTGGCAAAATCATATTATTACAGATTAGCAATCATGTAGTAAATAAAAGGCTGATCACCTATGTTACGCTAAATGATAGTGCAATTATTTGAATTCAAGATTGGTTCTACGCCTGCACTCAAAGAGAAAGAATCAATTGATGTCAATTTGGAAGGAAGTTGCCAGAGGAGTAAACTAGAAATATATGTTTGGTTGTGAAGTGTTAAGCATTATTTTCAGTTACTTTGTATCCCTGAATTACAGATCTGTGAACCATCAGAAAACTAAATTATCAGAGCTAAGATCAGAATTTATGTAACACAAGGAGAAATATATTGTAATGAGAAAATACATGTGGTATAGAACTAATAATATTTAACTCTGAATTATCTAAACAAGTTATTGAAAATCAAAAATGTAAAATGGGAAAAAATGATATGGACACCAACTACAATATTTTCATCCAGGAGTTAAAGTAAATTAGTTGCTTAAAGAAGACAGAATAAAGAAAGAACCTCATATATTTGCCAGCGTCAATCACAGAATTACAAAAAGAGCTAAACATGTAAATTCATCTATAAAAATCTTAAAAAAAAGATAATGGAAACCTGCAAACAATGTTTTATTTCATAAAACAGAGAAGTATTAGAAGGTAAAACTAGTGCGAAGCAAGCTTGGAAAAATATCTAAGAAATGTCATTGCAAAGGCATTCAATAATTTAAACAGAATGAGGAATACAAACGGGAGGAAATGGATATTCACAAAAATATTAGAAGAAACTATGTTCTCTATAAATCACAGTAGAACTATTAACTTAGACCCTAATATCACAGTCATTGAAAACATAAAAATGGCACTAAAAAGGACAAAGAAAGAAAAAATATCTGGGTTGGATATTCTATCTCTCTCTCCCATTCTCTCTCTCTCTCTCTCTCTCTCTCTCTCTCTCTCTCTCTCTCTCTCTCTCTCTCTCTCTCTCTCCTCTCCTTTCCTTTCTTCTCCTCTCCCTTTGTTTGTGTTTTTCAGCCATTTTCAGTAGCATTTGATTCTTAGTGACTCCATTCAGGATTTTCTGGGCAAAAATACAAGAGCAGTTTGCCATTTCCTTCTCTAGTTCATTTCACATACGAAGAAACTGAGGTAAACAGGATTAGATACTTGCCCAGGTCACACAGTAAGTGCTTGAAATTAGATTCAAATTCACTAAAATGAGTCTTCCTGACTTCAGACCTGGCATTCTATCCCCTGGCACACCCCGCTGCCCTACCTATATCTATCCATATCATAAAACTAGTCTTTTAGATGAATGTGCATTTGGCATTAAATGACATGACCAGCTCATAAGAGTTGTACTTTCTGCAGTAGAGTTTGAGTGCTTGGCAGTTCAGCTTTAGAGAGGACCGTACCAGATGATCTTCAGAATCTTCCTAAAATAAGTCAAATGAAAGAGGTTCAATTTTCTGGCAGGGAGCTGAGCCACCTACTTACTACACATATAGAGCTGTATGTTGAAATGTAGGTTGTATATGTATGCATATATACATATGAATGTGTACATATGTTTATACATATGTCTATATTGAGATATAAGCATAAATATATGTCCATATATTTATACATACACATTATCTTCTAGCAAAAGCAAGATGAACATTTATTGGGTATGGCATAGAGGATTTGGACTAGATGGTCTCTGAAGTCATTTGAGTTAATCTAGACCTAGAATTGAAAAAAAAGAAAGTCTGTCTTCCTTTAATGAAGTTCCAAAAACATTTTGACTGTCCCCCAACTTCCCATAATATCAAAAGTCTCACCCCTTTTACACTATAACCACTTTGCCATATGACAAAGATCTGTAATAGTACTGAGATTCTGGGATTCAGGGCTCTCAGATTTCCATAATAATGAGCTTTCTTCACAGTTCTATGAGGTCATCAGAAAGAAGATGAATTTATAACTAGGTAAGGGTGAGCTTGATACCTAACAAAATTCTAGAATACATTACTGAAGAAAATGTTTGTATGTGCTTAAAAAGAGAAGCAGTGATCACTAAGAGCCAGTACGCTTCATAAATAAATAATGCCACTGTAATCTCATTTCATTTTTATAGAGTTATTAGGCTGATAGATTAGGAAGAACATGATAGATATAGTATACTTTCATCTTAACAAGGTGTTTGACAGCTATCTACCCTATCACTGAGGACAAAACAAAGAGATATCAAAGGTGGATTCAGAACAGATAGAATGCCTAGGGCCAAAGTGTGGTGATTAATGGGTAGTAGCCAACCAGAAGGAACATCTCTACTATAGCACCCCAGGGCTATAGCCTTGCCACTATTCTCTTCAATATCAGTTATCTGGGAAAAGGCAAAGATGATATGTTAACCAAATTTGTGGGTGACACAAAACTAGCAAAGATAGATGATATATTTAATGGTATAACCTAATATGGGATTATTATAGGGACAAATATAAAATCTTACACTTGGGTTAAATAAATGACTTACATGAATACAACATGGCAGAGAAAATGCTTTTAAAATGTTCATGTTTAAAATTTAAAAAAAAATCTGAATTCATGGACAGCAAGGTTGATGCAAATCAGTAGTGTAATGTGCCTGTGAAGGAATTAATGTGATCTTTCTCTGCATTAAGAAATTCATAGTATCCAGAAGGATAGAGCTACTAATGTTGCCATACTCTGCTCTAATCAGACTATAAGTGGAATATTCTATTCGGTTCTATATTCCACACTGAAAAATTGGAGTAACTTCAGGGGAGATAGATATATAGAAAGAAGTGTGGACCATGTAAGGTAAGAATGCATCCAAGTGAAGGAACTAATAAAATGAAAGGGAGAAAACTAAGTGGAGAATATCATAACTATCTTTAAATATTTTAAGGATATGATAAAGAATAGGGACTTTACTTGTATTTACTTTCCCCCAAAGAAAAGGACAATGACAAGTAGGTATAAGGGAAGGGAAAAAACTTAAGATTAAAGATGTCCAAAAGTAGAATTCTATTAAGGATTTATTTATATACACTTCTAAGCATTTTGTCATTTGCTGCATATTTATTCTTATGTCCAGATTCTGAACCCCTTTGTTCCCATCTGAGAATTCTCTTTTCTCATGGAGAAATGACTCAGAACTGTCATTCTGATATTACACATGCAAGAATTCCAATATCATTAACCCACATGCTTATATGGTAGAACAGCAATACAATTTAGGGAGAACTCCAAAGCAAATTACTGGCTTGGATTTAGAAGTAATTCTCCCTCAAGTACTCATACCTCAAGACCTACAGAATCAGAGAATCACAGATTATAAGAGTTGGAAGCTCCCTTACAGTCCATACTGTCCTACCTCTACCTGAACAATAATCCTTTCTACAACACCTCCAATAAGAAGCTATCCATTCTTTTTGCTTGATGACTTTCAATGAGATAGAACCACTACATCCTGACATTGTTCACTGCTGATCAATGTTTCACTGAGGGTCCACACTCAGCCTTCCTCTTATTCCCTATAAAAATGGAATTAGACCTGGGGGCCCCTTCTTTCATGCCATCTTCTTCACATGTTTCACCTGCAATTGATAAGGAAGGACATCTACACTTTTGTATAAGGATAAATACAAATATCTGTTTTGGAGTAAAATTGACAGTGTTACCATACTTTCCCTTACACAAAGATGAAATCTGCCTTTCCAAAACTTTTCTCCTCTCCTCTTAATTCTGCCTACTTCAACCAAGTACAAGTCAATACCCTCTTCCATGTGACAGCCCTTCAAATATTTGAAGACAATTGTCATGGTCCCTGTTGTCCCTTCTCCAGGACAAGCATTTCCAATCCCTTCTGCCAATGTTCATAAAGATTCTATTAAGATTCTCTCACCATCCCCTGTTTGTCTTTTTCTGAACATGCTACAGATTTCTAAAAATAAATACACAATTCTTGATGTGTCTTGGCCAAAACAGAGTATAGCATAACTACTGACTTCCTTCTGGCTACTATGATTCTCTCAATAAAGTATAGAATCATTTTAGATTCCCCCTCCATCATACATGTTAATGCATATTGTTTGTAATCTACCAAAATATTCCTCGTAGGAATTTCATCTACCCATGGTTACTATGAACTATAATTGTCAAGTTCATTTTTAGAAATACCAACTGTGTAGCTTCATATTTTTCCCTACTGGATCTTGTCTAATTCAATTTCACCCATCTGTTCATCCAAGCTTTCCGTCACTGGCAAATTTGACAAGCACGCCATTTATGCCTCCATCAAAGGCATTGAAAAGTAAAATGTAAACAGCATAGGGCACAAGATAGATCTATAGGTTACTTGAGTAAAGATGTCGCTCTAAGATGTCATCTAGAAATGAATGATTACTCTTTGGTTTTGGTCACTCAACCAGTTCCAAGTCAACATAACTTCACTATCGTTAAAATTCACTTATCTATAAAATCTATCCAATAGACATAGCTAAGATAATATATTTTGCCTTGACACAGCACTTCAGAACCATTGCTTTGTGCCCCTGAACAATAAAACTCTTTGCCTTAGTATAACAAGGGGATATATAATTTGTTTAGTACATAGAATCTGATAACATGAGGAAAACACAAGGACATCAAATAAAATTAAATTCTCTAAAGAAATTACATAGCTTGCTCTTGCGTTTATGACACTTAGCCCAACTTCTTTTATGACATCTGAAAAAAAATGAGGTCCAATAAGGTTAAGTGACTTGCCAGGGACACACAAGTAGTAAGGGGTGGCAGGCTACTGCAGTGGAAAGAGTTCTGGATTTGGAGTAGAAAGATGGGGTCCAATTCTCTCTCTGTCAGATAGTCACTTTATCTCTCAGCCTTGGTTTCCTCATGACAAATGAGGGAATTGGAATAAGTGGTCTCCAAATTCCTTTCAGTCTCTCATTCTATGTGTTGTTCTAGTCCTAGTCCCCAATAACTTACCTTTGTTCCCCTTGAAAACCAAAATCTCTCCCACTCTGATGTTTTCTGAGGCACTTAAGAAGAATTTATTAAACCTTAGACAAATTCATTGTGAAAAGCAGGAAAAGAAGGAATACAAATTCTTTAGACACAACAAATGCAGTCCTGATACCTAAATCAGGGAGAGGCAAAAGAAAAAGAAAAATATAGATCCATATAGGTAATGAATGTGAAAATATCATAATATATAATTATATGTGAGATATATAAAATGTATAATAATGTAAAAATATTATGGAACAGGTTATAACGATATATCCAAAGAATTAAATCAGATTGGATTTATTTGGCAAATCAGTAACATCTTCTAGTAGAAAGAATTAAGCTTTCTAGTTTGAGGTTTCGATATACATACACACAAACACACTCTCACATATACATATATAATATAAATGTAAATATATACACACATATGCAATTTACATTTACATAAACGCACACTTAAAGAATCTATGCATTTCTTCATATGGACCAACCACTTATAATATACAAGTCCGAAGCCCTGCTTGCTCTTTTCCTAATGTCTTGACATCTCTACACTCCCGGACTATAACTATACCTTGTCTCCTGTAAATTTGGACATTTAAGACTGTGCTGAAGTTGCAGCATCAGGAAGATCGTGATTCATCCTCCCAAATTTATTTGGCTTATTGTCCCTTTTTCTAAAAGAAAGAAAAAAAATCTACTCGGTGCCTCTCTACGATTAGGTTAGACTAACCCTTACTTAATTCAATGCTCCCCAAATACACCTGAGGCTACTACTGCCCCTTTGGATCATTCCAGTGCCCCCAAGGCACAGTATCACCCACTCAGGAACCTAATAATTACTATTTGCTTTCATCTGCGCCTTTTATCTAGTAATACTCTACCTGAACTGATTTATCAATAGTTAGAACACTCTTACTTCATCTTACTCTCCCCACCTAGGTACCCCAAGCACTAAACAGCAAAACATCTTGCCTAACCCCACGTGTCTGTTCATTCATTGTCATCCACTTCTCCTCTGCTCCCCTTATGGCCTCACTCCAGATTTTCTTGTCTCACTGTGCTCTTTCAAATAGTACTTTATAATTAATAATAGTCTTTCATTTTGGAACTTTTCCCCTCATGGTACTACAATATTCTCACACGTACTGAGACCTCACTCTCATCAGATAGTATGTCTCTGACCATCCTTTTCAATATTGCTGCCCTTTCTTTCAGACTGCTTTGAACTCAATGGCCCTTTGATCAACATTACCACTTTTAGACTCTCATTCTACCATTATTGCTCATTAACTTCTTTAAGTTTTACTCTATCAAAATCCATTATCCAATCTAGATCCTGATGACCAAACTGAGCAAACCCCAGGACATTCTACCACCATTTATTGGTGAGTTCAGTGCCAGGCTCACAAATTCTCTGTCTACTCAAACTGAGGGTCTTAGACAAACTAGTTGACGTTGCTTCAAACACTTCTCTGTTCTTCCCTCTACTCAACTTCCAAGACCTATTCCTCTAAGTCATCGTCAACACTCATGAAGATGGTAAGACACTTCACCAAGATATCCAAAACAATGGTCAACAACTCCACAAGTTTCCTGCTCTTTTTTTTCCATTCCATCTCTCCTTGTGTTTTACTACTTCCAAGATTACTCTTCATTCTCATCATGAACTCTGTCCCTCCACCTCTGTATATTTTCCTTGATCATCTTCCTGCCTCAGAGTCTATTTTCTCTCTTCCCAATCCAACCTCTTCTATTGTTCTTTATTCTTGAAATTTTGGATTCCTTGTTCTATCACCATTTGCGTTTTGATAACCTCAACCATCTGCTTCCCTTGCTGTCACTCATATGCCGTTCAATTGAGTGGGAGGAAGATATAAAACCATGCTTTCCGGGAATCTTACAAATTTATGTAATTTAATATCAACTGTGAGAAGGCAGTTGTTCTACTCTTTCCTGACTTTTCCTCTATCCCTTTCACCAAAAGGTTTAAACTTTAAATTTAAACTTTCTCTCCTCTATTCATCACTAACTTAAGTAAATAGAAACCATCCTATAAAGACTCAAACTTGTCCTCTTGTCTTCATGAATAACTCATTAATACAGTCCTCCATTCTTGCCTCTAACAAAAAATGTAACCCTTCTCCAGGAAAATACCAAGTACTCTATATTTACACTTCATGATGTCCATCATCAATCAAAGGTGTTACCACCTTTTAATACCCTCAGAGACAGTTGGTTGCAGTTAATAACAGAACAACATTTTTATTAAACTGTCATTTTATCTTTGAAGAAAAATGAGAAAATTCACCTTCTTCCTTTCTTTGGATATGTAGAGTTTGATGGATGTTGCACATGGTAAGATTTGGATGATGTGTGAATTAATGTTCATGAACTTATTTTGTCTGTCTTTTTAACATTCTTTCTTACAAAGGATGACTCTCTGGGTAGCAAAGAGAACATATTTGGAAAGGAAGATGATGTTAAAACAAAATATATGAATAAAAATTAAAAATGGAAAATGAAAAGAAAATAATCATAACTTATAATTCAGAACTTCTCTTTCTGACTTGCATTTTGCATTTTCTCAAGGGCAAATTTTAATGATGACTTTGGAAAGGAACATTTTCTATTTAGGTCACAGATCACATTGTGAAAATGGTCATTTAAAAAAAAAGTGTTGCTGCTATAGAAATGGTAATGATGATAAACCCTTGTTGCTTTTTTGATCAAAGAGAACATGACCTATTTGCTATTTCTAGTACTGATAGGTAAATCTAACTTTAGGATATGCTATTGGCCCTATTTTGATGTTTTATTAACATCCTATTCAAGTGGTGAAAGATTCACTAAACTGGCTACAGGAGACTCATTTAATTCTAATAATGATATAATTCCCAAGAAACCTTCAGAAACATTGAGGTTTGTAATCATCTATTCTATGTGTGAACACTGAAAACTCATTTAAAATCACTACTCCCTCTGTATCCCCACAACCTACCCTCTATACTCTTAGAATCTCACCTATCTACCTACTTTATTCATTTTTATTATCCCAACACTAAGTTAAAATACATAAAATAAATGCATATCGGTTAAAGTGCATAATAATAAAACAAACAAAAAAACAAACACTAGATTCTTCTACAATATATCCAGTTACTTACACCTTCAAAAATCTATGATTTTTTTTAACTTTATATGAACCATTATAGAGTACTGTTATCTACATATCACCATCATCTGAAGAAGTTTTTAAAACCTTTGTTTTGTAAATGGGGAAGAGAAAAAAAGAAGGAACAACAATCCCGTCATTTGGCAAAACCATTTACTCATGAAAAGTAATTATGGTTGGACATATTTAGCTTAGATTACTGACATTCATGTTGAAATTCTGTAAATATTTATAATGAATTTAAATGCATGTAAATATTATATACCATTTCAGCAATTTAATGGAATTCATTTATAGTACATGAAAAAAAATGGACTGAGCTCCCACATCTGTAAGAACTGAAGAGTTTTTCATTTATTTTCAAATATGTGTTTCTGAATAGTTTGATGTCCACAAGGAAGGAGAATATTTGTTATTCCATGCATAGAATGTGTTTTAAATCTATTGGATTGGAGGTAGGCATTTGAATGAGATACAAAATTGGGGACTTTTGAATTAGGGTGGGGACAACTTCCATGTCCTTGGTATTTTAATGAAATAGACTATATTGAGTCTGTCAAAACTGACTCAATTCATTTGATAATTACTCAACTTTTCACTTTAATTTTTCTTATATAAACTTGTACTCGGTATGTTTAAACATGAGCTAATAAGTGTGGGGTGCTTGTGTGTGTATACATACATATACATACCCACATATATACATATATGTGTATATATTATAGATTGATAGGTAGAGAGATAGACAGATAGATAGAGATTTGGGGCATATGGCATGTGTGTCACAAAAAGACTTGAGAATAATTTAGATTACTTAAAATAAGCTATATCTATAAAATTCATGGTAAATTCTTCAATATGGCTTCACATAGGTATCTTTTCCTAATGCTTAAGTGTGCAATAAATGTAAATAGAGAGCAACACTGAAAAATTTCAGGTGAAAAAATACAAGGATTTCTATGGCAAAGAGCACTAAGTTGATTTAAAAAGACAATCAAGCAATTATTCAATAATTTTCTGTGTCATAAAAAAATCAATTCACATACATAGGGAATTAAAATCTAAACTTCATTTTTTTTAGATAGCCAAAATCTTGTCAGTTTTACCTCCATTATTGTAGCTTCATTATTCTTTCAAAAAGCCATTCCTCACCACTCAAATGGAAATGTCTAGTTTAGGCCTTCATTTACCATCATGTTTGAAAAGTCACCTTTCTGGTCTCTGCCTCATCTATACTCTCTCCAAACCATTCTTCACTCAGCTGACAATGATATACTGAAAGCAAAGATCTGACCGTTGAGTTCTCATGGACACTAAAGCAATGGCTCTCTAGTATCATTAGGATCCAATACAAATTGGTAAAAGCTAGGAATATTTTTTGCATGTTAGTGTTTGTTTCTGTCTGCTTTTGCTTTGACAATAACCTTTATGATGGAATAACTCAGGAGTATGCTAAAGACCATTCATATTTGTATAACTCATTTTATATAATTCCATATTATTTTGCAAAAAATGGACAAATTGATAACCCTATCAGTCATGTAATAGCATATTTATTTTACCAGAGTCATAATAGCATTAAATTTCTTTTTCTTTTGTTGGTTCTTTCTTTCAAAAACTTTTCATTGATTTTGAAAGGTTACTTATCTTTTGAAAAATCATTCTCAGTCTCATAGATATATACCATTTCCTTATAAATACTTGATGTCAGACTTATCAGAAGTATTTGACTGAAAATTCCCTTCCCCTAACTTCCATCTGTTTCTTTTGCTCTTCTTTGAGATACATAACCTTGCATGGTACAAAAGTTTTATTTTGGCATTTTTTTTTAACTTTACATAACCAAATTCATTTGTTTTATCTTTTATAATAATTTTGAACTTTTAACTGCCTAATTCTGAAATTATCATCTCTTCTCCAGAACTGGAAAAGATATAGAAATCACTTGCCCTCTATTTTCTTTTCTTAATTTACATCATTGACAAATTTGAACTTTATTTTTGTGTATTGTGGAATACACAATATGTTGGTCTGTTTCTACTGTAAAACTAAATGCCATTTGAACCATTTTACTTTTTATGGAGTTCTCCTCTCCTGTGAATTTTTGCGTCTCCTTTTCCATCAGGCCAATTCTACTTTTTAAGGGCTTGCTCTCTTCAGTTATTTTTTGTCCTTCTTTTCCAAGTTACTGACTCAGATACCTCTCATTTCTTTTCCCAATTTTTCTTTTTCCTCTCTTATTTGACTTATAATATCCTTCCTGAGCTCCTACAAGAAGGTCATTTGAGCTTGAGAATAGTTCATATTGCCTTTTGAGGTTTCAGCTGTGGGTATACTGACAATGTTGTTCTCTTCTGAATTTGTGCCTTAATCTTCCCTGTCCCCACAATGAGAATCTATGGTCATTGTCCATTTTTTCTTTTTGCCCATGAATTTTTCCTAATTCCTAGCTTTTACAGTTGAGATCTCCTACTAGAGTGAATGGGACACTGGTGCAAGCTTCTTGTGCTAGGATTCCAGGTCCTAGCCCCTGGTTTTGTGTGCTGGGATCTCAGGTTCTGGCAGCTGGAGGTTGTAGGGGGCCTGGCAGTTTACCTGGTGCTGAGCTGCTGTCAGCAACACAGGAGCTCTAGGGGTAGGGGTGGGGAGTCTGGCCCCTGGGGGAGTCCTGCTCCCCCAGGCCTTCCACTCAAAGGTTTGGCTGCTGAGGGATGCCTGCCAGCCTGGAACTGGTCCTCCTGGAGTTGTGCTTCCTGGACTTGTAGTGAAACCCCAAGAGATCTGGCTGCTGTAGAACACTGGCACATGTGGAGGTTTTCTGACCCTGGTTGCTGTGCCTGGGCTGAGGCACTGGGAGTCCTAGTGTTGGTGCTTCTTGTTCTACTATCCTGGGATTCAGGATCTACCCCTAGTGTGCTGAGGCGGGGCTTGCCCCTGACTTGTGGGGACACCTCCCATCCTCTACTCTTCCCCCTCCCTCAGAGTGAGATGGGCCTTTCTGGTTAATCCCCCAAGCTTCTTAAACTGCAAGACTGCTGCACTCTGTCTTTCTGCTGGTTCAACAATTTTAGGGTTTTCAAAGGTCAATAAAGGAGGGTGAGGGCAGCTTACTTGTTATTCTGCCATCTTGACTCCTGGAAGGGGAACTCCTATGATTCACTCTTAATCAAATTGTTATTTTCTATTGAAACCTAAATCTCTTCATCATATTGTCCTTATTACTTTGATTGTGTGAAAGTTCATAAAATGAATTTTTAAAATATCTACTAATCCGAATTTACAAATTATTTGTTGAAGAGATTTTTAATGAGCTGAAATCATGAGATCATCCATGTTCCTTTTTGTGAAAATCATTGTACTGATTACCAAGCTCAAAAATTCTTTTTAAATAGCATTTTATTTTTTTACAATCACATGTAAAGATAATTTTTAATATTCATTTTTATTTAGCATTTTATTTTCCCCCAATTACATGTAAAAACAATTTTAAACATTCATTTTTAAAATTTTGATTTCTAAATTATCTCCCTCTATCCCCACATGCATCATTGAGAAGGCAAGCAATTTCACATAGGTTTTACATGTGCAAAACATTTTCTTATTAGTCTTGTTGTAAAAGAAAATTGTAAATCATAAAAAAGAAAGAAAAATAAACTTTTAAAAAGTATACTTTGACCTGTATTCTGACTCCTTCAGTTCTTTCTCTGGGGATGGATAGTATTTTTTATCATAAGTCCTCAGAGTTATCTTGGATTACTGTGTGACAGAGAAAAACTAAGCTGTTCACAACTGATCATCTTACAATATTGCTGTTAACTGTGTACAGTGTTCTCCTGGTTTTATTTATTTCACTTTGCATTAGTTCACGTAAGTCTTTCCAATTTCTTTTTGAAAGCATCCTGCTTATCATTTCTTATAGAACAATAGTATTACATCAAAATCATATATAACAGCTTATTCAGTAATTGCCCAGTTGTTGATATCCCCTCAGTTTACAATTTTTGCCACCATGAAAAGATCTGCTATAAACACTTTTGTACATATATTTCCTTTGCCTTTTTGATTTTTATTTCTTTGGGATACAGACGTAGTAATGGTATTGCTAGGTCAAATGGCATCTAGGATTTTATAGACCTGTGGGCATATTCTAAATTACTCTCCAGAGTGGTTGAATCAATTCCCTATTACATTAGTGTCCCAATTGTCCACATTTCCTCCAACATTTGTCATTTTCCTTTTCTATCATATTAGCCAAATTGATACGTGTGAGGTGGTACCTTGGAATTGTTTTGATTTGCATTTATCCAATCAATGATGATTTAGAGACTTTTTTTTGTATGGCTATGGATAGCTTTGATTACATTACCTAAAAACTAACTGTTCATATCTTTTGACCATTTGTCAATTCAGAAATGACTTACTTTTTTAAAAATTTAACTCTGTTCTCTATCTGTTTCAAAAATTAGGCTTTTATCAGAGAAACTTGCTTCAAACACGTTATCACAGTTGTGGTTGCTAACTATATTTCTCTCCTTTCACCCTGGCCCTCTTCAAAATTGTTTTGCTTCTGACTATTACCTCCCAAATTGCAACCTCTCTTCTATCACTCATCCCTTTTTATCCTGCTTTCCTCCTACTTTCCTGTATTATAAGATATTTCTATACCCACCTGAGTGTGTATGTTATTCTTTTTTTGAACCAATTTTGATGAGAGTAAAATACTTCTGCCTCTCCCATCTTACTACAAAAGCCCCTTCTTGCCTTCTTGATGTGAGGTAATTTGCCCCACTCTACCTCTCTCTTTCTCCTTCATCCAGTGCATTTCTCTTTCTCACTCATTTCTATTTTTGAAATATATCATTCCATCATATTCAACTCATATCTCTGCTCTCTGTCTCTCTGTCTCTGCCTCTCCATACACACACACACACACACACACACACACATACACACACGTGTATATATACTGCCCTAGTAATAAGAAAATTCTTCTGATTAAATGCAGGAATGTAAACCTTATTGAGTCTCTTATGACTTCCCTTTCCTGTTTATCTCTTTATTCTTCTCTTGAATCTTATATATGAAAGTCAAATTTTTCTATTCCTGTTTGGTCGTTTTATCAGGAATACTTGAAAAGTCCTCTATTTCACTGAATGTCCATTTTTTTTTCACTCCTGAAGTATTATACTAAGTTTTGCATGGTAAGTGATTCTTGGTTGTAATTCTATCTCCTTTACCCACCAGAATATCGTCTTCCAAGCCCTTTTGATTCTTTAATGCATATGGTGCTAAATCTTGTGTTATCTTGTTTGTGTCTCCACAATATTTGAATGTTACTTTCTGGATGCTTGCAATATTTTCTCCTCCACTTGGAAGTGCTAGATTTGGTTACAATATTTCTGAAAGTTTTCATTTGAGGATCTCTTTCAGGAGGTAATCAGTGGATTCTTTTCATTTCTATTTTACTCTCTGGTTCTAGAATATCAGGGAAGTTTTCTTTGATCATTTCATGAAATATGATGTCTAGGCTCTTTCTTGAGCAAGGCTTTTAAGTAGTCCAATAATTCTAAAATTTTCTTTGTTGGATCTCTTTTCCAGTTCATTTGTTGTTCCTATGAGATATTTCATATTCTCTTCTTTTTTTTTCATTCTTTGAGTTGTTTGATTGTTTCTTGATGTCTCATAAAGTAATTAACTTCCACTTGTCAAATCCTAATTTTTAAGGAATTATATTTTTTCAATGAGCTTTTGTAACTCCTTTTCCATTTGGCCAATTCTATTTCTTAAGCTCTTTTCTTCAGAGTTGTTGTATCTCTTTTTTTGATTGGGCCAATTCTGCTTTTAAAGGCATGCTTTTACTCACTGGATTATTGTACCTTTTTTATTATTTGGTCTGCTCCTTTTTTAGGGTGTTATTTTCTTTTTTTTTCCTGAAAAATACAATACAATAAAATGATTTTATTGTAGGTGAAGTGGGACAGCTGGACACAGTTTAGATGACTCCAATTTTGTTGGCAACATCTAAAGCATCATAGCCTGGAGCAAGCCAGATGAAGGCCTTCCTGTCTCCATCAGGCCAGACCAGTGTGCTAAACTTGGCTATGTCAATGTCATTCAGCTTTTTTACCATCTGCTTGATCTGATCCATGTTGGCCTTAGCATCCACAATGAAGATTAGCATGTCTTCATAGTAAAACTTCATAGCAGCCTTGGTGGTCAAGGGAAACTTAATGATGGCATAGTGATCAAGCTTATTTCTTTGAGGGGCACTTTTCTGAGGGTTTTTGAGCTGCCTCCGAAGTCTTAGTATCTTGAGTTGCCAGAAGGTAGAGGTTATGCAGATCTTCTTTTTCAGCACCATCTTCTTGGCCTTCAAGGCCTTGGACTTGGCTTCTGTATTAGGAGGGACAACAACTTCCTTCTTTACCTTCAGCACCATCTTGGGGGAAAGGGTTTTCTGTGGTGCTTCTCACCTAAGGTGTTATTTTCTTCTGCATTTTATGCCTCTTTTATCAGGCTATTGACTCCTTTTCATGATTTTCATTCATTACTTTCATTTCTATTCCTGTTTTTCCCCTACTTCTCTTACTTGATATAAAAAAATCTTTTGTGACTTTTTCCATGACCTGAGACCAATTCATATATTTCTTTGAGGTTTAGGATGTCAGGGTTTTAATTTTGTTTTCTTCTTATGAATGTGTATTTTGATCTTCCTTGCTACTATAGTAACTTTCTATACTCAGAATTTTTTCAGTTATTTGCTCATTTTTCCAACTTATTTCTTAACTTTCAACTCTTTGCTAAAGTAATACTGCTTCCAAGATGGAGGATGCATTGTCCCAAGGTTCAGGGGTTTTGTTCAGTTGTTTTTACAGATTCTTACAGGGACCCCTAAATTTTCAATTCTTCCAGGGTGGTATGATTTAAGGAGAGGTATGTTTACTACTCTGCTTCCCTGTGCTCTGCTCTGTGATCAAAACACAAGCACTCTTTTCTGTTCTTGAACTGTGAAAAGGGTCTTTGCTCTACTGTGTTCACAAGCTCAGGTGTGCTAATACTCCTTCTTGCTCTGAGACTGCCTCCAGACCCAAGTATGGGCAATATAACAGAATTCTGTCCCCCAATGCCAGTCAGGAGATCCCTGTAATCTCTCTCTGGACTGGCTATCCAACCCCCTTACCATCTTTCATTTCAGAGCCCTGGAAAGAGTCACTGCAGTTGCTGATTTAATTACTTCCTGGGCCAGCCTCTTATTTGCTGGCACCTGGTCCGTGCTGCCAGGGCCTGCCCTGGACTGAACTCTACAATCACTCAGATGTGACAGACCTTTCCTGCTGAGCTTCTAAATTGTCTTGGGGTGAAAAATTGTTTCTCCTCATCTTTTTATAGGTTCTGCTACTCTAGAATTTTTTGAGGCATTATTTAAAGTTGTTCAGAGGGATTTGGGGGAGAGCTTGGGTGAGTCCCTACCTTTTCTTCATGATCTTGGCTCCATGTTCTATGCTGATTACCAAGCCCTAGCATTCTAAAGAACTCTCGGGATAAGAATCCTAATCTTATAAAGAGTTTTGCATACCTTTCCCTATAGGAAAAATCAAGGGAATTCCTGTTGACCAGACTGTGATATGGACAGCTATAGAATTGATTTTCATTGGATGTTTAAATGTCAGTTATATATAATATCTCCTTACTCTTTTTATATTATATAGCTACATTTATCTTTTTAAATTTTTTTTCTTTTATGAATTTGAACTTCAATTGCTCTGCACACCTATATTTTATTTAGCAGGTATTCAAATTTCTCAGTCTTGGAAAAATTTGATTTTTTATCAATGCCTAAATTTTTTCTAATCAATTTAGAAATAAACTGTATAGAAAAGTTTTTTTTTAATTCAAAGTAATTTCCTTAATCTTTAAAAATATAGAATTAATTTTTTTCTATGATTTTTCAAGGTTAATAAACAATTTTGTAAAATTCAAATTTTTTCTGCTTGATTTGTGAAAGGTTTCTTTATAGCTACTTAAAAATTGTTTTCTTTAATATTAAAGTTCTCAAAATTGGCATCTGTGTGCCAGGCTGAATTCATTTAGTCCACAGAATTTAACCCATGTTATTGCATGGATTCTAATCATCTGTATATCATTCTCCCACAAGTTTCTAGTCATTTTAAAATATAATTTTCTTTTTTTAGCATTTTTAATTATTTTTCTTTTTGGTTATTTCTGGCAGGTTTCCTTGAAATTTTACATTCCCAATGTTCATTTATTTTACTTGTCAAAATCCAAATATCTTTCTAATTTCTTACTTATTTTTTCCCCAATATTCTTTTCTTAATAGAAGTATTTCTTAAATTAACATCTGCTGGTCGGTTTCTCTGCATGTTCAATTTTTTTACAACATTTCCTATGTTTTTTTTCCTAAAGATTCAATTACTTCTTATCTTTTTGACAAAATATGTATTAACTTGGGGGATAGTGTTATGTGACAAAGAGAAAAATACTCATTGGCCCTCTATTCCTGTTAAGTAGTACACACTTCAATTTGCTTTAAAAACTTTCTTTGTGCTTATTATGTACCCTGGCTGCCAAATGTCCAGAGGTACTAAGGTTATAAAAAGAGAAACTGAGTAAAATGTTTTTCAATGCTTTTAATGAGTAATAGAAAAATAGAAATGTTTCTACTTTCATTTCAACATCACCTTCTTTATTGACCTTTATTCATCTTGTTTTTGTCAGGAGGTATTAAATAAACTATCTTCCCTAAGGTCAGGAATGTGTCCATCTATGTTAGGTTTCTCTAAAGACCCTAATATTCTCTCTCTCTCTCTCTCTCTCTCTCTCTCTCTCTCTCTCTCTCTCTCTCTCTCTCTCTCTCTCTCTCTCGTTGGCAGTTCTTCCCAAGTGATCCATGTTTTCATTTCCCTTCATACTGTACTCCTTACTTGCGGCCTTTCTCTACCATGCCTCTCCTCTCCACTGGGGACTTATATCTCTCCTCAACCTTCCCTGAAACTCACTGAAATGAATGTGACTATCTCCATAAAGTTCTTCCACCCACCCTGATTCATACTAGGGATGCTTAAATAGAAGCGCCAATATTCCATGTTGTCTTGCAATGGGGCAACAACCCCTTTTCCTGAATCCCACAATGTCAAGGGAGTATGATAGAGACATCACTAGCATAACTCTATTCATTTCTGGAGGCACCTTTCAAAAATAACTTAGATTATTTGTCAGTGTCACCATGTGTGAACCCATAAATTTTTCAGGCCTTGAAGGGATCAATTAAATAGGAATTTGCCAAATATAACTTTAGAAGGAAATTGGCCAAGGAGCTACAGAGATCTCCATTTCATTCCCTATTTCCTCTCATGAATACAAAATTATTCCATATGCTAGAGAAAAAAATATATCAAAGACTGGACCAAAATCAAGACTGGAGATAATTTGCATATCTAATACATATGCTAAATAGCTCTGTTCTATAGTAGCAGTGCTTAACCAAGGCCAAATTGTTATTTTATTTCATATCTCATCATACAGGAAAATATTTCATTGTCATCTCTATTCCTTATCAGTTATTGTTTAGGCTAAATATCATAATTACAAGGCTGGCAAAAATTGAGGAACTGAAGCAGCAAGATCTGATGTATCTCTGCCTTTTGTTAAAGACAAAGGTCAATATTATTCATAACAGCTTTGAGACTAATATCTAAAACTTCAATCCAGTTTTTCATTAATATCAGAGTCTTAAGGAGGATAAGAGAATTGGTTCATCTGTGTCTGAGGGTGAAGAGGGGAAATTTGGGTGGAGTAGTTTTCTGTATGAAACAGGAAATTTTCAGAACTCTCTTTATATATCAATCAAAACAGCTTATTGATGAGTGTTTATGCTGGGCAAGATGTTATAGTTAAAACTGAGCCTTCACATGCAAGGAATTTGTAACCTAGTGACAGACTTTAAATGTACATGCACATGAAATATTGAATAATGATTCAAAAGTTGACATCAAATTCAAGAATTTAAAAGATGTCACATGGTAGCTCAGGATATCTTTTCAAAATGTCCCTAAGTCACTGACTACTTTCAGTCAAAGTTCTCATTAACGAGCCAGATATTGCTTTTGTATTACTAGTTCACTTTATACATGCTACATATTCATTAGGGTTATTGTTGGTTTACTTCAAGGGAAGGGAAATTATGTTTTTAAGGTATAATGCATAATTCATCATATAAACAACTTTATAATCTGTACAAAATTTTATAATCCTGTACAAAATTTTCTTGGGAATCAATAGGTTACTCGTACTTTTACAACTCTGCTTACTTAAGTTCAAAAAGCGCCTAGAGGTTGTGTCTAGAGAAAACACGAACAAGGAGATGTAGGAAATCTTGTGAATTCATTTTCATTCTAATGACATGAAGAATTATCTAGATTACTCAGGAAATAATGAACTAAAATGATGGTCTATTTAGGTCAGGAGCTGCCATGACTTGGTGAGTTCGATTATATTTAAAGCAAGTGCAAAAGTAGACAAAACACAAAGGGTCTATGTTAACTTGAAAAAGTAAATCACCCTCAAGCCCCTCAGTCTGCTTCCATATGGTATGGATGACAGGTGACCTAAGCCTTTATTTGATGTGATTTGTATCAAGCTTCACAACTGGCAATATCTATTCTAGATTTAGGTACCAGTAACATAACAATATGAGCCACAGAGGTGTTTTTTTTTTCACTTGATAGTTCTACACCTGAAATAATAAGTAGTGTTGAATGTTCCCCCATCTTGATTTTCTTGCACTTAGTGACTTGACCTATAAAGACTGGATCAAAAATAATATGAGTGTATATATCTAGAGACTTTAGCAAGCAACAATTTATTATGTAATAATTGATCCTCTACTTTTTGATCAGTCATTTCAGTTTTGTCCAACTCTTCATGATTCCATTTAGAGTTTTCTTGGCATATACTGGAGCAGTTTGATATTTCCTTCTCCATATCATTTTGCAGATAAGAAAACTCAGGTAAACAGAGTTTAAATGACTTGCCTAAGATCACACAGGTAGTAAGTGTCTGAGGCTAGATTTGAACAGAAGAAGATGAAGTTTTATGACTCCAGGCCCAGTGCTATATCCATTGTGCCACTTAGCTGCCCAAATTATTAGTTAGGAATTACTTTAGAAGACTTCAACCAAAATATTTGTTTTTTCAAAGTATACATATACGTGTGTGTGTGTGTGCACGTGCACATATATACATGTGTGTATGCATGTATATATGTGTGTTCTAGTCATGGATTAAAAAGTCAAGTTTATCTAAATATTTACTGTTTGTGCAAAACCCATCATGGATACTTAATAGTGCCAATGTAGGTGTACTCTACACTGGACAGATCATGATCCATTCATGTCATCTTCTCCTGGAAAAATCTGAGGATCATAGGATCTTAAAGTTAGACCTGCAAGGACACTTGGAAGGTATTTGGTCCAACTCTTTCATTTGGTGGAGGCATCAGCTGAAGTCCTGAGAGTTTAAGGGAGTGTTGAAGATCAAAGATGTACTAAGTGATAAAAGTGGGATTTGAACCCAGTTCCTTTAACTCCACTTCCAGTGTTCTTGACCCTCTACCAAGCCTATAACATTTTATTCATGACCTCCTATAAATCATTTGTAGAAGATTTATCCGACATTTGGTAATTATACCTAGACAATTTGGTAATATCATCTAGGTAACTAACATCTTAAAATTTTCATTTATTTATTTTTAGTTTTCAACATTTACTTTTATAAGATTTTGAGTTCTAAATTTTCTCCTCTTTCTTCTTGTTCTTCTCCCCAAAAAGGTATGCAATCTGATATAGACTATATACATACATTCATATTAAACACATTTTCATTAGCCCTGTTGTAAAGAATAATTGGAACCAATGGGAGAAAACATGAGAAAGAAGAAACGAGAGAGAGAGAGAGAGAGAGAGAGAGAGAGAGAGAGAGAGAGAGAGAGAGAGAGAGAGAGAGAGAGAGAGAGAGAGAGAGAGAGAGAGAACAAATAGTATGTTTAGATCTGCATTCAAACTCCATAGTCCTTTTCCTGGATGTCAATAGCACTTTCCATAATGAGCCTTTTGGAGTTTTCTTAAGATTCTTGCATTGTTGAGAAGAACTAAGTCTATCAAAAATTATGCCTCACACATCCTTGTTGTTACCATGTACAATGTTCTCCTGGTTCTGCTCACTTCTCTCAGCATTAGTTCATGTAAATCTTTCCAGGTTTTTTCTGAAATCTGTCCACTCATCATTTCCTACGGAACAATAGTTTTCCATTAGATTCATATACTACCACTTGTTCAGTCATCCCCCCCACCCCATAACTGATGGGCATCCCCTCAATTTCCAGTTCTTGGCCACCACCAAAAGAGCTGCTATAAATGTTTTTGTACATGTGTATCATTTTCCCATGTTTATGATATTTTTTGGATATAGTAGGTAATTAACTTTTTGTAATAACATTGCAACATCTAAGCAGTCTGCTGGTTATCTTCTACCACCTACATGACTAGTATTCTCCCTTTTCTGATCATATATTTCCTTAATGCTACTTCTAGAACACTAGTCATAAGTCACTTTCAATATTGATTCTTCATGGATTATGATAGTTTATGATTTGAGGCTGCATTACATCACCAGAACATATATCAAGAATCTGAAATTTCTCAGCACCTTCTAACTCTACCTCAGACACTTACTTGCTTTGTGACCCTTGATCAGAAAAGTACATTTTCTGTACCTCAGTATTAACGACTTTTATAAGGAAAATAATAGCACCTTCCTTGAAGGACTGTTGTGAAGATCAAATGAGATAATATTTATAAAATACTTATCACTCTTTACCTGACACATAGTAGGTGTTTAATAATTACTTGTTCGCTCACTTTCTTTCCTCCCTCTCATCTATAATGTAATGGTGTATGACTTGATGGATTCTACAGTCTTTTCTAATTCTTATCCACTGATTCTGTGATCTTATTAACTTCTAGAACCAAAAGACCATCCTCTGTATGGTGAATTCAGTAAACAACAACCCTGACTTTAGCTAAACTGGCCGTCAAGCAGGAAGCATGAGCTACGTTTGGTAGGATCAGCCAAAGCTTGCATTCCTCTGATATAGCCTTAACCAAAACAGTACCACTTCTACACCATAATGGAGGATCACATTTGGATTTTAACAAAGGAATAGAAAATACTAACATTACAAAGATAGTGTTTTGGTATAGCAAACAGCTTCAGATACTTATTCTACAGCATCTCATTTGTAATGCAGGCCATTCTCTTCATCTTATTTAATTCTAGCCCTGGCTGTACTGACTCAATGAACACCCATTCAAATGTATGGCATAGTCTGGAAAATAGACATTTTTTATATATTTGTGTTTTTGTCAGTTTGTTCTTGGATAGATTGTGAATCTGCTATCTTTTGAGGTAGTGTGGATGTCATTAAGTAGGTCCTTTGTTGTTGATAGGCTTGATGAAATCAGCTCAAAGCCATCTACAAATAGAAATATCTGGAAGAATGAGCCATCTATTTGGATTCCCTCTTCAATTTGCATTCTTTATAAGAAGACATTCTCCATAACAACACACAGCTCTGGCATCGGGAAGTATACACGTCTCTGCTTTTGGCCTCAATTCATAATGACAAGCAGAGGATTGTTGATCAACATTTTCTCCGTAGTTGTATCTAGCAAGGATATTGTATGACTATGAGTCATCTTTTTGTGGGTGTTAGAGATTTCTTTTAAAGGCATTATTTTTCTTACATGATTTTTGTCAAATGGAAAGGGTAAACAGGAGCAGTTCTTGGATTCTTTACAAGTTTTGAGCAATTGAGCAGTTTGAGCAAAATTCTTTACAATTTGAGCAAAATGTACTTTTCTGATCAAGGGTCACAAAGCAAGTAAGTGTCTGAGGTAGAATTAGAAGGTGCCGAGCAATTTCAGATTCTTGATACATGTCCTGGTGATGTAATGCGGCTTCAAATCATAAACTATCATAATCCATGAACAGCAATTGCTGTTAAGATGTGGTCTATTATAGAAAGTCATCAATATAAAAGTACTCTTCTTCCCTTCACACATTTTTGTCAATACACTTGATACATGCAAATGAGAATGAAGATCTTATAGGAAGGGTAATGGTCCTAAAATATTTTTTAAGTATACCCCTGTCGGTGATTTTTTACTGTTTTATTTCTATTTTTTTCTGGTAGGTATTCTTAGTGAGGAATAGGGAAGATTTTCCCACTGGAATTCAAACAACAAGGACAGTTGGGGTTAGTTTATAAATGTCTGGAGAGCTCTCTGCCCAATCCAAAAGGAGGAGGGTTGAGAGGGTGCACAGCTGTGAGAAGTGGCAGAGTTGGGGAATGTTACATTGTAATGAGTAAAGAGTGGCATGGTTGTGTGGAGACAAGACAAACAATTGGATATCATAGAGATAGTGATATGCCACTTGTCTTCCCACCCTCTGTTTGGTTGATCCCATACCACATAGGACCAAACCATGACGCCTTTGGAATAAAGCCTCAGTTCTCACTTTGGAAACCACTGATACAGAAGACAGATGACTGAGATTTCAGTCCTGTTTCAGACATTTTCTAGCTGTGCTATCATGAACAAGTCACTTAGCCTCTCAGAACTTCAGTTTCCTTGTCTCCAAATAGGAATTATATAATATTTGAATGACCAGGATAGTCAGTTGTAAGGAATATATTTTGCCAAATTTAGAGTACTATAGAAATGTAAATGCTATACAAATGTATAGAAATGTAATGTTATTGTATTTGATTGTTCTCACAACTATTTCATAGTGATAAGGTAAATAGATCAGTGTTTGCTGTTTGCAGATATCCTCTCAATTGTCCTTAATTGACTTGTTTTGGTGATAGTCTCACACTTTCTCTGTCTCTCTCTCTCTGTCTGTGGGTGTGTCTCTCTCTGTATGTCTTTGTCTCTCTCTCTATCTCTCTCTCTCTCTGTCTCTGTATGTGTTTGTCTCTGTGTTTTTATCTGTCTCTCTCTGTCTCTGCTCTACCTCAAGCTTTAATCTCATTCATGTGACATACATCTAATGCCTCTGTCGTATGATAATCCTTTGAATAATTGAAGATGATCATATCATACTTATGTAACCAAACTTAGAAATTTTAGCACCTGGGTATGTAGCAAAAATAATGACATTTGGAGCAAAAAGAATTAAACCTGCTCTTCAATCTTAAGAAGAGGTTAATCACTGGCACCATTGGCAGAAAGACCCTGGGATACTATTGGGATATTGTTGTGAAAGCCATAACCTTAAGGAAATCAGGGTTCTAATGTAGGAACTTGGGAAATGAGGAAATCTCATTTAGTAACTTCCTAATTTAAATAATTATTCTTGCTACCAAATGCTATATAAGTTGGATCCCTCTTCAAGACACTTAGATTACTTATTTTTTTAAAGATAAAATACAAATATTTTACCTTGATAATTAAACCCTTTGAAAAATTTGCTTTCTGCCTCTTTCAAGTATTTTTCAACATTTTTTAGCAAGCTGTTCACTTGCTTTACATGATTTTCTTGCATCGCTCTCATTTCTCTTCCCAACTTTTCCTCCACCTCTCTTACTTGATTTTCAAAATCCTTTTTGAGCTCTCCCTTGGCCTGAGACCATTGCATATTTATTTTGGAGATTTTGGACATGGAAACTTTGACTTCCTCTGATGCTATACTTTGTTCTAGAAAGTAACCTTCTATCATCTTATTTTTTGTACCTTTTTTTGGATATTTTCCCAGCCAGTTACTTGACTTTTGAGACCTTTGTCAAGAGGAGGGTATATTCTGGGGACCTATAAGTTCTCAGTTCCTCCAAGGTGGCACAATCAAGGGAGAGGAGTTTACTCCTCTCCTGACCTGCACACTGGTCTTGGAGCAATCGAGAACTCTTCTGCCCAGAATCTGCAATTGAATTCCCTCACCACAACAGCCTCTAGTTCCACTGCCAGGGCTCCTCTTTACCCCTGGGTGTACCTCAAGGCTGAAAATCAGATCAGTAGCTCAATTCCCCCAAGGGCTTTAGGTAGAGGTCTCCAGGGCTGCCACTCAGAGCTGAGGTTAGATCAGCCCTTCAATTCCCCCAGGGGTTCTGGGTGGAGGGCTCAAAAAATGGCAGCTGCTAGAGCCCTCCCACTGACCTTTGAAGCTATCTGTGGTGTTTATGGGTTGAGGAATATGGAAACTGCTTGTGGTGGTGCCCTGAATCCTATTCTGGGTCCTATCCCTGCTGCCCCATGCTGGTCTGCACTCCTTGCACTGGTCTGGTCTGCACTCCTCGTGCTGGTCTGGTCCACCCTTTTTCAACATTTTTAAACTCTAAGCATTTTATATTATAGTCAAACTGTCCTATTTACTATTCCCAGAACTTGGCAACCAACCCTCTGCCTCTGTTCCTTTACACAGATTTTCTCCCATGCCTAGAATGTGCTCCCTCCCTCTTAGAATTCCTAGCTTCCATCAAGACTCAGTTCAGGTACTATCTTATGAAAAGCCTTTTCTGCTCTCTCTAGGTGTTAGTGCTTATTCCCCAACTTCCCCCTCAAATAATCATGGATACACACATCCATCCATACATACTGTGTGTTGTATACCCCCAATAGAATGTAATCTCCTTAAAGGCAGGGAATATTTTCCATTTTATTTGTGTGTCTCCATTGCCTAATACAAAGATTTAAACATAGTTATAAATACTTCTTGGATTTGGATTGAACTGCACACTATAGAAATGCTAACAAATTTGTTCCATTTTCCATCTATTGTTTGTACTCCTTCCAGTTTCACCTGTAAAAGCTCTTGGGAAAATGTGTCTTTTGGGAGACTTCATGCCAAGGTTTCTGCAGACTCGTTTTCCCCTCTGTTGCTTTTCACTGTTTTTATGAGGCAACACTGCTCACAATCATCTGCCAAAAAATACTTTAGCCATGGGAATCCACCCAGAAAATCTGGGAAAAATCACTTCCTAACAAACTCCAGTATGCTGACACCAACTTATCTTTTGCTGAAGTACCATTTTGCTAAATTTATGGAGAGTTTTATTGAAACAACAGAGAAAATAAAATGAAACTCAAAACAGTACATTCGGAAAACAAACAGAAATGACCTGCTGAGTGAACCTCTCCCTTGGAGCTGTGTAAATTATCCTTTCCTTACAATCTTGAATATACAGCTTCCTCTCCCTCCCTCCTTGCCAGATACTCTCACAAGGCATTTTCAATCATAATTCTGTTTTAGTCCTTTTTTTCAATAGGTGTCCCCAAGAGCTGTCTCTACAGTGTCCCCAGCAGGTGTTTTTGGACATTGCTTTTTGTTGTAGCTTTTTCTCTTTTACCCAGGAACCCTGAGGGTCTTCACCTCCCAGTTTGATTTTTTTTTAAGGGGTCATTTCTTGGAGAATTACTTATTTATTGAATGGGTGTATCTCACTCAATGTGAGAATGTGATAAGACTTTAAAAGGACCAGAGTGTCCCATTGCATCCTGGGCCATCTCCAGTCATCCTGATGAATATCTGACCACTGGATCAAGATGGCTGTGGAGGAGAAAGTGAGACTGGTGACCTTGCACAGCCCTCCCTCATTCAAATCAAAGTCAACTGCAAGTCATATCATCATCTTGATGTCAGGGTCTTCTTCGAAAAGGAAGGACAAATACAACAACAGTCTGTAGTTCTATCAGCAGTGTCTCCAATCAAGAAAGAAATTAATAAATCAATTGATCTGGGGAATGAAAAAAGCAGTAAAAGTGTGACTACCCTGAGCTTACAATTCAGTTGTATGAGTCCCTATGTTTGACCTCCTCTCTTTCATTGCTTCTTTGTGTTTTGGTCAGGAAACACCAAAACTCTCTGCTGTGGAAAAACAAAAACTGTCTTTCATTGGATATACTCCTTGATAGCAGAAAAGGCAGTTTTCCTTATTTATCAGGAGACAAATGTCTCCAAAAAACATCTCTGACTAGTTATCCTACTAATGTTGATCTTTGGCCTCATAACTTGCCTAGAGACAAGTTAATGTCCACTTTCCAACTTAAGAAAACTCAAACACTATGCTCTATCTTCCTCTGATACTGTAAGGGAACCACCTCTTCTACATGTAGAAACATTCCACACTTATTTTTAAGAATTTATAACATATCACTGTGTTATCAGTAACTGCTGCCACTCACCAATTTTTAATAAGGCGAGTCGTTGGAGGAAACAGAGGAGTAGGAAGAATGGACCTTCACATCCCCTGAGAAATATTCTTCATCTTAAAAAGGAGGAAGTTTCAATCCCTACCTACAAGTGTAATCAGAGAAAGAGTATTTCATTTTTCTCTGAAAAGATTTTCATGTGAGACAGAGGACTTGGACTGGACCTGAAATGGTTCATAAACTTAGATCTGGGAAGAGTGAGAGGGCTTTTGAAGATGATTTAACATCACAAGAAAACACATGGAGGAAGGAATAATAATGCTATATTTGGCTATATATTGGCCTCATTAGCATAGAGCATCCCTGTTGGAGAATGGTGTTGAAATACAGAATTTTCAGATCATTGTCATAATTAAGGATCTGGATAGGTGGTGGCTGATGCTACATAGAAAAGAGGGAGTATATCCTTTCATGACATCTACTCTTCATCATTATTTGGCAGGAGGGTATGGATCTTTCCTGGAGCCAACTCCTCTGGATAGTGTTTAGAGGACTCTTCAAAATATTACCACCTGAACTGTCATTATCAGAGGTTCCAGCAGCTCATCTCCCTATCAATAGTTACCATTGTCAATCTGTTAGTCAGTGAGTCAGCATTTATTAAACTCCTATTCTGTCCCAGGCATGGGGACTAAGCATGGGGACAAATTCTAAGCATGGGAATGCCAAGAAAGGCAAAACAATCCCTGCTCTCAAGAAGTTCACAGTCTAGCAGGTGGGAGGGGACATGCAAACAACTATGAACAAATGACACAGAAATTGGATGTGTTCTGAAAGAGAAGACAGTTTAAGATTAAAGACAACTAGGAAAGGCTTCTTGTCGTGTGGTACCTTAACTGAGACTTGAGGAAGCCAGGAACCTAAGAAACAGAAAAGAGGTAGGATAGTGTTCCAAGAATAGAGAATAGTCATTGAAAACCCTTGGAGTCCAGATAGTCCCTTGAAAAAAAATGGGAAGGGGAGGGAAGAAAGGAAAATGAAAAATCATTTACTAAGCACCTACTATATACACATCATTTTGTTATATTTCAGACACACATTTGCGTATCTGTACACACACATTATCTATATATAGGTATAGGCATAATCATAGGCATATGTGTATATATATGTGTGTGTGTATGTATATGTGCATATATATATATATATATGTACATGTAGATATAGATGTTTAGATAAATATAGGTATTGTTGTTCAATTATCCAGTCCTGTGTAATTCTTTGTTACCCTGTATGAGGTTTTCTTGACAAAGATACTGGAGTGGTTTGCCGTGTCCTTCTCTAGTGAATTAAGGTGAACAGAAGTCAGCTGACTTGCCCTGTGAGTTTCTGAGGTCATATTTGAACTGAGGTCTTCCTGAGTCATGACTCAGTGCTCTATCCACTGAGTCACCTAGCTACCTCCATATAGTGATAGTGCTATAAATGTGTGTGTATGTGTTTTTCTGTGTGTGTAAATGAGTGAACACATACACATACATACGTATTTGTGTGATATATGAAAACATGTATATGTACATATAGATATATGTATTTATGTATGTATATATAAGAAAGAGAATCCCTGCCTTCAAGAAGTTTCCCTTCTAATATGAAAATGAGTATTACTTCCACTACCTTGAAGGAGAAAGGATTTGCCACTATCTTATCCCTGGAATTGTGTTAGACAGAAACGGCTGAATGAAGTGGACCTTCCCAACACAACTTTGTGGAATACCATTATCAATAATTGTGCTTTCCTTGTCTCATATTTTTTCAGGTATTATATAAGAGAGGGGAATGGATTCCCCAGTTTTGTAGACCCTTCCCTTGCTCATCCTATATCCTTCCAGCCTTTGCCATAAGGCTTCATATCTACTGCTTTAATTACTGCCCCACTTCTATGGCTAGAAATTTTCCATCTTCACCTTCCTTTTGATTCAAAATTACCATTTATGTAACACACACACACACAGAAACAACAATAGCAGTCACCTTATTTATGCTATAGCTTTCTATGTATGTTCTATCTAACCTAACTTTAAACAAATTCTTAATGTCTAGCTTCCATTTTTCACCTTGCCCTTTGGAAATACCACGCTATCATTAATACATTCTCCTTTACCATAGATCTCATTATCTCACTCTTTCAGTCTTCTTGAACTCATTGAATCTTGGCTTCTTCTCATTGACATCCATTCCTAATATTCTCTCCAGTTCAGGCTCCTCCTCTAATCTGCTTGTCCCCTCTCCCACCAGCCTCCATTTTTACAATTTTCTCTTATCTTTTTTCCCTCCTATCTATGAGCTACCAGTTTACTCTCCTTCCTTTCTCAAAAAGTAGAATACTTGGGATCACCATATTCCTGTCCTCTCCAAACTTTGCCCTTAGTACTTAACTGTCAATTATGATAATCCTTAAAAATTTTGGGGTCCTAAAGCACCAACTACCTCTGCTCAATTATGTCTCTATCCTACTTTACTTGTTCAAAGGGTTGGCCATATCCACCACTTAGCCATCATCCAAAATTATTCCACCTCCCTGACCTTGAAATAAAAACTTGCCCTCTCTGGCCATGTCTTTCATTGTCCTTGTTCTAATATTACTTTCCTCTTTCATAGTCTTGAAACTAGAGTTAAATAGTTTAGTCATTCAACTTCTCTGTCTCCAAGTCTTCCTAGCCAAGCTTTAACCCTGGATCTATCAATTAATCATTTAATCAATCAACAAGAACATATTAAATACCACCTAGTGTCAGGCAATGTGCTAAGCAATGGAGATACAAATACAAAGAATGAAGCAATCTCTACTCTTATAGAGCATACAACCATTCCTAGGAGATATTGCAGGTTCAGATCCAGATCAACACAATAAAGTGAATATCACAATAAAATGAGTCACAGAAATTTTTTTTTCCAAATGCATATAAAGCTTCTATTCACACTATACTGTAGCCCATTAAGTATGAAATAATATGTCTAAAAACTCAATGTACATACTTTAATTAAAAAGGCTTTATTGCTTAAAAATAATCCTAATCATCAGTGAGTTAAAATCTTTTTGCTGATGGATAGTCCTGCCTCATTGTTGATGGGTCCTAACTAATCAGAGAGGTGTCTGATGCAGTTGGGGAAGGCTGAGGCAATTTCTTAAAATAAGACCCCAATGAAGTTGGCCACATCAATTGACTCTTCCTTATACAAAAGATTTTCTCCATAGCATGCCACACTGTTTGATAGAATTTTCTCGTAGGTTTCTTTAATTTTTTTAATTTTAAAAAAATTAAAATTTCTTTAAATAATTTTTTTAAAAATTTGAATCATTCCTCTCAATCTCTGATATTGTTTTATCAGCTGAACTTATGTAATATTTTTCAATATTTCTTGTGTCTGTCATGATGGAAAACTCTATCCACACTCAGAGAAAAACTATGGACACTGAATGCAGATCAGTGCATACTGCTATCACTTTTGGGGAGTTTCTTTGGTGAGTTTTCTGTTTTGTTACATTTCTTCTTTCACAACATAACTAATGTGGAAAAATGTTTACATGATTTCATATGTATAATCTAACAGCAGATTGCTTGCCATCTGGAGGATGGGGGATGGGAGAGAGTGAAGGAGAAAAAATTTGAAATTCAAAATCTTATAGAAATGAATGTTGAAAACTATCTTTACATGTAACTGGAAAAAATACTATTTCTCAAAAATATTTCATCCTAGCATAAATATTTTAAAAGATAAATTCCAGAAAATGAATTCCGATAATTAAAATACTAACCAATAAATATTAGTTAGGGAGTCTATGCCCAGGTACCAATGATATTATACCTTTCCTTTATGAAAAAAAAATGTTACTTAAGGAACAGGAAGGCCTGAGGGGAGAAAGAGAGAGAAGATAGAACACCTATTTGATGGAACAGTGAGAACACACATGACATTAACCAATTAAGTTCACTCTCTCATCTGGCTGTGATTTGTGGCACCCCAAAACAATTATAATAGTAACATCAAAGATCACTGATCATAAGTCACCATAACAGATATAACAATAATGAGAAAGTTTGACACATTTTGAGAACTGCCAAAATGTTACACAAAGAGATGATGTGAGCACATGCTATTGGAAAAATGGTGCCAATAGATTTTTCCTACACATGACTGCCAAAACCCTCAATTTGCAGATAAAGAAATAAATATACAGTATCTGCAAAGCACCATAAAATGAGGTATGACTTGTTCTGTTGGAGGAGACAACAAGTGCATACATAAGAATAAACAGAATAAATATAAAAAGAATAGAGAATAATTGTAAGGGATGACACTATCAATCGGGAGAATGAAGAAGACATGATGCGTAAGCTGCTTCTAGAAGAAAAGGAGGGTTTCTACTGAGTCACATCTGAAAAGGAGGTACATTCCATATGTGA
The DNA here is from genome assembly GCA_023548195.1 of Bettongia penicillata ogilbyi. Classification (NCBI taxonomy): domain Eukaryota; kingdom Metazoa; phylum Chordata; class Mammalia; order Diprotodontia; family Potoroidae; genus Bettongia; species Bettongia penicillata. Next base: position 5,524,459 of record JAJHZJ010000266.1, read on the forward strand.
AAGATAGTTGGTGATTACCAAGATAATGAGAAAGTCCAGAGTGAGGAACAGAAAGGAATTTGGCTGGATTTTAAAGAACTAAATGGGGAGTAACATGTAATTGCACTATAAAAGTAGATTGGGGGCCCAGCAATGAAGAGATTTAAAAGCTAAGCAGAGGAGTGTATTTTATCCCAGAGACAATAGGGAACCCCTGGAGTTTGAGCAATAGTATGATATGATCAGATTTGTGTTATTCTCCATCCTGTTCCTTAGCCAATAACTTTCAGGAGCAAGTGATATAACCATAATACCTTTACCCACAGCAAATTCATGGTATGTAATCGCAAATATATTCTCACTACTGCCCTGGATTCTTTTTATTCATCTCTGATTATCACCACCCCAAGTGCTTATTTAAAAACTTCTCTTCAAAGGAATTGAATGGGTCTGAATCAGAATGAAGAATACTTTTTTTGCTTCCTTTATTTTTATTTTTTGTTTGTGTTCTATTTTTTAACATGGCTAATACATAAATGTGTTTTGCATGATTGCACATGTATAATCTATATCAAATTTCTTGTCTTCTCAAGCAGGGAGAAGGGGAGGAAGGCATGGAATTTGTAATTCAATATTTTTAAATGAATGTTAAAAATTATTTTCACATGTAATTAAATATAAATTAAAAAAACTCTTCACTTTTTAACATTTCATTGTTACTTCCATTCATTTTCTTTTAGCTAATAGTGTAGCTTTCCAATTTGGTTATAAAATTGGGGACATCAACAATGAAGATCCCTTGTCTTTCAGACTGTATACCACAAAGACCTCTATACCTTCATTTCCTTTACTCCTATTTCTGGAGAAGAGGTGACCTTTTTTTCTTGCCAAGGCTAGCCCCTCCTTTTCCATTTCTTCTGGGAACTTTTATCTTCAACTTCCCTTCATCTCTTTCATCATCAGTCTCTCCCTATTTACTGACTCCTTTCTCATTGTCAAAAAACATGCTCAAGACTCCTCCATCCTTTATAAAAAGCCTTCACTTGACCTTGCTGCTCCCTCAAATTATCATACTATATCTCTCCTCCTTTTAACTGCCAAACTCCTAGAATGAATAGTCTACACACAGAGCTTCTACTTCCTCTCCTCCCACTCACTTCTCAACCCCTTGTAATTCAACTTCTGACCCAACTGCTCTACTGAAGGTTGCCAGTGATCTCTTATGTGCTGTATCAGATGGCCTTTTTGTTTTAATTCTTCATCCTCGTTGACCTTTCTCAGCTTTTGCCACTGAGCCTCATGGATCATCCTTTCCTTTTGGATCCCCTCTTCCCTAAACATCTATGACAATGTGAAGTCCTTCTTGCTTTTCCTAACTAGCTGCTCCTTCTCAAACTCCTGTTTGCCCCATTGTCTGTACTCCGTCCCCTAAGAGTGAGCATTTCCTCTCCTTTCCCAGACCTCTTCTTATCTCTTTTTATACCTTCTCATTCATCGAACCCCATGGATTTAATTGTCTTCTCTATGCAGATAATACCCAATGCACGTGTTCCATCTTAATCTCTCAAAAATTCAGTCTTCCATTGCCAGTTACCTCCATGTAGATTTATAATGGGTATTTATAACTCAATGTGAGGAAATTGAACATTATCTCCTTCAAATTTCCTCTGCTATACTTGTGCCTCCTCTAAATTTCTACTGAGGACATTGTCATCTTTCGAGTTACCCAGTTTAATATCCTTGACATGATGCTAGATTTTTCCATTCCCTATACCTCTTAAATCCAATTAATTCTCAACTCCTGGAAAGTCTACTTCCTTGACATTTCTCCCATTTCTCCCTTATTTCTTGTTAATTCACCACTTCTAATGACCACATTTTTTGTCTACTATGCAATGATATTAGATTTTAAATTGGTCTTCCTGCTTCTAAAATCTACCATCTCTGATTTGTCCTCCACACTACTACTAAAAGAATCTTCCTGAAATGCATTCATGACTATATTTTTCCCTGTAGTCCAAAGGATAAAATATAACCTCTTTTTGCCTAGAATTTAAGATCTTCTACTGTGCCTATTAATCCTATTCTAACTCACTTTTCTCAAATTTTCCCACATTCCTCCCCTTCAGGCACTCTGTCTCAACCAAACTGGTCATCTCTCTCTCATTTCTAGACTATATTCCCTGCTCTTGTCTTGCTCATAGAATCCCTCTTTTCTTTCAAAATGAAGGTCAGGTAAAATCTCCTCTATGAAATCTTTCTGTATCTCCCACTGCTAGTTCCTGTCCTCCCTACTGTCATTTATTTGGATTTATTCTGTTTAGTTTTATTCTGCACATACCTCTAACAATGATTACTACCCTGCTCCCCACGGCATGAAAGCTACATATGTTACCTGTCACCCCTCATCCAGGGTTCCCCTGTACCCTGAAGGGAAGTTAAGGGGTGCCATAAACTCTTTGATGTTGGTTCCAGCCCCTACCAATACTGTTTCACCCAATTTTAGGTGGGGGTCCCTGCACCCCATTTCCACTTAACCAATAACAGTCAGTTTAGCTTTTACAAAGATATATTTATTTTTAAAAGCATGATAAAAAATACAAACATACACCCCAGCACAGAAGGCATAGCCCTCCTCTCTACCACCTGATTTTCTAGAAGATAAAGATTTTAGGTTTACAGCTTAATAAATACTTAGCCCCAAGTTCCCAAGTGAAAGGTCCCATGAGTTTAAGTGATAAGCATCATGCCTTCTCAAGGCTTCCTCTGCTAGACTGGCTGTTTGAACATCCAGACTAGAATCCTGGATCCATGGTCACCATTCTGGATCAGATGAGAACCATTTTCAGCCCCTAGAACTGGGAAGGACAAATAAATTGTGTTTGTCTTTCATTGCCGAAGAAGACCATGCCATCAGAGAAATGAAGACATGACTTGCACTTGACTTTGTTTTGAGTGAGGGAGGGCTGTGCAGGTCACCAGCCTCACTTCTCCTCCAGAGCCATTTGAATCCAGATACCTGATATTCCTCAGGATGAGTGGAGATAACTCAGGATGCACTGGAAGGCCTTGGGAACTTTAGGTCAAGGTCTTTGCAGGCACTCACTTAAGGCAAGGAAACACCAGGGCATGGCCCCTTTAATGAGGTCAAGAGAAAGAAAGACATCAGACTGGGTGGGAAACATCAACAGTTACTACTGATAATCACTCTCAAGCCAAGGGGGTCCAGAGGAGGCCTCAAGCAGGACTCCAATGGAGTCCTAGTTTCAGAGTGCAGTAGGTTTAAAATTTTGGGAGAGGACAGGACAGGGGAAAAGAGAGGAGGGGAGGGGAGGGGAGGAGAGCGGAGGGCAGGGGAGGGGAAGGGAGGGGAGGGGAGGAGAAGAGAGGAGATCATCAAAACTCCCTTTACTGGCTACTGTAAATGTGGCCTTTCCCTATTATGATATAAGTTCCCTGATGGCTGGAACCTTTGATGACATTTGGAAATTGATAAAAGCTTTTTCATTTATTTTTTCATTCCATTACAACTAGAGTTTACTTTTATAAGATCTAAAGTAGTTTGCCCAGTTTTGTGAATCAATCCTAGGAAGACTTATCTAATCCAGATCACTTTGAGAGGTGAGAAACCAGGAGGATGAGAGGATCAAGCATCATACCAAACAAATATTGCTTAAAGGAAGTGAGAATGTTTAGCCAGAAGAAGCAAAGATGAATTTCAGGTATTTGAAATATTTTGTTTTGCTTGGCTGGAGGGCAAAATTAGTTGCAATGGATAGCAGTTGCTAAGGAGACTTTCTTTTAAATACTCCTAGTATTACAAAAGAGGAATGGGTCAAGAGATCCTTCCACTACAGCTGAATTAACTTCAAATATTTAAAAATTAATCATTATTTGTTGAGCTTATTTTAGAGAGGATTCCTATTCCAATATGACTCAGAATAAGTTGACCTCTTAAGTACCTTTCAACTCAACCATTCAGTCCATTAGCATTTATTAAGCACCTACTACATACCAAACATTGTACTAAGCACTCAGCATACAAAGAAAAAGAAAACAGTTCTAGAAAACTAATGAGAGATATAACAAGTAAACAATCACATACAAAGAAGTTATCCATAGATGGAAAGAGAGAAAGAGAGAGAGAGAGAGAGAGAGAGAGAGAGAGAGAGAGAGAGAGAGAGAGAGAGAGAGAGAGAGATGAAATTAAGTATAAGACTTCCTTCAAGTCTCTTAAGGGAAGCTGTAAGAATAAGAACTGGAAAAGGCTTTGCTTAGAAGGTGAGAAACTGAAACTTTAAGGAAACCAGGATAGGTAGGAGGCAGAGATGAAAAGAGAGTTCTGAGCTTGGAAGACAGCCAGTGAAGCCACTTGGAGTTGAGAGATAAAGTGTCTTGTTCAAATAACAACAAGGAGGTCAGTGTTATCCTTCAACTCATAAATTCTGTGATTATATGATGAACCCATAAAAAATGTCTCTCCTGGAAATATTAATATTTTGAAAGCAATGAGACACTGATTTTTAATATATCTCACACTAGGAAGTTGATGCCAATGAATGGGAAAAAATCCTGGACTTTCCATGGGATCATTGATTTAAAGATAGAAAGTACACTAATGGTCATCTAGCCCAGTCCCTTCATTTATATAGATAAGAAAACTGAAATTTTGGGTAAGGTCACACAGGTAATGCAAAGCAGAGTCTGAATTCCAATTCCCTGTTCAATGCTCTCTCCACTGCAACATGTCAAGCTGCCTGAGAAGACATCCACAAATACTCACCCTTATGCCTATGTTCTCATCCCTGTGACAACTTCTTGAGAATGATACACTACAAAGACACAGTGCTATCTCTATGTTGATGATTTTTCTATCCTGCCTAACCTCCCTGCTGACTTCCAATCTTGGGTCTCCAACTCCTTTTCACACATGTTGAACAGGAAGTCCAGTAGACATTATAAACTCAACGTGTCAAAAACAGAACTCATTATCTTTCTCTTTGCCCTCCCTCTCTCTTCCCTATCTTGCTAGAGGCCTATAGTATTCTGTCAGTCCTTTAGTCTCACAACTTAGAAGCTATCCTTTATTCCACAATTTCTCACCTCCAACATATCCAGTCTATTGCCAAAACCTAGTTCACTTTTGCAGCATTTCTTGAAGACACCTCCCTCTCTCTAACACTCTCACCATGTTGGTGTAGTCCCTTATCACATTATGATTGGATTATTGCAATAGGTTATTGGTGAGTTATCTTGTCCCAAGTCTCTCCCCACTTCAATCCATCTTCCATTCAGCCACCAAAGTGATTTTCCTAAAGCACAGTTTTGACCACCATGTCACTGCCTCCTCAATAAATTCCAGTGGCTCTACATTAAGGGATAAAAGTGGAATAGGATAATCCAGAAGTCAAGTGGAATAGGATAATCCAGAAGTCAAGTGGAATAGGATAATCCAGAAGTCAAAAGAACTAGGACTCAAACCAAGAATCACCTACCCAGCAAAACTGAGTATAATACTTCAGGGGAAAATATGGTTTTTCAATGAAATAGAGGACTTTTAAGCATTCTTGATGAAAAGACCAGAGCTGAAAAGAAAATTTAACTTTCAAACACAAGAATGAGAAGAAGCATGAAAAAGTAAACAACAAAGAGAAGTCATAAGGGACTTACCAAAGTTGAACTGTTTACATTCCTACATGGAAAGACAATATTTGTAACTCTTGAAACTTTTCAGTATCTGGGTAGTTGGTGGGACCACACACACACATACACAGACACACACACACACACACACACACACACACACACATGCATGCACATACAGAGACAGAAGGCACAGAGTGAATTGAATAGGATGGGACCATATCTTAAAAGAAATTAAGGTAAATGGTGAGAGAGAAATGTAGTGGGAGGAGAGAGGGTGAAATGGAATGGGGTAAATTATATCTCATTCAAGAGGCAAGCAGGAGACTTTATAGTGGAGGGAAAAAGAGGAGAGCTGAGGAAAAAAACATGAAGTTTACCCTCATCACATTCGACTAAAGGAAGGAATAAAATGCACACTCATTTTGGTATGAAATCCTATCTTACAATACAGGGAAGTGGGGGAGAAGGAGATATGCAGGGTGGGGGGGGATGATGAAAGGGAGGGCAATGGGAGGAGGGAGCAATTTGAAGTCAACACTCTTGGGGAGGGACAGGATCAAAAGACAGAATAGAAACAATGGGGGGCAGGATAGGATGGAGGGAAATATAGTTAGTCTTACACAACACGACTATTATCGAAGTCATTTGCAAAACTACACAGATATGGCCTATATTGAATTGCCTGCTTTCCCAAAGGGAATGGGTGGGGAGGGAGGGATGGGGAGAATTTGGAACTCAAAGTTTTAGGAACAACTGTTGAGTATTGTTCTTGCTACTAGGAAATAAGAAATACAATTAATGGGGAATAGAAAGTCATCTGGCCCTACAGGACAAAAGAGAAGATGGGGACAAGAGAAGGGAGTGATGATAGAAGAGAGGGCAGATTGGTGATAGGGAAAATTGGAATGCTCGGTGTATTGGGGTGGGGGGAGGGGACAAATGGGGAGAAAATTTCGAACCCAAAATTTTGTGAAAATGAATGTAAAAAGTTAAATAAATAAATTTATATTAAGAAAAAATAAATAAATAAATAAATTCCGGTGGCTTCTTATTACCTTCAAGATCAAATGCAAAATACTCTGACTTTCAAATGCCTTTGTATTTCAAAGTACCCTTCTATATTTCAAATATTTTTATATACTTTCCTCAACATGTATTCTCTGATCCAATAACACTGACCCCAGGCAAAATATCCCATCTTTCATCTAGCATCTTTGCTTATTGTCTCCCATTGCTAGAATACCCTTCTCAATTCAACCCACTTACTTCCTTAGCTTCCTTTAAGTCCCAACCAAAATCTCATCGTTACAGGAAACCTTCCCTGACCTTTCTTAATTCTAGCACCTTCCTTCTATTAATTATTTCCTATTTATCCCACATATCACTTGCTCTGTGTATATTTATTTGTTTTTGTCTTTCCCATTGGTTTGTAGGCTACTTGAGGGCAGGAACTGGCTTTTGTTTTATCCTCAAAATTTAACATAGCATGCAGAACATAATAGGCATTCATAAATGTTTATTGACTGACAGAGGAACACATTGTCCCTCCCATGATCTCTGCCATGACAGAGATTCCAAAAAGTCTTTACAGAGTAAAGCAGTGATCAAATCTTAAAAAGACAGGATTTAATAAAGATAAATACAAAGCATTATAGGGGTTCAGAAGAGCCTTTAAAAGTATAAGTTGAGGCATCGATGATTAATCTGAAAAAAATATATATCTGAAAGGGAGCATTTAGTGAATTTCAATCTGAATACAAGTCAAAGGAGAATCATCAGCATAGAGATGGTATTGTGTCTTAGGAGTGTGTCATTTTCATGATGTTCTTAAAGGAATGAGTACATAGGCATAAGGGCCAGTATTTGTTGGTGTCTTCTCACACAATATGGAGGTCAAGGTGGCATTTATAGTCTGAGACTCAGGAGATAAATAATGTGATAATATGCTTTTGCATTGTCCTTTGTTCTGGTCAAATCACTTCTTGAGCACATTTTGAGGTTTTGGAGAGACATTTTGGGGGCCAGTATTTTAGGATTAGCTGAAGAGTATCCAAAGAAGAGTGACCAATATGATGAAGAGGCTCACAATTATATCTTGCATTAACCAATTAAGAAAATTGGCCAGAAAAAAAAGAAAAATTAGGATTCTAATTATAATCAAGGCAGAGGGACTAGAACTTTGCCTTAGGGTCCCAAAATTGAGAGTGTATAATTTAAATGATTACTTTAAAATATTGTGTAAGTTTAAAATTTGTTACATTTGCATTTTGACAATACTTTTTTTTTCTTTTTCAAAGCTAGTTAGCAAGAATAATTAGCTAACACATAACTACTAAAAGATGTGTTCCCTGTTTCCCCAAGTTCGTAGAAAGGAACCTTCATCTTCTTTGGGCAGTGGCTTTCCCAGAACTAGCCCAAAGAGGCCCAGGGTCTTTCTACCAAGACTGCTAATATTTAACGTTTTCTAGCATTTAAGAGCAGGTTAATGTTTCTTGTTCCAGCTGCCTTTTTTTTTTTTTTTGTGCTATTCACTCAGGTTCTGAAATTCCTAACTTTGGCTACATAAGTGTGATATGATCATCTTCTGTTATTCAACGGGATGTCATGTAGAAGAGGAATTAGAATTAGATTTATGTCACTTTGATGAGAGTAGATCTAAAAGCAATTAGAAGAAAGTAAAGAGAAGGCAATGTAAGCTTGATTTAGAAAAAGAAAATCTCCTAAACATTTAGTCATTTTCAGTCATGTCTGACTCTTCATGACCCCATTTGTGGTTGTCTTGGAAAAGATACTGGAGTGGTTTGCCATTTCCTTTACCAGCTCATTTTACAGATGAAGAAACAGAGGCAAACAGGGTTAAGTGACCTGCCTAGAGTCACACAGCTAATAAGTGTCCAAGACTGGATTTGAACTCAAGAAGATGAGCCCCTTCCCCAGAATTAAAGCTATCCCAAAGTAGAATTGTTTGCATTGTGTCCTAGTAGAGACAGCTAGATGTTTCATCATTCTCTATACACTGTACCTGGGGTCAGAAAGAAAATGGATACTATAATAGCACCTACCTACTAGAGTCATTGTTAGGGTCCAATGAGTTAATATTTTTTTTAACTCAGTTAACACATTGGCTGATACATGGCAGGTACTTGATAAATGCATGTTTTCTTTCTAGTAGGTTGCCCCTTCCTGATCACTCGTTGGAGATGTTGTGAAGGAAATTCTTGTTCAGATTGGCATTATACTACATGACCTCTAAAACCCTTCAAGCTCAGCCATCCTATGGCTCTTCAAGGTTACTTTTGAATTGTCATCTTATCAGAATAACATATTAATGTTCTCATTCTAAAAATAAAAAAAGCACTGGGGATGAAAAAGACTAGTTCCTAGAGTTTAATTCAAAATTCTTCCCAGATTCATTTTAGAAGCATGAATGGGGCTTTGGCCCAGGGTTCTGATATAATCACACTAAACTCAGACTTTCCTCTTTCAATATTAGCCACACTTTAAATCTCATCCCACTCAACTATTTCTCGTGTCAAAGTATCCATAATTGCAGCTCCAGTTCCTCTGCTGTGTACAACATGTGTACCATGAATTCATGTGAAAACAACCACTCACTCTTCTTCAAAAAGTAAAAAGATCACATGTGAATTTAGTAATAGTACAAATTTGACTGGAGTCAAAGGAGTCAAAACAGAATCATACACTTTTTAGAAGTATTGGAGTTTCTTAAGTCCAATTCTTTCATTTTACAATTCAGGAAATGAGGCCCCCATAAGTTAAGACTTGGTTCTAGTGACAGACCCACATCCTAAACCTAGATCTCTTGACTTCCTGACCAATGTTTCATTACACTGAACTATGATGCATATGATGACCATGAGATAGATGAGTGTCTATCTATGTGAGTTTTTAAAAAGAGATGTTTTAATCAGGTACTGGAGTTTGAAGACACTATTATAGCAATTGCGAAAGGTGCCTCTGTAAAAATGTTGGAGATTTCAAACACAGGAGAAGAGCAGGTCATATGTCAGATGAACAGAAGGATAAGAAAGGGATTAAGAGTCTTCAATATCAAGAAAGTTAGGAAATCAACAAAGAAAGACTAATTCAGAGAAAGTCAATGGGGAAGAATCTAATGACATCAGATTTATAGTCCAGATGGTTGGGCGGATAAGAATTTTGACTTGAAGTTGAGGAATGGACCAATGGCCAAAGCCTTAAAGGATTTTAATTATCAGTCATTAAAAAAGTTAAGATAAATAGTCCACCTTTGGAATGTGAATGAATATGTATAAACAATTAAAAAAATAATAACCCAAAGATTTAACTATCAGGAGGTGGTTAGCTACCTACTTAACGGGAAATAAAAATGAAATCTAAGGAAGCATCATGGTCTGACATCTGTGATGATCAGAAAGCACATGAAAAACAGAAAGTAGAAAAATGTGATATGCACAATCAGGTCCCTCTGACATCCTGGGGAAAGTGCTTTACCACTCCAAACTCTTGATTTATCATTGCCAATTGCCTCTACCCTGAAGCTGATGTGGATTGAGCATTAGACCAGGGATCAGGAAGACCTAAATTTGAATCCAGTTTCAGACATTTACTAGATGGGTGACTCTAGAAAGTCACTCAAGCCCTGACTGCCTCAGTTTCCTCACCTGTAAATTTAGGACAATAATAGCACTTACCCACTAGGGTTTTTTGGTGAGGGTTAAATGACACAGTATCTGGCAAGTGCTTTACCAATTTTAAAGCACCATATAAATTGTTGTCATTGTTACCACATTATGAAAGCCAGGCAGCAAACACCAGGTTCTCAAAAGCTATGTTATGGAGTGCAAGCAATTAAGCTATAAAGACTTTGAAAAGAGGTCCAACCACAAAATATAGGCCTGTAATCAGCTTGGGTAATTCTGAAGAAGCTTGTCATTAGAGGGTTGTCTGCTTAAGTAATTAATTTCTTAATCCACAAGATTTCACGTGGTTGAAGAAATTCATCTTCCTCAACAATTGCATGGTGGCATTATTAAGTAATTGTCAACACCCTTGAATTGCTTACAAGAAAGTTGCTAACATAGGATTATAAATATAGATATGGGTTAGACCTTATGAAGCAATTCAATGCTTTAATTTTACAGACTAGGCTTGCTCAAAGTCACAGCAGTAGTGAATAAGTAGAGTTAAGATCTAAATTCAGGTCATTTGATTTGAGATCCAATATTCTTTACAATCTCTCATGCTGCTGTATAAATACTGTTTTTATTAATTTCACAGGTGACTCTATATATAATATGACTAAAGTCTCAATGTGTCTTTATACTGTCATAAAGTAAATTATTTTTATTGGAACCATAGATTATTTAGATAGAGTTATTGACTAAGCCTCTGACCACATTTATACCAAGAATTAATTGAAGAGAATGTATCATTAAACCCTAAAATTTAGGTTGCATAATGCTCATGGAAGTTCTATATCTATCTTTCATCTAGAAATATACTAAATGGGAATGTTACTTTCACTCTAAGAAGAAGAAAAGGTCTTTTTCAAGCTTCTTTAAGGAAAGATTGAAATGTTAGTAAAGTGTTTTTTTTCAACCAAATGACCTTTCTGATGACTGAAACTGAAATGTTCGTGTTACCAGGTGGGTTTCCATAAAAATTTAAGTGCATAGGTAAAAGGTTATAAAGTATATTAAAATATATTTTAATATATATTCATATTTATAAATAACAGAAAATATACTTTTATGTAAGTATTATATTTAAAAATGTAAATTCTTTTTTAAAAAGTCACAGAGGAGGATGGTTATAGATTATGAATATAGTAAATATAATGAAGCTTGACAGGAGGCCAACTAAACCAAATTATACCACGATGAAGCTATAAGAATGATGAATAGATACAACATAGAAAATATCAATAAGGTTTTCTATAACAACTACTTTTCTCTATCAATGACAGTGTAGCTGCATTAATACCCCAACATCACAGTCCTTCATAAGCTATATGAGGAAATAGAAATGGCACTTCACAAACAAGAGTCGCTGGTATACATAAAAGAGATACAACCAAAGGATAAAATTATTTTTGAAGGAATTTAGGCACTTATTTTCAAAATATTTGAAAAAAGGGAGAATATCAAATTTAAGGAAAAACCGATGAAATAATAATCATTTTTGAAGCAAAATAATTAAGAAAACATTAAAAATGGATCATATCCCTACTTTCTAATGTTTCTGTAATCTTTAAGAAAATAATTAACACATAAGTTAAAATCATCCCTGATTAAGGTGAAAATAAAATTTGTAAGTCTCTTGTGAATTAATTTATATTACATATAAATGCCCTCTTTATAAAAATAACAATTGGTGGGAAAGGACAGACAATATAAGAACCCCACACTGCTTATTGTTCGTTGATGGCTTTTGTTTTGACTTTTAAAAAAAATTTGATTAAGTAAAATAAAATATTCTACTCTGACAAGATATGTCCACACATGCCAAAATCTAGTGACATTCCTTTGAAAAATCTAAATAATTTGATGCAACATTCTGATTAACATCTTTTGACACAACGTTTGCCTCTTTTTAGGAGTGAGTTTAATGCTAGCATCCTGCTAGTTCAGATTTGGTACTGGGGCAGAATGAAGTACTCTCAAATCATAGAAAAATGTTCAGAGAGAAGTTGACTTTGGCCCTAAAAGAACAAGGATATGCAACAAATGATACAGTAACACTCAGCTTCTGTAGGTGCCCAACATTTCTCCATATGGAGATATGTTTAGTGAGGAGGACAGGGTATGGTGACTTGAGTGGTCTTCAGACACGAGTCAGACGGCCTCCGACTCCACCTGAGTATGACTTTAGTGCCCTTTAAGGGGTCAGGAAGCTGTCAAGGGAAGTAAGGAATCTGGTTCCAGGGACAGCTTTGTTGCCTTTTAGGAAAAACTGACTCGTATTACAGGGAAATGGGGAATCCTGGTCCTATCATACCCTTGTCATGGTAAATACCTATAGGAGGTACAGATGAAAAAGGATTTCTGCAGAGATAGAGAAGTCTGCCAGATATCCCTGTTTGTAGAGAACTTTGTACTGATTGCATTAAAAATAATAATAGGAATAATAATTATGGCTAATTTTATGTTGTGCTTACTATGCACTCTGTATTGTGCTCGGCACTTTACAGTTATTATCTCATTGATCATCATATCAACCTTGGGAGGTAGGTACTATTATCATCACCATTTTACAGATGAGGAAACTGAGACAAACAGGTTCAATGATTTGTCTAGTGTCACATAGCTAACATGTGTCTGAGGGCAGATTTGAAGTCAGATCTTCCCAACTTCAGATCCTGTATCCTATTCACAGCACCATTTTTCTGTTCCATTAAACTCCAGACTATTGGAAAAACCTTCCTTAGTCATTGAAAAGGAGTTTGGCCTAGCTATCTACACAGGAGGTAAAAGAGTAGAAGAATTCCAGTTGTGCAGTTGAATAAAGAATCCATCTACTCAATTGATAGTAGATAGCTATTGGACTGAACTGCACACAAAAAATTAGGACAAAAATTAAATTGGCTAAGAATGTACAATTTGATAAATTGTACAAAGATTTTCATAACTACAAATTTCTCTATGAAACAAGGGTCCATCTTCGTATTTTTTGTATTCTTTTCTGAATGAATGTAAATGATAGAAGACTTACATTTGGAGTCACTTAAAGGTCAGTGGAGAGGTTTATGTTGGGAGGTATGTGGGGAGTAGAAGACCACACTATATTACTAATAAAGAATTGCAAAAGAATTACCCAAAGTATGTCATCAAAGAGATGTATGATAGGAAGTGAAAAAGGTCCATTTTATAGTGAGAATAAGAGATAACTCTTGAACTTTCTGGTCTGTCAGTCCATTGGTGTCCATGCTATGTTAAGAGATGCAGAAGAATGCTCCCCATCATGTTAGGTGGACCCCATGTGGATGATTTATGGAAGGACATGGGCCAAAGTTATGGATAAGTTATGGTGCTGTAGAGAGGACTCGCACTGAGACTGGTGTCGAATTCTTTTTTTATAGTAACTTATATATTCACACATTATATTTACATAGGGCAGCTAGATGGCACAGGGGATAGAGCACCAGACCTAGAGTCAAAAAGAGTCATCTTTGTAACTTCAAATCCCTGTGAACCTCAGAAAATTATTTCATTCTGTTAGCTTCTTTTTCTCATCTGTAATATGATCTGGAGAAAGAAATGGCACACCACTCCAGTGTCTCAGTAAAGGAAACCCCAAATGGGGTGATGAAGAATCAGACATGACTAAAATGATGGAACAACAACATACTTACATAGTACTTTAAAATTTGCAAAATAATGTCTAAACTGTATTTCATTTAATATAAATAATATTAATATAACTAATACACACAACAACCCTATGAACTAGATACTATAAGTTTTTTTTAATTTTCATTTTTTTTCAAATGAGGAAACAGACTCAAAGAGGTTGCTACCTTCCCATCAATAAACAGTTAATGACTACAACAGGAATGATTAGAAATATGATCTTTCTATGGATATAGACTCAAGCTGTACCTCTCTTGACTCTGTTTTCTGGAGGTCCCTGGTTATGTTGGTGTGACTTCCTGGTTACCTAGAGGCATAAAAGATCCCACCTACATGGGCTTGGTGCCTTTCAGACTTGGTAAATACCCAAAGACCATTTGAATCACCATATCCAGATCTGCTAACCAGGTTTGTTTCAATGTGGAAATGAGAAGGTGCAACACCAATGTGATACTCACAATGCTTATGGCGGTTATGAATATGCTGGCACAGTTCTCAGTCACAGATTGTCCACATGGAAGACAGAATCAAAACATTTATTCAAACACCAGAAAGCCAAATCCATCATAGCAACAAAGAAATCCAACTCAATAACAATGCAGCGGGGCACTACCATCCCCAAGTCTTCCCTCTGTTAGGCTTCCCACAAACCAGCTCCCTTAAACAAAATCACAAACAACTTCTCTCATTCAAGTTAGTTGCTTTCTGCTCTCTCTTTCCCAACTCTAACTCTTCTGACTCACTTTCTGTTTCACTTGTTCAACAAACTCCTCCATGGGACTCAGAGTTCCATGTAATCTACTAGGTGGGTTACATGGGCCTATTCATGGATGAGAAAGGTCTTCTCATTTAAATTACCATTATAGAGGGGGCTGAGGAGGAAGCAATTCAAAGTACTAATACTAGTACTCTATCTGCTGTACCCCACGTTTTTATGAGATGATGATCTCTTTCCTTTTTTTACAGAAATGTCTTCATTTTGTTTCTTATTCTCATTTTGCTTCTATTCTTCAATGAATGTAATTCTACCCTAATAGTATACATAATATATATGTATAGTGTATATATATATATATGCATATATACATATATGATTTTTATAATTAAGATAAGCCTTCACTAAAAATGGTATCATAGAGTCTATGAGTGAGCAAAGTATTTCTTGAGAATAAATTAGTTATTGGAAAGTATACCTAAAATTCAATGTACTTTTAAAAGTGCCTAGAATAGTTTACTCAACTGTGCAACTTTGCTCAATATATGTCTTCCATTTTTCTCTTCCTACCTTTTTTCTCAAATGCACTATTTTCATGGTATCTTAAGAATAATATTAAATAACTATTTGGGATAGGTTGATTTCCTGAGGGGATGAGATACTTAGTTTCCTGAAGGGCCTAATGACTTCTTGAGCTCTTTGAATAATGAAATTTTATTATCTCACAACATACAATGTATGTGGTTATTTTTAATCTTTGTTTTAGGGGTGATTTGTAGTTAACGTCTTTATTTTGAGGAAAGTAGTATATTACTCCAATGCTTAATGAATATTTTTAGTCATTTCATTCACAGCACTGCATATTTATTTTTAATTCTTCTCTTGGTATGCCATATTATGGCAATAAAACAAAACAAGATGTAAAATATAAATAAATAAATCATCGTAGTTTTAAGATCCACAATGGTGACATTGAATATTGGCTCAGTTAGTGGACATAGATATAGGAATAGTGAGAAAGCCAGTAGTAAAGAGGGGCCTAGCCTTTCAGATAATAAGGCCAAGATTCAAGTCTTATCTCTCATATATACCAGCTAAGTGGCTGGGGAGAAACCACTTGAATTGTCCGTTCCCTCAGAAACTCAATCACATATAAGTTGTTGATCTATAACATGATCAATGGACAAAATTTCCATAAGAGTTTCCTACATTGAGTCTGAATGTCTCCCCCTATTCAAAAAATATTTATTAAAAATCTGCTTAATATCATTTTTTTGGATTTTTTTTTTTTTTTACTGATTAACAGATTCCCAACACAAAACTATCAAAACTATTATGGGAACAGCCTCAAGTAATATTGTTAAAGGACAGTATTGTTGTTCACCCTTCCTTCTGGAAGAGAACTAATGATATCATGAGGGCGATGTCTTGACTTTCTATTGAATTGGCTACCAGCAGGGCGGAGCTGTCCAAAGTCATCAGCCTCACTCTCTCCTCCAGTCATCAAAGTCCCATGACAAGATGAAGATCAAGATGGCAGGCCGTAGTCTAGGATTCCATAGTACCGGCAATATTGTGAAGTTAGTAAACTTTGTCTTCAGTAGTTCTATTGTCTATTGTTTGGCCTCTCAAATGTTCAGTCCTTGGTTCTTTAAATCCACTAACTATATTACTCTGTAATTAGGTCAGTATCCTTGGTCAATGTCTGAGGATTTAGATATATTCCATTTTTTCTTTCACCCATAAAATTTCAAGTGCCCTAGAGTCCATCCCCTCAAGGCCTTGTTTTTGAGGAATGATTAATAATTAAAATTCTTTGCAGATTAAAATTCAAACTTTTCCAGCAATGGTTAAACTTGGATTTGCATTATATGGTACTGTAGATTGTAAACCAATTTTGTTTCCTTGTCACAATTTCATAGTCCAAAGTTTTATTTTATTTCTCTTGTTTGCAGAATTATCTTCCATAATTTGAACTATTTTTTCCTAATTTGAACTATTTTTCCTTATGTGATGTACATCCTCTGATACTTTCAAGGTCTAGTTAATTTTAATGTTAAAACTCTAGAGGTTGGCAACTAGATTTATTTGCATTTAGTGTTCTCCTTTTTTAGATTCTTGTAGATAAGATTAATCTCTACATTTTGTTTCTAGTATTCTTTGCAATTTTTTACTCCCTAAATTATGATATTGAAACATTTTTCTTCATCATGATTTCTCTGAGACCAATATTTCTCTTCTTTCTCATATTCTTCCTCTTTTCTATTCCTCCTCTTTTTTTTTCTTTCCACATCAACCTATGAAGTTGTCTGCTAAGGAGAGGTTTCAATCTGCATTGAGTATCCTCACAAACAAAACTGCAAATATTTTGGATTACTGATGCATAAAGAGATATGGTCATAGTAGGATTAAGGATGTGGCCTGATGCCAGTACCTTGTTAAAAAGAGTTAATAAAAGGAATTTTACTTAGCTCTAGGTTAGCCAGGATATACAGTAGTACTTTGCCTTCCCCTCTACCCCCTCTCATCTCCATATGGAAACAAATCTTGTGATCAGGGTTGGATATGATGATTCATATGGTTTTTGGGTATTCACCAAGACTGAAGGGCTTGTGGGGCAGGAACTTTTATGTACCTAAGTGACCAGGAAGCCTTGCCAGTATAACCAGGGACCACCAGAAAGCAGTGTCAAGGAAGGTATAGCTTGAACTTTTTCCTCCCCAAATCCCAGGACAGTCAACTCTCAGCTTAGTTGCCTTTTAGGAAAATTCTAGCCTCATTCATATCGTGGGGCAGAGGGTTGCCTAGCAGATGTTGGCTCTATAATTATATAGAAGGAGATATAAAGATACATAGGAAAATGTCCCTACTCTTAAATAATTTAAATGTAGTAAGAGTTGAAAGCCTAAAACATGTATAAAAATTAATCAGAAGAAAACACTGTTCCCATTCAATTCAATTTGACAGGTATTTATTAAGCATAAACTATGTGTCAGTAACTATCTTAAGTAATAGCATTAGCAAGGTAAAAGGGAAAGAATCCTAGACCTCAATGAGTTTACATTTTACTGAGGGGAAATAACATATGCCCAGATAAATACAAAGTAATTTCCCCAAGGTCAAAGCATTTACAACTGAGGAATTCTTAAGAACTGGATACTTTAAAGCAAATTCTGACTCACCAAGTATAAAATTACCCAGTGATAATTTCAGAAAATATAGGAATCATGAATAATCTAAGTTTCTGAAAGACTGGAAGAATTTAAATTTTTGTGAAATGCATTAGATAAAATTGGACAAAAATTAAAATACAATATCATTTCTAAAAGAACCAAGTCTTTCCTAACTATACATGCTTCTGTCTCTTACTCTCTCTGTCTCTTTCTTTTCATTTATTTGTCTATCTAGATAGCTGGCTATACTTGATTTATCCACATCATAGCATTTTAGAGCTGGCCAGATAATCTTATCCAGCTGTATTATTTTATAAATAAGGATGTTTATTGTTTTATAAAAAAGGAAGTTGAGGTCTGAAATGTTACTTTGTTTGTCCAAGGTTAGCAGCATTGAGTATTTATTGTCTCCTAGATGAATGATCTTCCCACCTACACATATTCACCTAGATATCAAAAGGATTTACTGAAGTTTTGCTTATCAATAAAGAACACTTCACTTTCCAAGTGCACTGGACAGGGATTAAGGGGATAAAATTTCCTTGTATTCAGAAATAGTTCTCTCTGGGAGGTAATAAATTACTACCCACATTTGCAAATTATGTAATGGAAATTTCAAAAGAAGGAGATCTTAATTTATGGTTGTTTTTCCCAATGTGACTAATAGAATCTTTTATAACTAGGCTCAAGAGACAGGATAAAATGAGGCAAACTTTTCATGGATTTAGAATGTTTCATTTGAATAACTATAGCAACTTGTGATACACCAAATCCATTTTTTTTTTATTTGTTTGATGTTATTGGCTTGGAAAATAGCATCAAAACTGCAATTCAACCACAATGCAATCCGTGGAATGAGTGTAGTTACAATACCCAGGATTTTAAACATAAGCTTAATTACTCCCCTATATTCTAACTTTGAGTACATGACTTCTCTCCAACATGAACTTCTTAGAAAATGTTTCACCCAGTTTCTTCAGAGAAATAGATCCCCTGTGAACCTTTTTGTAAAATATTGTTTTTATTTGAACATGCAACAAGGTTAGACTTTTACACTTCCTGTAATTGTTCATTTCAACAGGGAAGTTGTTCTTTAATGCTAACCTCAAAAATCTCTCTGAAATTGAATGTGTATTTATTGGAGCAGACAGCCACTTAATCTCTGTAACTCTCAATATGTTTCTCTGTAAACTGAGAGAGCTGAACCAGATAATCCCTTCCAATTAGACAAGGCTTTAAATTAGCCAATTGATTAGTATTTATTAAGTAATCACTAAGGGCCAAGGAAAAAGAAAATTCTTGTCTTCATAGAACTTACATTCTAAGTGGGAGACAAGATGTACATGAATAGATATAGACTGAATTCATATGGAATATGTGAAAGGTAATCCTAGGGGTCAGCTAGGTAGAACAGTGGTTAAAGTGCCTGACCTGTAGTCAGGAGGATCCAAGTTCAAATCCAGCCATGAATACTTATAGCTGGGTAATGGTGGGCAAGTCATTTAACCCTGTTTGGCTCAGTTTCCTCATCCATAAAAGAAGTTAGAAAAGGAAATGGAAAACCACACCAGTATCTTTGCCAAGAAAACTCCAAATGAGGTCATGAAGAGTTGGACGTGACTGAAAAACAATTGAATAATAACCCTAAAAGGGAAGACAAGATACATCAGGAGCCTTGGGAGTATATACATTTACAATTATTAAAATGCCAACACAAAGCATGCCAATGGAGGTATGCCAATGTGAGTACTGATAAAACTCTTCTGGGTAAGAATAGTGGAATATTGGGATGCAAGAAAAATACTATACTAATATTTTCCATGAATTAGCCCAACATTTAAATTAACTACCTTCTGACTCAAAAATATACCCTTCCTTCCTTTCCTCCAAAGAACTCAAGATGTTACACAAAGATTCATTATGATCTGAACATTTATTAAGTATATATTTGCATATGATTTCTACATTTGTCAAACCACATCAATAATAACCCAAAATGGAAATAACAGGAGGGCAAAGTAGAAGGCAAAAAAAGATTAAGGAGGGTAGAGAGAGAGAAGAAAAAGAGAGAAAATTGGGGGAGGAGGATCAGGAGGAGGAGAGGGGCACAGGAGAAAAGGGAAGAGGAAAGGGAGGAGAAAGAAAGAAAGAAAGAAAGAAAGAAAGAAAAGAAAGAAAGAAAGAAAGAAAGAAAGAAAGAAAGAAAGAAAGAAAGAAAGAAAGAAAGAAAGAAAGAAAGAAAGAAAGAAAGAAAGAAAGAAAGAAAGAAAGAAAGAAAGAAAGAAAGAGGAAGGAAGGAAAGAAGGAAAAACAGAGGAAGGAAAAACAGAGGAAGGTAGGGGAAAAAGATTACAAAAATGAATCTAGGTGACAATGTATATTTTAACTTTTCACAGGACACGGTAATTTGTGCAAGGAAACCAGGAATCAATGAAGCCTGTAGTTACATATCTTGAAGATATTCTAATCCAAGGGTGGGGAACCTGAGGCCTGGAGGGCATATGTGGCCTTGTACTTCCCAGAGTGTAGATTTTTGACTAGATCCAAGTTTTAGAAAAAACAAATCCTTTGATTAAGAAGCTTTGTTCTGTGAAGTTTGGATTCAGCCTAAGGGCCACACTTGAGGACCTAGAGGACCACATGTGGCCTCAAGGCCACAGTTTCCCCACTCTAATCCAATCTCCACATAATACAGGCAGAAACTGAAGCCCAATTTAGTCAATGACTGGTCTGAGAAATATAAGAAATGAATTTAATTTATTTTTTATGAGAGAATTCAGACAAACTACGGCTTGTAATTGTTAACAGTTGTCTACATGAAGAAAAATGTTCAGTTTAATTGAATGCTTTTCATTTTCCATTGGTTGCCTTACCAATGCCTTATTAGAATGAATAATTGCTCCATGAGGGCAGGAACTATCTCTACCTTTCCTTTGTATCTCCAGGTCTTAGCACAGTGCTTGACCCAAAGAAAGCACATAATAAATGTTTCATTGTTTTTGTTTATGTCAAATAGATATAACAGTGGAGTTCTAAGCAGTTTTAAGGGACACATGATGATAATAATGACTTTTATTTATATAACATTTTAAGGTTTTAAAATACTTTATATACATTATGTTAAGTTCCTTACAATAATTGCATTTATTATTTTACAGATAATTAAACAGGCTCAGAGAGATTCTGTCATTTATTCATAGTAACACAGCTAATAGGTCAGTATCAGAATTTGAGCCCAAACCTCCACTATCTCTCAGTAGGCATCTCAAACTCAATTTGTCCCAAAATTTTGTCATTATCTTTTTCCCTTTTGTCATTATCTTTTTACCCTTCTCAAACTCAATTTGTCCCAAAATTTTGTCATTATCTTTTTCCCTTTTGTCATTATCTTTTTACCCTTCTCTAACTCTGTCAAGAACTCAACTATTGTTTCAGTTGTCCAGGTATGTAACCACAGAATCATCCTTGACTCTTCCCTCTCCTTCAGTCTATAAATGTCATCAGTTACAAATTGTGTCAATTCTAACTCTACACCATGCTTCACATCTATCCCCTCCTCTCCACTCACATAGTTACTTCCCAAATTTAATCCCTCATTACTTCTCACCTGGACTACCTCGACAGCTTCCAAATTGATCTCTCTTTTTCAAATCTTGCTCCTATCTATTCATCCTTCACTCAACAACTAGAATAATATTCCCAAAGCACAAATCTACCCATGTAACAGACCTGATCATTTAACTCCAATGACTCACTACTACTTCTAGAATTACAGACAAAAGCCCTTTACAAGGCTGCTTGATACTAATTCGCAAATTTCATTATACATTTCTCTTTTATATTTGCTCTTTAATTCAGTCAAACCAACCTTTTTGCTACCCCTCATATATGACAATCCACCTCTTGTTTCTATGTCTTGGATATGTAGGGAAAAGCCCCAACTCCAACCTACCTATCGCCAACATGTCCCTGCTTCCAAGTTTGTCTCTTGAATCTTTAGGGAATATGGCTTACTTAGACTGGGAATTTTTTTTTATTTGAGATAGCTCATTCCCAATAGGATTATTCTTTCCCTCTGTTTATTGTTGAGACTATTCTAACCTGTATAACTTCTTTGATTTCTTTTTGCTATCTGCTTGAATAAATGTATTTATTTGCTATTCAAATTTTATATGAATAGCAATTGGTGGGAAGGGGTCAAGTCTTGGAATATAAGCTTGAAGTAGTCATTGCCATTCAAGGATGGTGACCAGGTAAGCAATTTGAATTCAAAAATCATTTCCCATAGACTAACACAATTTAGGGGGACAGGTATAATTCTTGTCTTGTACCCCATCTCTGGTGAGAGTAGAGTGGTGAGCCTACTGGCCATCGTATCTTGCTCCTTTTCATGCAGAGAAGAAAGTGACATTCCAGAAATATTTGCTCATACCTTCCTGTAAGGTTTTTGTTGTTCAGTCATTTCAGTTGTGTTTGACTCTCCATGACCCCCTTTTGTAGTTTTTCTTGGTTTATCATTTCCTTCTCTAGCTTATTTTACAAATGAAGAACTGGGGTAAACAGGGTCAAGTGACTTGCCCAGGACCACAGAGCAAGGAAGTGTCTGAGGCCAGATTTGAACTCAGGAAGATGAGTCCTCTTGCTTCCAACATCAGTGCTTTTTCCACTGTGCAACCTAGCTGTGCCCCCTGCACCACTGGTTGTAAAATACATTTAGATAACTCACATAGACATATACATAACCTACACAGGCAGCACACATACTTCTGCATAATTATTTGGCATATGCTTACATATATTCCTACTGATTATATTGTCTCCCTGATTGAATGTAAGCTCCTTGGGGAGGTTATTAATATTTTTAGGAGGCATGTAAAAAATAGCTTAAATTTCTAATTTTATAGATGAGGAAACTGAGCACTAAAAGGATGGAGTACTTTGCCAAGGGTCACAAAAACAGCAAAGATCAAAGGTAGCATTTGAATACTGGTCCTCTAACTCCAAATCCAGCTCTCTGACCCCTAGAAATGTAATGATTTTTTATACATTTCCTTTCTTCTATGGTTATAGTTGTTTTATATTTTAAAATGAAAGTAAAATAACATTATTGGACATCTAGTGAGTTCACAGACTTATGTCTGATACAGAGAATCCTGTGACCCCACTTTTATTTGGTAAAAGCAGGAGACAAACTGGAGAACCAAAACTAGCCATGATGGTCTTCTATTCTCATCTTCATTTTATTGATAGCAATCAATTGTGCCTTATAGAATTTGTATAATAATGACAAGCTAGTTTGGAATCAGGTATTTGAGTGTTTGACAGCCTAGAAGAAACAGAGAAGGTATCCTGTTTCTTGAGAAAGAATTCCTTGGGAGACAAGCGAGAGTTCTTTGTCTTACTTGGTCATAGGATGACCTTGTGAGCTTCAAATAGTCTGAGGATTTTGACTTCTTACAGGTGTGCTAGCCATATCCTTGGGAGAGAGGACAACCTTGATTATATTAAGACACAGAATAAAGGGAATATCAGGATTCTAGGAGAAACCCAAAAGAAAGTTGTTCTGGGTATAAGGGGAACATATGAGGGCTTAATGAAAGGAAAGAAAGGACTTTCAACAAAAGGGCTTCCAAGGAGACTTCTGGCCAAGATAGCTTCCTGAACAGAGGCAGACTAGCCAGCTCAGTAATTTCTACCTCAACAAAAAAACCTTGAAACTTTACAATAGACTAAATATAAATCAAGCAGCTACAGTAACTGACTTCTTCAAAGTCAGAATTAAAGTAAGAATAACAAAAAATAGTTAAACAGCAATCCATGGGAAAGTACATCAGCAGTACAGATAATACTAGCATAGGCAAGTAAATACCTTCCTAAGTCAAACACAGATGTGTGAGAAGCTTGAAGCCTGTTTGCAAAAAACAAAACAAAAAAAGCAGAAAGTTCCCTTGAAAAGGTCTTAGGTTTCTTATAAATCCAGAGCAAGGCCATTGAAAGCCCAAAGAGCAGTGATGAGTACAAGCATGGCAAAAGCCAATACAAGTTGGTTCCAGTCCAGACCCATTCTAGAGCTCCAAAGTGCCCTCTTGCTGTGTTTGTCCTTCATTCTTGAAGAGGACCATGACATCCAGACGATGACATGACTTGCAGTTGACTTTGGTTTGAGTGAGGGAGAGCTGTGCAAGGTCACCAGCCTCACCTTCTTCTCCTGAGCCATCTGGCTCCAGTGGCCTGATATTCATTATGACAACTGGAGATGGCCCAGAATGCAATGTGAGACCCTGGCCCTTTTAGGCTTAGGTCTTATCACAGTTTCACTTTGAGTGAATTCAATGAATAGACTCCAACTGGGAGGGAAAGACCCTCAGGGTTCCTGGGTAGAAGAGAAACAATTACCATTTAGTTATTACAAAGTGCCTTACAATCCATTTTGAGATACTATAGAAGGTACTGAAGATTCAGTACACCAACCCTCAGAAATCTAGGAGGTGGAACAAGATAAAGTATGGTTTAATTATCCCACCCAAAAGTGTACTATTTAGGAAAAAAGTAGAGGTAGAGAATGCTGACTCTAGCACAAAGTGACAGTTCAGTAACTAAATCTGCAGGGATTAGTAAATCACCTCGTATCAAAAATTATTACAAAACTAGAGATGACCAAAATTAGGATAAGGGAAAGTGCTAAATCAAGCAGAGATTCAAAAAAAAAATAATAAATTTCCATTCAGATTAGGCAAATACTTAGACAAAATGAATTAAAAGAATTTGAGGGGGAAAAGTAGGCAGCAGAATGAATAGCTTAGAAGAGAAAGTGGTAAACCTTAACCAAGTAATGGACTCCATGAAAACTACAATAGACGCAGAAGAAATAAATGAATCCATGAGAGAAGAAAAAGTATTAGGATAGATCAAACAACTGGAAAAAAAGGGGAAAAATGATATCTGATATTTTTAAAACTTACATGGAAAATAGGTCAAAAAAAGATAATTTAAGAATTGCAAGACTCCATGAACACAACTGTGAGAACAAAAAGATTTGGACCTTAGTTCAATACATATCTATTAGATATTAGATTTCTAGAATGATTATAGCTAAAAGACAAATTGAAAATAAAATTGACAAGTCATTTTCTGAAAATTATTATTTTTTTAAAGTCAAAGTTATATAGTTGCCAAAGTCCACAGTTTCTAGATAAAAGATAAAAACTCTACAAGCACTCAGGGAAAAAAAAGTTTAAGAATTAAGGAACCGTAGTCAGTAATATTTAATGACACTTTGCAACTTCTACTAAAAACAAGAACAAATCTCTGAATATAATGTTCCCAAATCTTAATTATATAGGCTTACAACCAAGAATAACTTACCCTGCAAAGCTAAATATAATCCTATGGGGGGAAAATGGATCCTTAATGGGAGAAAGGACTTTCAAATATTTCTGATAAAATGAACAAAGATGAGTAGGAGCTTTGAAATACAAACAGCAGGCAAGAGAACCTAGAAAGTTAAATTTATTTCAGCAATTGAAAAAGTCTACATGATTATGTATAAGGGGAAAATGAACTTAATGTCATACTAATTGTGGGGAAATGACCTTAATGTCTTCAAGTAATAGAGAGAGTGTTAAATAAGGAAATAAGAAAAGCTGAGGGGAGGGGAGGAAGGCCCACTGGTTCTATTCCAAGGATTGAAAGGAAGGAAAAAGAGAAAACAGGAACATCCTAATTTAGAAAAGAGGAAGAAGAGGATAGAGCTTGCTATTTATTGAGTGCAAAGACAGGAAGGGAAGGGAAGGGAAGGGAAGGGGAGGGGAGGGGAGGGGAGGGGAGGGGGAGGGGAGGGGAGGGGAGGGGAGGGGAGGGAAGGGAAGGGAAGGGAAGGGAAGGGAAGGGAAGGGAAGGGAAGGGAAGGGAAGGGAAGGGAAGGGAAAGAAACTAGTCATTAAAACTCAAGTCAACTGGCCATCTTTCGGTTTAGCAGGTATAGTAGGAGGGTACTTGAAACAATGATAGCAATGGCAAATAACTGCGGATAAGAACCTTAGATATATTTGTCATTATTACAATAATTGTACTTAAAGAGTTCTTTATTAAAACAAATTACATAAAGTTTATGTCTCCCTATTACCCAAACTGGGTAAGATTTGCCCTTTTGAAAAATTCTAATGTATTTTTCAGAAGAGATTTCACTTACTAAAAGGGTGACCTTCACATTCTCACCCACATTTCCTTCAGCACTTTCTCATTTTGTATCATCTTTTGGTGAAGAAAACCCAAGAGGAAATCGAGGATGTGATGCCATAACTCTTTACCTAAGTTCGAGTATTTTTTTTTTTTACAGGAGGCTTTTCTGCTGTAAAGAACAAGCTGTAAGAACATGAATTGTTCAATTAGTCACTGAAATAACAGCAATGACTTGGTGTGATGTTTTCAAATTTTAAATTATCCTCATAGAGTTTGTAAAAATTACTGTTATAATATATTTTACTTCCTTCTCTACTCCTTATTTGTTGTGTTTTCTTGTTGTATGTGAAAACCATGATTAAACAAAGCCTTTGACCAAGAGAAGCCTTTGCTGGCTTTTATAGGAAGTTTCACTGAAATGATTTTCAAACGTTTTAATAAAATCACATGAAATTAATGTAGGCTGTTCTTTTAAGGTGTTAAAATTGCTTCATGTTATCATATTTTTCTCCTTTATGATATTTCACCAACCTGGATTATTTCTTTGATTATCACCAGAAAGGCAAAGGGAAATACTAATATATGAAATTGCTTTGTTAGCTCTTTCAGGAGCCAGGCTTACTGGAAAATACCATCAACAGATGGCACAACCATATATGTATGTGTGTATAATATATATATGCATGTATGTATATGTAGTTTTAATCAACTTACCATAGAATAAAAACCACAAACCAAACTTATCAAAAGCATCATCAGCCTAATTTACAGCCTCTTGCAAAGAGAGTATTTTGTAGTATTAGAACAAGGTGCTATCACCACCTATCACCACCCTTCTCCTCCTGGTTCTCCTGCTCCTTTTCCCCTCATCATCATCATGATGACTGTTTACATTCCAAGCCAAATTATACAATAGTTCCATTTTAACAAAACAATTACATGTTTGTGCATATGGCTCAAAAGTTAATACAGTAAGTATAATGTGACCAAGAGATTTACACATTTCCTGATAAGTTTTGTAAAACTTTAAGACTTCCTGAAGGGTTACATTTTTATCTCTGTCCCCATCTTTCACTAAATCTTTCTTTTTCTACTAATGTATGAATGACAGAGATATCCTTCCTTTGCACATTTGCCTAAGATGCATACTATATGCAAACATGCCCATGAATTTACTTATTTTACAACATGCATGAACACAAATAGCTATTTGGTGCACACGTATTATCATAAAAAAGAATGCATAATTTTAAGAGAAAACTAAACATGTCCATTACTATTTTATATTAATATATCTTATCCTCAAATTAAAAAATACACACATATGTGTAGAAAGAGAAAATATATGTGAAACACATATGTATAAATGTGTGTATATATGTATTGTGTATGTATTGCCTTATATGACTAGATGTGTTGACTGGATGCCTTCTATTGCCTTATTTGGCTAGTTGTA
Organism: Bettongia penicillata ogilbyi; assembly: GCA_023548195.1. Classification (NCBI taxonomy): domain Eukaryota; kingdom Metazoa; phylum Chordata; class Mammalia; order Diprotodontia; family Potoroidae; genus Bettongia; species Bettongia penicillata. The sequence continues at coordinate 5,551,960 of JAJHZJ010000266.1, forward strand.
TTGAATGGATGCTGTTGAACCAACTGATTACACACAAAGAGAAACTTGAATCCATGACCACACACTTTTTACAAATGTAATTAGTCATAAAGGGTACAGTGCAATAAAATAAGGATAACTTGGTTAAAACAAATTCTTTCCTTCTTCAATCCTAGATTCTTAACTCCTCAATTTCCCTGTTTCCTCAGACCACACTCAGAATATAAAATCAACTAGTTTACTCAATCTATTACTTACATTCTGACTGTTCTTGAATATTTGTGAGAAATGTGAAATGGGGGAAGAAAGGGGAAATGTGAATATTCCTTTTCATAGACTTATCCTTGTTCATACTACCAAATACCTATGTCTGCACTGACCAACCAACAAATACTTACTTAGTGTTGACTTGTAGGAAAAAGTGTGGACACAGTCTTCTAGAACTCAGATTCACCTATGCACCTGCAAATACTTATATTATGTTCAAATAATTTTATCAACAATTGAGCCTTCATACTGATAACATCATTCACAGGCTACAATTATTTTTACCAGATTTTGACTGATTAGATACGGGAACACACCTCCTCCACCTTTGAGGTTTATAAGCTTGTCTTACACCTTCTCAGTCTTGCAATTCTCCTGCATGCCCTTTGATAAGTTCCCAAAAGAGGATGTACAAATGTCTTCATTAAGGTTTTTAAACATTCCATGTATACAATACAATTATATACAATACTTGGGCTCTCCAATCTGTTAAAATAGTTTAAGCTGAATCTTATTCAGCCTTTTTTTTTTAATCTCAAAGACTTTTTTTTTTCTATTGGTACATCAAAAAAATTTAGGTCAGAGAGTATTTATAGTAGAAGTTATGGAAGCTGTGGAATTTTAGAACCGGAATAGATATAAACATGTAGACTAGAACCTGGCTCCTGCTCTAGGTACAACTAGACAGTGACTTTTATAGTTGTAACTATATGGTAAAAACAGAAATATATAAGAAGTTTCCTCTAGGCTATAATATATAATATAATCGAAGTCTTAATATAATAAATTATAGGAATTATTCAAAGCCTATGTGCCTGCCATGAATAAGAGGATGAGCACTGAACTTGGCATCTGAAGACCTGAGTTTGAATCTTACCCTCACAAACTGTGTGATCTTAGATAATCATGTAATCTTCATGGTCTCATCTTCCTCAAGATAACAAAGGAGGAAAGTAAGATTTTATTTTCCCTGCACAGTGGGTAGTGTTTGTGAGAATTAAGTGGAAAAAAAAAAAAGCTTGGTATAGTGAATAAAATTCTGGATGCTGAGGCAGGAAGATATGAGTGTAAATTTTCCCTTGAAATTCACCACTTGTGTGATCCCAGGCAAGTTATTCACTTTCTCTCAACATCAGTTTCCTAATTTGTTAAAAAAGGGGCCAATAAAAGTCACATTCCTTTTATAGTTAGAAGGATGTTGTGGGGATCAAATGAAATAGCACCTACAAAGCATTAAATCGAAATTAGCTATTATTATTACTATCAAGAAAATGGATGTAAACGTGATCTGTAAACTATAGATCACTGCAGATGTAATTTATTAAAAAATAAATTTCCTCTGAAGGAAATCGAATAAGCAAATATAATAAATACAGCAACTCAAATATAAATGTGAATGATTTTTATTTCTATAGCAATTTAAGGTTATAAATGATTTACCCAGAGCAGTATGAGGGAAATGATACAAATTGTAGATGAAGAAACTAAAACTCAAAATAGTTAAATGACTTGAATGAAATTGATGGGTGAAATTGTTGTAAAGTGTTAGGAGATAGGACTCAAATTCAGGTATCCTGATTCCAAACACCACCCTTTCTACTACTATCTACTGCCTCTGTTCCAAATCTGTCTTTTCAGATGCAGATAAAAAGTCACTTTAATAGTTGCAAGGGGAAGAGATATGGGGCAATTCAATGTAATTCCTCCCCTCAACTCAGAAAAACTATGAGGAAAACACAGATGAATCACATCTACCACTAAAATCACAGCTTTTGTCAAAGTTGCCATGACTCATTCGTCACTTCACACTTTATTTAACTTACTTTCTTTAACATATAGAAACAGCCTCATAGATTTTTGAGCTACAAAAAGAGACCTCAGAGGCCATATAGTCCATTCCTTTTGTTTTACTGTAAGAAAACTGAGGCCCAGTGTGGTGAAGTGATTTGCCCAAGGTCGTTCAGGTAACAAATAGTAGAACTGGATTTTGAACCTGGGCTGAGATTTGGACCAAAGTCATTCTATTTACATACAGCCTCTTTCATGTCATATTATGATAGTGCTGGAGGTCTACAGTAAATTCTCAGTCCTAAGCACTTGTTTATTAGTAAATGCACTAGAAACTAGGTAGGTCCATCTTAGACTCCACTGAAAAGACCTTATTACTAAAGCACTCAAATAAACATCAAAAGATAGTCATCTATAATGTGAAACCAAGGAAAGAAGCAGGGGTATGACAATATTATATACAATAGTAGTAGAAAATTAGCCTCAGCTCAGCGTTCTATGAGGGTAGAAGAAATGAAATCTACAGACAAACCTCAAGCCTACTGGGAAGGTAGCATCATACATACATACATACATATTACTACTACTATCAAAAATAAGTTATGGAGATTAATGAGAGATTCATATAAAGTAAAACTCCTAAAAATAAACAGCCATATCAATTTTACAGAAACCTCCCAAAACTATGAATTAGAGATCCTGGAATATTATATTTTAATTTTCTTAATCATTCAAACCATGAGTAAGACAATAGATTTCATCAAGTCATGAAATTTTTAGGAGACTGAGTCCTGATCAAAGGAGGAACACTGGAGGACAGTGATAATATCACAATCTTCCTTATGGGTAAGAAGAGCCTATATTGTGGCAATTTATCCAGTTCTTAGAACAAATAAATAATAAAATGAAAAATAGACTCCAATCTAGGCAAGCTACTTTTTCACATCCCTAATCAAAGCAATATATTTTAACTCCCCATGTTAAAAATGCAAACGAAACCTTTAACTCCTAAGATCAATGGTCCCCCATAGAATGATGCTTGGCAGAACAGCAGTCTGTCTTGTCAAGTGCTCCTTATCATCAGGGAAGGACAAACACTGTAATTATTTTTCCTTTTTTTTTTGTTTTCTAATTGGGTCATTCATTACTTTCTGTAATTCAAATCAGCATCAGATTTATAGTTGCAGGGTATTGAAATATTGATTTGGTTATAGAAATGTCAGCCTTGGCAGGTAAGCTGTCTTGTTGCCTCATGATACTTTTTCATTAGGATACTTTGTTAAAATAGGTTGGTAGAATGTAATAAGGAGACAATTTGCATCTAAGTCAGGTAGGGCTAGAGCTCATTTCCCTCAAATGTTGAGTCTCTTTTAGCACCTATATAGTCTAAATTATTCTACTGGTTGATTCATTAAAAACTGAAATAAAATAAAATAATTCTGATAATCACTGAGCCTGATCCAAACCTCTCCCCACTACAAACACACACACACACACACACACACACACACACACACCTTTCAGGCTCTGAACTGCAACACAATCCAGGAACAGGAAGAATCACCTCTGTCTCCCATTACAGGATTCTCTACATAGGGTGATATTTTCCCCTAGTCTGTGGTAATTTCTCAAAATTTTTGGTCTTAGGTATATCTGTCCTATCTATCTATTTATCTATCTATCTATCCATGTTTTTATCTAATTATCTATCAGTTCATTAATATGTTAAGCTACTATCTTCTTGCTAGGGTCTTCATGTATTGCACTTTTATTTCCCCACTTCTATTAAAAATGAATATATGTATAGAATTACAAGGAAATAAGCCACTCCTATGAGACCTTAGACTCCTTACTTAAGAGAATGCTCCAAAGTCATTTAATTGGCTCTTCTCAGATAATTAACATGTATATAATAAGTACTATTTTCTCCTTCCTTTTTGCTTTCACCCCTAAAACCAGCTGAGAAGGTGTCCCCTAATTTTATCTCATCATGACTTAATGGATTAAATCCATTTGGATCCAAATAGTGCCTGGAACAGCTGTTGGTATCATAAAAAAAGACCCTCCACAGCCCTCTTGTCAGCTCGTCTTGAGTAAATTTGGAAACATTCCATTCTCATGCTTTCATCCCCCTCAACCACTCCTTTGGGCTAAATTAGCCCAAAGTAGATCTGAAAGTAGATGTAACAGGTCACCCTTTGTTCCCCACCAATCCTGGAAACTCCTCCCAACCCCCCACTCCTCAAAAAAATGAGGGAGCACCTTTAGCATTCACCAAAATGTGACTTTGTCCTATAGAAAAGAAATCTAGAAAATCATCTTTGGAACTCCCCCCAATATTCTATTCCCATCTCAAGCTGGCTTTAAAAAACATCCTTTCATAAATCTCTTTTGGACGTATAAGCCTTACTCATGAGTTTACTTTTCCCACCCTGTTGTAGACACTCAGCTTGCTTATAGTGGGGAGGAACTTGCTGTCAAATAAAAAAGAGTAGAAATGGGTGAGAAAAACTGATCAATTGTTCCCATTTTTAGATTCCTCAAATGCAAAGGTCCCTCATTCCATTTGCTGCAATGAGAGGTCTCTAATTTACTTGGACTAGTCATGTGAGCTGCAGGGGATTCAGTCTCCTAATCTGTAATATGTGAAATCTAAAAAAAAAAATCCTAAAAAAAGTTGTAAAAATGGCATTCAAGATCCTTTGGAGCTCTAGGTCTATCATTCTATACAAGTCAGATATATTTTCATGGTATTTCTAGGACATGCTGCTTGGCTGGTCACCAAGGGCTTTATGATGCCTTTCTGAAATAGGAAAGTAAAATTTCTTTTACCACAGGTTGTTGAAGGGAAGTTGTCCTCCCCTCTGTAAATATGGAAGGACATACTGAAAGATTGTGTGCCAACTTCAGAGAGGAGGATCATGCAGAATAAGTCTCTTTCTTTGATATAGAAAAAACGAGTCTTTGCTCAAAAGCATATAAACTTGTTGATCACCATGACTGAGTGAATGCAACTAGTGCCGAGTGCTACAGCAGGTACTTCACAATGCAAAACCTCAAACAGGATGCTTCCCACAATAAATCAAGAGCTCTCACCTCACAGATCTGAAAAACTGCAGAGAATGAAAAATAGATATATTTTATTGTGCTAAGGCTTTTATGACCCAAATCCTTGAGCACCACAGTGATTTCAAGACTCAGAATCTACATGTAACATATAAAAGATTTGATCCCATCTTCTTTCACTTGGTTATTCTAGTCATAATTACCAAACCAAGACTCATGTGCTATTATTACTTTGACTATCCTTGCAAAAGGAATCAGTTTATTAGCTAGGAATGCATCTGAGAGCACTAAGCACTGGACTCCCCTTATGTCTCTAGAAATACCTTTGTCTGTTCTCATCGTCATAACTTTCATTCCAGTCTGTCACCTAGACTACAATGGGGAGCAGGCTAACTTTCAACATGATAACTCAACATGATACACCACCAGAAGCATCTGAGTGAACTCAACATTACAACCACGCTGATTTGTACCCATATTATCACCCCATCATCAATGTAGAAAACAAAACCCACTGAAAAATGGAAGATCAGGAGATTAATTCAGCTATATTTATTTCAAAATGGATTTATATCTATAGAAAAGGAACTCTGCTAAGTATTCTGTGATTACAAAGATGAAAAAAATGTAGTCCCTGACTTAGCGAGGCTTATAGTCTAATATAGGACAAGTATAAAGTAGACTGTGATGTGTGTAATAAGAGAGGGACAAACAAAGTGCTAAGTGGAGGAAGGATTTTAGAAAGATCCAGAAGCAGTTGCAAATGAGAAAGAAAGATTTCATGAAAGAGGAGGTATTTGAGCTGGGTCTTTCATGACAGAATTTTTAAAAGCAGATATGTGATGGGAGAATATTCTAAGCAGAGGTAACAATATGGCTGAAGGAAAGTAAGTTTATGCTTGAAGAACAGGGAGTAATTCAGTGCTGGTGGAACATAGAAAACATTTAGGAGTGTAATAGGAAATGAGGCCAGAATGATTAGAATCACAGATGAAGAGCTGAAAAACCATGCAGGTCATATTCTAACCCCTCATTTTATAGATAAGAAACTGAGGTGCAGAAAATTTAGATGACATCCAAAGCCACGTAAGTAGCAGAACTAGTATTCAAATACAGTATACTTTACATAGTTCAATGATCATGACAAATCTCTACATGGCAGTCTAAGGAATTTGGACCTTATTGTGTAGTCAAAGAGAGCTACTGAAGATTTTTTGAGTAGTAAATTGATGCTGCTGAAGCTATTTTTAGGGAAATTAATCTGCCACTTAACTATATAGAATGAATCAGAAAAAGGAGAAGGATGGAGGCAGAGGTCCCAGCCCAACTGGGATATAATGAGGACTGGAGTTAGATCAGTGACTGTAGAAGTGGAAATGGATTCAAAAGATACAGAGATGTTTGAAAGAGAAATAGGTTTGGCAGAAAAGAAAATGAGTTTTGTTTTGGACATTTCAAATTTGAGGTTATCTATGGGACAATCAAGTTCAAATTGTCCAATAGGCAGCTGGTAATGTGGTACTGGAGTTCAAAAGAGATTAGGGCTAGATATGTACATCACTGAGTCATCTGTATAGAACGAAGAATAGGCAAGAAATTAACTGTAGTGTGATTTTACTAATGTATTTACCATGCAAATGAAACATAGGGTAGAATAATATGGATGAGATCCTATTAGCAGAGTTTATACCCATCATTTTCCAATGCTTAGCGATTTTATATTATATGACACAAATCTTGGTTGAATTGATAGATGTAATCAAAAACAAACATGAGATGGAATACAGCTCTTTTATATATGATTTTTTTCTTTCCTTTGAGTTTTTCTTTACTTCTTTCTTTCTTTTTTCCTTTTGTTTTCTTTTAATTTTTTTTCATTTTTTTCCCTTTTTAGACTGGATCTCTCTTTCTCACCTAGGCTAGAAGTACAGCAGTCAGTAACAGGCCTGCCCCCATGACTGATTGACAAGATAACTTTGACCCACTCGGTTTCTGATCTAAGCCAGTTTGCTCCTCCTTAGGGAGGATAATTGTTCTCCCATCATCATCTCAGACACAACATGCCCAAAACTGAACTTGCTGCCTTTCCCCTGAAATCCACCCTCCTTCAATATCTCCCTGATTTTGTTGAGATTACCACAATCCTTTCATTTACCTGGTTTGCATTCTCAGAATCATTACTGAGTTTTCTCTCTCCCTCACACAAGCCATCAATATTTGATTACTCACAGTCTTGCTGATTCTGTCTTCACAAGATCCTCAGCATCTGTTCTCTTCTCTAAAATCTACTGAAAAACAGCTTCCCTGGCTCTCTATTACCAGTTCCTTATATAAAATACAAAATTCTCAGCCATATATTTAAAATTCTCCACTGCCCAGTTCTCATCTACATTTCCAAACTTATTTCTTATTATTCTCTTTTATGCAAACTATATATTCCAATCAAATTGACCTACTTTTAGTACTCTTTCCCTCCTGAACTTGTCATTTGCTCACTTATATAGTAATAACAACAACAGCTAGACTTGCTATATCACTTTAAGCACCATGCATCTTTTATCTCATTTGATCTCTCTCCATTTGTAGATATCCTAACATTGGCATATAAAATAGAAGGACCTTAAGGGCAGGTTCTTATTAATTTTGGCCCTTATAACTGAAGAACTCAGTACAATGCCTTTTACATAGTGGTCACCTTTTAAATGTATATTGAACTGAAGTAAAGTTTAAAAAAAAAAGTTAAGGAATTTGTAAATGAAAACCAAAAATGACTTAGCAATTAAATTCACCTGAAGTAATTAATTATATTCAAAGTTCAACATATAACACACTGTTGTGTTTAAGGAATCCTCCAAAATAGGCACCATTATTCAGTTAATAAACAAATAAAAAAATGAGCAAACAAACAAAGTAAATGGATGGGTAAACATATGGATTAATTATTCAGATTTTCTAAACAAATGGATATCTAGAGAAAAGTGGAAAAAATGGAATATTAAATTCTTAAACAATATCATCATATATCACATATCACATATTCTACAAAGGGGTTAAATTTTTCTTTTTTCAAAAAAAAATCTTATTCAAAAGATTAATTATTGATATAGTTACCAGAAAAAATATTTTGTAAGTTGTCAAATCACACTAACGACTGAAAACTCTACTGAATTCAGCCTGACTGCCTATCTACATCTTCTCTAGCCTTGAGAAAGAGTAAATTAAACTCATCGAAGAAGTTTTCTTTATTGAAACATAATGGTCCTACTCAAAACTAAAGTCATAGGTATCTGGAAGATTTCAGATGACTAGTGTCCTAGGTGTGCCAAGTAACAATAGTTGTTTCCAAAGATCATAAAAGAAAATAAATTTCATTACCTTATCTTTATATATCTGGCTTCATTTATATAATAACAGAGAAAAATTCTGTTGACCTTAATTAGCACATAAAGTAAGGGAAAAAAAGAACACTGGAATGCTGAAAGATCCCCTTAGAAAAGTTAGAGTTGTCAGCTATAGCTTCAATGAAAGTCCTTTTAAATCTTTGGAGACCATAAGCACTTAAAGAGAGAAAAAATGCTAACAGAATGCTTATGTGATATCTAGTATGTGCATATTTTCTCACTGCATCATAGCTGGCAAATAATTCTACACTAGTACCCCACTGCTACACAGTTCAGGCCCATAGTATATCATTTCAGATTCTAAATTCCAGATTCAGAATCTGTATTTTAGATTTTAGTTGATTATTTCTTACAATTTAAAATCACTGATTTCTTTCTAGTCCTACACTATGATAAAACATTGTGGTGGGTTTTTTTAATTATCATATCTACATTTTCCTCCATTCTTTGATGATGAGCAAGATACTTTTTTCAACTCTTAAGTTCAAGTTACTGAACTCATTCAGTTACACTTCATATCTGTCATGTTTCACTTTCTTGAAGATTATTTGATAAAATTAAGAAATTATCATCTAAAGAATTGTATTTCACTCACCTTGGTTACTTCCATCTCTGCCAGATGTGGGAGACAGCACTAATGATAAAATACGTAATTCTAAGAACAATGAAAGGGGAAAATGGCATTTGGTTTCGATAATCACCAGTTTAAAGCTGTAGCAAAATGATGAGTTACTACAGTGACAAAAGAACTTAGCTAAGCTTTGAAAAACTGTTCTTAGAAAACCAGCAGTCTGCTAGAATTTTCATCCCAGCACTTGGGAAAGGAAAAATGGAGGTTTCAAAAGAAATAGAACTGTTAAAATATAATTGGGGAAGATCTTACTTAACATTTTGGTTTTTGACATTTAAGGATATGTTATTGCTTGTGTAAATGAATATACCTCTGCCAAAACTACTTAATAAATAGATTTCAAGGTTAGCCACTAAGAACATTGGTAAGAAAATAATTGTGCCTTTTTTTCTCCCCACTCATCCCAGGCTAATCACTCTTCTAAGAGCATGAGATAAGTGGGAAAGTTTTGTGTTTCTTTTTTCTTTAGTCTTGTAGGAGAGGTCATTCATATTTTAAATCTTGTTTGCTTCTGTTCCCCAAAATGCTATTGGTTAACTAAAATCAACAGTATAGTGAGTCATTTTAGGAAGATTAAATCGAGCTCAGGGGTCAGCCAAATGACATAGTGGAAAGTGTCAACTGTTGTCCCCTGGTAGAATCCGAGTTTAGAGGTGACTACTTCCTGCTGTACTTCTGCCCACAGATCTCCCATCAGAATCCAGAAGACCTCCTGAACTCTGTTAGTGTAGCCACAGGAGAATGGATTGCCTGACAGTCCCTAAGCTTCATGGTGTTGACACATCTTCCTTCATGACATGCTTAGTTTCTTGGCTGAAGTTAAATCAGTCTGGCGCTGTTGTGAAAACACAACCTGGGGATGAGCTTTGCTTCAGCCCACTGCTGATCACAGAACCGAATGGAAAAATGGCTGTGGTGACAAGAAATTCAATTCCCTAATCCTCCCCCTTCCTCAAAACGTGTGTAGATTTTTGGAGGGGCAGTCAGGGACTACAAAACCTCCACTGAAATAACAGCATAGACAAGAGGATTCTACCTTAGCAAACAAGCAATCTCAAGGGCTAGAGATCAATATGTAAGAGAGGTGAGAAACAGAAAATTAAACTCAAGAAAGAAGTTTCCTGTGTTGAAACATAATTGTCTTTGCCTAAAACTAAGAATGCCAAGTATCAGGAAGAATCCCACACCTCACTCTTCTTCCACCAGATTAAAAAATAAAAAGCATGCAGCACTCTGGGGGATTTTTAATCCTTGAAAGGATCACAGATAAAACATTTAAAACAAGGTTATTTACATTTAAAAATTAGATCCTTTTTCCTATCAGCATGACATCATTCTATGTCATTAAATGATAAGAACTGAGCAAGACAGGGGGATGTGTCTTCTGTGTGTAAAATTATCCTTCCAACACCGTAATCATTTAACTTTGCAAAATTCCATTTTTTTAAAAAAAGACATTTTAAACTGTTGAATACTCAAACTCTTATTAGAAATCTGTTCCACAAACGTAAGAGTCTCTTGATTAAAAAAAAAAGCATAGTAAAAATACATTTTCATTTTAGAAAAATAGTTGAGACCGTAGCTGTTGCAGAGGCATATATCATCAGTTCATAAATTAAACTGTTCGTGGTAGCAGACAGTATATTTAAAGTTTCAAGATGACTTTCATTACACTTCCCTGTTTTTAATCATTCACAAGTTTCTGAAAAACTTGTGTATGTTTGGACTCTACTTGAAGGTGAAGTCTTTGTAGACAGTCAGAGAAAAATAAATTCAGCCATGTCTGAGATACATGTAAAAACATGCCTTTTGTGTCTCAGTTACCATTTATTTTGTACTTAAATTGCTGGGTAAATGACTAAACTTTGAAAAGGGAAACTTCATATGTGTGTGGGCCTAACTGAAGAAATAAATTCAAAACAGAACATTGAAAAATATTGAGCTGAGACAAATACTATTTCTAATTTAGGACATGCAAATGCAAAATGCCCAACAGAGATTGTGTATCTTACTCCCAAGATATGCAATCCATAAGATACTTACGTCAAAGTACCTCATGTAAAAAGTCAGGAGCACAATGAGGCTCAGCACTTACACAATTAAAAAATAAATAAAACAGGAAGAGTGTGAACATTGTTATTCTCAGTGCTGGGTAATAAACCGCCTTGAGTTGAATCAAAAATAGAAAGCAGCAATGTTTGTGATAAAACTACAGTTACTAAACTTGCAAGGTCTTCATTTGAAAGATATTTTTTAACCAAATATAGTCTTATATATAATCAAATTTCAATTGGGCAGTGATCTGATCTGATTATTTTTTAAATTAATAATTACAATATATAAGGGAGATAAATTTTTAAAAAGTGAATGTTCACTTTTTCCCTCAGGCATTTCTCTGGAAGATACACTTTACTATCAGAACTGTAACTGGCACATTTGTTAGCCAGAATAAGGAAAACATGATTTCAGTGGAAGTGGGGGTACATTCAACTATTGCTCCTGTCCTGTGGAAAACCCTGGAAAACTCTGCAACTGCTACCACATAAAAAGGCCACTGCCCAACTGGAACCAGGAAGAAATCAGTACAAGAGGGTCTCACCTGACATCCAAAAAATCAAGGAGAAGTAAGTACATCATCGGATACTTTTTCTTACTTTAATTAGCTATTTTTTGCAAATTAGACTAAATGATTGCTGAAGAAGTGAAAGTGCTGTCAAAAGGAAAACCAACAAATTTTTAAATTGCACATTTATAAATGAAATCATTTTTAGCCACTTAAATTTCAGTACCATAAGGTATATTCCCAACAATCCTCCCTTTGTCAGTGCTCTTTATTTCATTCCTATGTATCAATGTAGAGGTTTTTGTACTTTCTGTTATAGAAAATTTGGCTATATTTTTCCTTCTGTTTCTGAAATAAATTATTTTTAAGAATTGATTACATTTAGATTTGTTATGAATTCAACTTCAGAGATCTCTTATGGCATCATCAATTGGCAAAACAAAATTGATGACCATATCAGGAGAGTGATATTAAAACTCTACAATGAATAATTTAGTTTTTGGTGGTTCAGAAGGAACTCATCTTTCAGAGCTTCAGAATCATCATTATGAATCACTTTTAATTGCCAAGTCATACAAATAAAGAATGATATATTTATAAGATTTATGAGACAGATAAGATAATTTCAACCTCACTTAATAGATAAGAAAAATTAAGTCCAGAATGTTTAGGTGATTTGCTCATGGTCTCACAAGTGATGGCAGACCAAAAGAAAAGAAAAAAGAAAGGAAAAAAAAGAGCTTCTATTACCCAAAAGCAGGAACATGTAGACACGCTATTAGTGATCATTCTCAACCATTTCTTCTTGAGAAAACATCACAATGTACCTTCTATCATAAAGTTTCTGAAGAGGAACAACTCATTCTGATATTCAACAATGATTTCATGAGAACTAATTAAAATAAATTTATTTTCCCTTACAGTTTTGGATCTGAGAATAATGAACTTTTGAAAGCGGGGTTACGTTTTCCATTCCACAAACCAAAAAGAAGTGCCAGAATCCAACTTGGCTAAAACATCAGTTTTAGAGACAACCAAGACAGTTAACAAGCATCTATTAAGCACTCATCATTCATTCATTCATTTATGAACTAATGGATTACTTACTTGTAAACACATTGAAATTTATTTATTATAACTTCTATGCCAGGTACTGTGCTAAGCACTGGGAAGAAAAATAAAATCAGAAAGAAAAATTATCTCTGCCTCCAAAGAATTTACATTCTACTGTGGAAAAACAGGATATAAGGAAGCTACAGAGAGATTATCTTATTATGCTCTATCTACTACCTGCATTTTAGCTTACACATCTTGCAAAATATATCTAGAGTTTTAAAATTAGAGGAAATACAAAGAATACTATTGTAAATACATTAATGATCTGAGAAAGGATGAAAGAGGACAGAAACTGAAACAAATATGTACAGGTATTGTAAATCAATCCTTTAAAAATCAACCAATCTTTAATATTAATTGGTTCAATAAGGGGAACCAAAATTATATCGTGCAAGGATTGGTTGAAGGAACTCCTAATACATGTTAGGAAGAAGAAAAGACTTATTAAGATATGAGGCATCATATGGAAGAGGGAATGAGGATTCTTACTGGCTTTTGAAGAAATAGGACCAATTGAAAAAAGTCTAGAGAGGAAGATTTCTATCAATAGAACTTTCTAACAGTTAGATCTGTCCTAAATAGGCTGTCAAGAATGAATAAATGGATGAGTGAATGAATGAATGAAAAAGAATTTATCAGGGGATTAATTACTATGTGCCTAGCAATGTAGGCACATTGCTACAGTGAATTCTTATTCACCGAAAACCTTTAAACAGATAACTGCCGGATGGCTACTCATTGGAGACACGTTAAACAAGCTTGAAGTTTCAGATAGAAGTTAGATTAGATAGCTCAAGTTTATGTACTAGAAGGAAGGGAAGGAATCAAGCATTTATAAAGTGACTACTTTATGCTGGGCATTATGCTGAGTTCTTTGATCTTGACAGCAAAGGTGCTGTGGTTATCCCCATTTTACACTTGAAGAAACTGAGGGAGATTGAAGCTAAGGGACATGGCCTGGATCACATGGCTAGATTTTAACTCAAGTCTTCTTTATTCAGGCCTAGTGCTCTATCCATTTTACTCCGTTTAAGTTTTACAGAATGTTTTGCCCCAACAATTCCATGAGACACAGAGTTCTAATATCATAATTCCAATTTTTTTGGAAGAACTAAATTTCATAAAGTGGTTTAGTTATCGTTAGTAGTTATTGAAACTATTATTTCAGCTGAGGTTCAAACTTGTGATTCTAGGTTCAGTAGTCTCTTTAAAATCCTATAAAAATGCCTTCTGACTCTAAGGCGATAGTATTATAGAATGTTTTTCATTTATCTTATTCTCACAGAAGTAAAGTAGGGGGAGTGGGGAATCTGTTCTTATCTTGATGGATTTGTGATGGACTTTCCACCAATGCAGATTATTTCCTTTCCACAGATTCCCAAAGTCCATATCCTTCCATAAATCCTCCATGAGAGATCCATCCACCCAATATATTGGATGCCTTTTTCTGGCTCTTTACCTATATTAAGAGTACTGATATAGCTGTCTGCTGTTTGTCTGTATTCTCACTACATGAGAGCCCTACCTCTTATGTCCCTCATGCTGAGGTCAAGTGTCTAACTAGTAGCTGCCTAAGAAATGCTTGTTAAATTCAACTAAATTGTTGATTATCATTCACGTGAAGTCTTCTACTCAAGCTAAGGTAGTTAACATAGCCACCTTCCCCTTTCTACCTATCACGTATGTCTTTCTACTTTCCACAAGTCTTAGGTTACTTCTAACTTTTATTCTTCCTAGATTACATTATTTCATAGTTTACTACCTTACTAAGGCAGCTAGATGGTATAGCTGATAGAACACTAGGTCTGGAGTCAGGGAAACTCATCTTGAGCTCAGATTTGGCCTCAGACACTTACTAGCTGTGTGACTCCAGGAAAGTCACTTAACCCTGCTTGCCTCAGTTTCCTTATCTTTAAAATGAGCTGGAGAAGGAAATAGAAAATCACTCCAGCATCTTTGCCAAGAAAACCTCAAAGGAAGCAGGAAGAGTTGGACAGGACTGAAAAATAACTCAATTGCAACAGTGTCATAGAAAGAATACTGGTGCTAGATAGTAGGGAGCTATTTAGGATGATTAAAAGCATGGTAATTTCATAAATGTGCATTCACATTGAACAAATAAAACATACACTTAAACCAATTATTTTGTCAAATCAGTTTATATCTTCAGTGAAATTATTTATTTTTCATAGTCTAGAAATTATATACTTATATAATGAAACTGGTTTTTATGTCCAGGTTATGTACCTTGCTGGTGCCCTGGTAAAGCATAAATCACAAGACCAAAAAAAGGCAAACTTTGTGAATATAAAGCAAATAAGGAAAATCAAGGTACGAAATTATCTTAAATGTATAAAACTGATATAGAAACTCAGCTTTCCTAAATAATTCTTATGCAATAAATCTAGCAGCTGTCCAGCTGGTTGCAATATGATTAACCAGGTAAAACAGGGGAAAGAGTATTGTGCTGGGAGTCAAAAAGACTCATCTTCCTGTGTTTAAATCTGGCTTCGGACAGTAACTGACTGTGTGACCCTGGGCAAGTCTCTTAAGCCGTTTTGCCTCAGTTTCCTCTGTCAAATGAATTGGAAAAGAAAATGGCAAACTACTCTAGTATCTTTGCCAAGAAAAATATCAAATGGAGCCATAAAAAGTCAGACACCAGTGTCAAATAACTGAACAGCAAAATACTTCTAAAAATGGAAAACTCAATTGTATGAACTTTCAAAATATAAGAATAACTCCATAATTATGTATGATTGCTTATTGAGTTTCTAGAAGATGCCTATCATTGCCTTAAACATTATATAAAATGCAAAATTGAAAATCAAATCCAAATTACTTCTAATATGTAAACAACCCAGAAAGCATCAGCTATCATGCAGAATAAAAAATGAAGCACTGATTTCAGAGAGGAGTGGGAGTTTAATTAACAGTCAGTGTTTGGGGTACCAAAAAAACTGAGAATGGAGACAAATGTGCTGACACCTCTGCTTCATAGCAGGAAGTGGAAACATGGTCACAATTATACAGCAATACTGTAGGTGTCTTTCACCTCTCACTTTGAGGGTTGAGCATAATGCCACAATTTTTTTAAACTTCCTTTTCAAGGAGAACACAACTGTCTCAATTATCCACATCGTTTTGCCTGTCTCATTTTTTCACAAATCACATCTGAAATTCAAAACCAACTTGGTATCTATTTTTTTATACTGTTGAATGTTAAGGGAGTTTGGACCTATGAAACTATCCTACAATATTTATTTTAAAATGTGTAACAAATTGTATGAAATCTTAGTCTTTCCTTGTTCATATTATTGTTGAGATTGCACACACACATCACAAAATAATCACACAACCCAAGTCTGATGAATATAAGTCCAATTTAACCCTCTGTAGAATTTTTTTGTTACGAATGTAGGGGGATGTGAATGGGAAAGAGAAGAAAAGGATTTACTCCACCCACTAGTCTAACCCTGGTTACTTTTTTAACAAGCTATTACACGTGTTTGTGTGTGTGTGTGTTGTGTGAGTGTTTATGATCACTCTTGGAGAATATCTTCTAATTATCAAGAAACTGTGGTAATGACAACTCATATTAAGTATTTATACTGTTATTGTTAAACTTCAAAACTGATCACAGTTATACAATTAAATTCAACAAATATTCAGTGCCTACTCCAAAGTGAGTAGTCAAGATTTTTTTTTTAAATTAGAAGTAGCTTAAATTCTACTTGTGATTTGGGGTGAAAATGCAACATGTTCAGATAGATAGATAGATAGATAGATAGATAGATAGATAGATAGATAGATAGATAGATAGATAGAAATGCAAAATAAAATCATATTTACACATAGTTCATTTCAGTCAACTATTATTCTGTTTGTATTTCCTGATTAAAAAATGGTTTTATGACTATAAGTATATATTTTCCTTTTATATATTCTTTATATGTTTGTGTGTATGTGTGTGTGTGTGTGTGTATCTTACTTGGTCAATGAATTGCTAGAGAAGGTGAAAAGGAGGATCTTGACTGAATTAAAGCAAAAAACAATTTTAAGAAAAAAAATGGGATTGTCAGGCCTTGAGGTTATCTTAATCATATACTAAAATACATTTCCTGGGTCAATGCTTCAGTAGAGAACATTTGGATCTTTTACAAAACATTGTTTGGATATTGAATGTCAGTCCAAAAGTGGCTTAGTGGCCAACGACCTGACTTAGAGTCAGGAAAACCTGAGTTCAAAACCAGCCTCCATACTAGCTGTGTGACCTTGAGCAAGTTACTTAACCACTGTTTGCTCATTTTCATCATCTGTAAAGAGAGGATTATAATAGCATCTACCTCCAGATAAGATTTTAAATCTTAAAGGACTACATAAAAGCTAGCTTCTATTTTTGTTGTTATGTGATAATCCTGCCTTAGCATTCTTAAGTATTTTTACTGTTTTTAGGAGTCCAAAGTGCAGTAATATATTTGTCTTTTATATTTTGTCCTATTCTATAAAGTTCCAGAATACACTGCCAATGTATATGACCATGGAATAAATTTATTATAATTTATGCAATTAAATTTCTAATTTAACTGAACGTTTAATTGACAAGGTAACATATTTAATAAAATAGTATTTTTTAAATAAGTATGCAAGATGTTGTTTTAGATCTTGAGGACCCAAATCAAAATAAGACATGGTACCTGCCCTCAAGGAGTTTATTATCTAGTAAGATCCTGAGGCCGAATTAAATAGAAATAGGTACCATGTTTAGTTTGATGCAAATAAAGGACAACCATTTAAGAAGGAAGAGTTCATTACAGCTATTAGAGTAGGAAAAGGGAATTAGAAAGCCTTTTTAGTATGGTGCATTCACATTTGAATTTCATGTTAATTACATAGTTGAGTTCACCTAAATGATTAAAGTACAATTGTATTTTTCTCATGGATACATCTGATAATTATCCTAAGATTCCCCCTAAAACAAAGGTCCATTTTCTTTTTTTACACTACACATGGGAGATGATAGACTCTTAAGAATTGAAATTGGGAGTTTTCTGAAGGTCAAGGAAAGCAAGTAGGACACATATTAGCAGACTGAAATATATTACTAGTGAAGAACTATGCAAGGAAAGTGATAGAATGCATTATAAGAATTGCACGACTAGAAAAAATGATGGCATAGTGTCAGAGAAAATGGGGCATAAATGAAAGACAACACGAAACCTCTCTTGATGTCCATAAAATATTGGGAGAATGAGAAGAAAGTCATTCTCTAGATTTGATATGGGAAAATATATGGTAATTTTACAGGATGGGTCAGCAAGGATGAGTTGGGGTTGTGGTCTGACCTATAGCACAGAAGATGCCCATCAGCGAGTTTATGGATACATTCAAGTATTGGAGTAATGACAGTTTCTTTCATTTTTCAAAGTGCATGCTGCTCAGAAACATATGGCAGCTTCTACTGCTAATTAAAATTAGGTTCATAGAAGTGACTTGGGGTTTCACACCTATTTGTTTATAAGTGAATTGAAACTAGAGTAGTAATTCCTAACTAAAACACTTCCACTGAGGTCAAAGAGTATTTCTGACTTTGTATAATACATATTCTTTATTTACCTCCTCCACACCCCCTAGAATGCAACTCCTACACACTTTTATTTTCTTCTGAATTAAGTCAAGAAGACAATTTTCTGAGGTATTGATAAGTAGGAATCAGAATAGGTAGAGGAAATACATCACTGGACTCATGTTCCATGAAGAATTAACGTATAAGCAACAAATCTATGTAGATGTCCTCCAATCCTATGTCTCCCAGGCTCCATTCCCACACCCTTAACTCTTTTCTGTGTACCTTCACTTGGATGATAATAATAACAGCAAGCATTTCCATAGTGCTTTGATTTTTGTCAAGACCTTCACATATTTTACATCAGTTAATCCTCACAGTAACCCTAGGGGTAAATTATAGTATTCTCTCCATTTTACAGATGAGGAAACATTGAGATTAAGTGACTTTCTCTGGGTCATATAGCTAGTATGTCTCTGAAGCAGGATTTGAACTAATCTATTCATAACTCCAAGTTCCACACTTATGTACTAAGTCACCTAATTGTCTGGATCACACAAACATCTCAAGCTCAACTAATCCAAAACCAAATCCATTATCTTTTCCCTTAAACCTATTCTTCCTCTTGATCAGTCTATTTCTATGGAGGTCACCATCATCTTCCAATTACCCAGGTTCATAACAGGAATCATGATCAGCTCTTCACACCTCTCATCTCCTCCCCTCCTATACACCAACAGTTGCCAAGTGTGGTTAATTATACTTCTGTCAACACCAGGAGGAGCAGATTAAAAGAATCACTCAATAAATCCCAGCAATCCATTTTCAAGCACTGAGTATGCAAGCACAAATAAAACTTTCTCTGCATTCAGGGAACTTACATTCTGGTCTATCTGCCTTTTGAAAATAGAAATAGGACATGACTGAAAATGAGAGTTCCTTGAAAAAGAAATCATAAACGAGAGACAAGGTGTATTCAATTCCTTTAAGGACTGATGCTAAATTTCTTGTAAACCTTGGCATGTGGACACTTACATATTTCTATTTCTGGCCTAATTGGAATTTATGAGATTCTGCTTTGTTAAAGCATAATATAACAAGCAAACACAGGCATAAACTAGGACGTACTTAGGGTAAACAATATAGTTTTAATATACACCCAAGTCTCCTTCAGTTCTTTCTTTGTTTCTTTCTTTCTCTGTTTGTTTCTTTCTTTCTCTGAACACATAATTGCTAAAATTTAGTTTTCCTTTGATCCCCAGCAAGACAAAAGACAATTTATGTAGTTGTCTTATTCTACAGGACTATGTTACTCCTCTCTCTCTCTCTCTCTCTCTCTCTCTCTCTCTCTCTCTCTCTCTCTCTCTCTCTCTCTCTCTCTCCTGATTCCGTGCATTTCCTTTGGAATGTTCTCCTTCCTCACCTGTGCCTCCTGGCTTTTCTCCTTCAAGTCTCAGCTAATGTCCCACCTTCTAAAAGAAATCTTCCTTAGTACTTCCCTTGAAGATTATCTCCAATTGATTCGATAGATATATTGCTTGTATGGATCTGCACATGGTCTTCTCTATTAAATTCTGAGCCTCTTGAGGTCAGAAGTTGTTTTTGCCTTTCTTTGTATTCTCAGTGCTTATCACAGAACCTTGCAAACAGTAGGTACTTAATAAATGCATATTAATATATGATGCAGCACCTAGACTATACAGGATGCTCCGAAATGAAAATAATTCTCTAACTAATGAATGTCCCTGTGTCCAAATCTATTCTAAGCATGACTGAGGAGTAAAAAATGAAATATAGCATTCATTCCCTGGCTGAAAAGTTTCAATCTTCACATGGTGCATGTGACCTACTTTGTTGAAAGCAACTAATGTATGATAGGATAATAAGCAAGAGTATGTAGATACTTCAGCATAGATATTTGTATTGAAAAGTAATATTTTTATGTAAATATTATTATATGAAATTATCAACCATGTGTTTTGTGAACAGTGTACATTTGAAAATGTTTTAATTTATCATCAATAAGCATTGTCTTTGAATGTGCTACTAGATACACATACACTCTTCTCTCTGGTAGAAACAGTAAGATCCAAGATTTGGGTTTTGCCAACAGGCCACATCAACCCACAAGAACTTGTTCAATGAACTGTGAGAAAAATTTTCTAATGAGATAAAAGACATTCTCAAGTCCACATGATTGCTTGTGTTTCAATTAATCAAAATATTTCTGACAATTGAGGAAAAAACAGAGTCTATATCATCCTTGTGAGGTTGGAGAAGAGGTGAGGGGAATGATTTTTTTTAAAAGATTTAATTTAGTCCATATGCCAAATCAATGAGAACTTTTCAAGCTCTATTCTGAATTATATCTGGCCATATGTCTTAAAGAAACAACGCCAGTTTCTGAAACTACAGTCCCAGATTAATGATAACAATTAAATGAGGGATAGCTGGTTTAACAACTGCACTAAACTGTGTCCAGAGAGCACAAAACCACAAAAGCCAAAACTTCATGTACTATCACATCTCTAAAATTTGTTTTTCTTTAGCGTTTGGGCAAAACTGCTTCTATATGACAAATTTTATTTTTTTTTAATTATCATAATAGAAATGTTGCCAGCCTAGACTATACCCCAAAAGATAAAACTTTCTTTCATTGTCACTTCATCCTCTCTTCCCCACCCACCCCCAAAAAAATAGACCTGCTCTTTAAAATTCTTCTTGTTGAGATGTGTTTAATTTTTCATAACTCCATGGGCCATTGTCCATGGAGTTTTCTTGGTAGAGATACTTGAGTAGTTTGGCATTGCCTTCTCCAGTGGATTAAGGCCAACAGAGGTAAGTGACTTACTCAGAGTCATACAACTACTAAATGTCTGAGGTTGGATTTGAATTCAAGTCTTCCTGACTCTAGGACCAGCACTCTATCCACTGAGCTACCTAGCTGCTTTTCAAAAATCTATTAACTTTAAAAAATTGTTAAGAATATCACAGTGACAAAGATTATTGGTCCCACTTACTTCCCCTAAGCCCCAGACAAAATCATTTTCACTTGGATTTTATATGTAATTGCTTTAGTCTTTCTATGAAAAAAATATTAGCTATTTTTTCCAATGGAACATGTATGTATAGGGCTATAGGATCATAAAATAATATAGTGTCAGGGTTAAAAAAGATGCCAGAAGTCAATTATTCCAAATCCCATACATATCATGGATTTTAGCTAGCTATGGCCTCTAGCTTTCAGATAAAAGACATATCATTATGAACTTCCTACTTTTCAAGACATACCATGGAATTCTGAACTTAGCCCTAGTTGTAAGAAAACTTTTCTTATTGAAATCTGCATCCCTGTACAAAATAGGGTAGATTTGGGATTTAGATTTCTCAATATTTCTCATCATTCAGAATTTAATAAAACTTTAGTCACAGATTTGCCAAAAGTAAGTCTTATTTTTTTAATTATAAGTAAATTCAAACAAATTTTATCCATACTTTTCATGATTCATTTAGACTTCAATCACCAAATTATTGTTTTTATAGAGCCATTTGATATCAATCTTTAAAGGATTTTTCTCTCTTTTTTGTGAACAGGTGGTTACACTTTGCCCAGGATAAACAAATCTAAATACCCAAAACCTTGAGTGTGGTTAAAATCCTGAAGCAATGGATTTTGGCTCTGTTATATATACTTGGCTAAACAAGCACTCTGTTTTCAAAAGTATATTAAAGCTTAAGTGTTCTAAATATAAAGAAGATTAGCATGTGTCTTAAAACAAAAACAATTATTCAAAAGGAACCAAGTAGCCAGTTTAAAAGACAGTAAATAATGTCCGAGATTGCTCTCCCATACAAATTCCTATATGGAAGCATATTTTGTACAAATGTGTATATATATATATATATATATATATATATATATATATATATATTAAGGTTCATAGATTTAGATCTGGAAGGTAATATAGAAGATATCAAATTCAACTCTCTCACATTCTACAGATGAGGGCACTGAGAAAGAGGGAAGTTAAGTGACACTAGTCATACTACTAGTACGTGTCAGAGGCAAGATTTGAACTCAGATTTTACTGACTCCAGCTCTAGCATTCAACATGCCAGAACTGTGCCCGTACCTTCCTAAGACCACAACTCTACCGTGGTATCAGAAGTTTTCCTGACTTATTGAAAGTAAATCTGTTATTGAAGGAAGAATGGACAGATGAAATCAAGTCAACAAGCATTTACTGAGTGCTTCTGCATCTCTGATTAGATCATCAGATGGAAAGCTGAAAGTGGTACTGGGAGGTGGGCCTTCTACATTTCCCACCAGCTACACTGCTGTCTTCTTGTGCTGGACTGTAAGTTCCTTGAGGGCAAGCACCATCTTTATTTCTAATTGTATTGGTATCCTTGGCCTTTAACATAGTGCCTGGAACATGGGAGGCCCTTAATAAATGTTTCTTAACTGACTGATTATGCATCATGAATATTTTCCTCAAGGAAGGCATAGTGAACCCTGAAAAAAAGCACAAAAGTGAAATTGACTATCTTAAAGGACAGGAAATTTCTGGTTATTGGTGGAAATGCTACTTCTGAATCAGCTGGCTTTACAGTCAGCTTAGAGAAAAAAAATCAAAACCAATCTGATAGAAAAAATAAATATAAGGAGCTCCAATCCAACCTATTTAAATGAGGTACTGATAGCCAAAATGGAGAAATGGAATACTGGTGTTAGCATGAACTATCACTGTTTCCTAAGGGTGTTCAAATGATATAAAGCAAATGCCAAACTGAGGTAGCCAAATGGGTCCAGAAATCTTTTTAGCCAGCAAGAATGTGTCACTTAGAAGATGATACTGCCAATTTAGCATGGAACTCATTTTCAAAACATTTTTATAAAGGGAGATTTGTATTACTGTGAATAACATGAACTCACAAAATAGAAAAATCAGCAATGAAGAGAACAAATCTGTTGAATGCCAAGTGTGACACTAAGGTCATTCCAAGAACATTTAAAAGTGAAATTAGGATGTCAAGATATAGACCAAAGTGAAAAAAAGGATATTTAAATATTATCCATGATAGCGGGACCTCTATATTTTAAATCTAACCCATAAATCCTCAATGTGCTACATGAGAACATAAAAAATGACTCTTAAGACAATGAAGTTGGGAAGATTTTCCCAATCAAAACACATACATGTAGAATTTCAATCTGATTCACTTCAACAAATATGGATTAGGTATATCACAGGCTGAATCAGTCTATGGGAGCTACTCCAGAAAATATAGATCTGTAGCTCCCCTAGGAAGCTCTGGGGATTCCAGTGACAGTAATGATTCAGTTCTTGGTCCTTTTGGGAATGAAAAATGTCCTGGTCTATCTAGCTATGTCAATGATTCTCCTAGTCATGAACTATTCTAGCTCAGCAATGAAGGGACTTAAGTCACTCACTTACGATGCAGAAAATCCTGAGTGGTTCATTATTACTTCATGATGATGGCATGAGATGTTGGAAGCTCTATTGGTTAAAAAGAGAAAGAGTTTCTAGTTGACTCTACTTTTTACATTCCAGATAGCATCACAAAATTCTGAGACTTCCAATGAAAGCTGAGAGATGAGCTGGTGCTCCCTTCACTCTAGCATTATTTGTCCCATCATTTTGTGGCAAGTAGAGTGGGAGGGCTCTCCAGATTAAGTTAGTTTACACCTGGGCCCCTGAGTGCTTTTTCAGCTTTGAGTTTCCATTTCTTGGGTGAATGGCTGAGGATCAACTGTAAGGGAAATATGTGTGGAATTACAGGCAACTTTGTGAATCTGAGAGGTCCTAAGGTTCAGCATCTATTTAGTGAAACTCATGACACAGTTGCATCGAGAAAATGACCACTAAGGGAAAGAAATCAAGACCCTTAGCAAAAGACAGTGAGGGAGACAGTGCAAAAAGCAAGATGAAACATGCAATTCCTAATCAGCTATCCAACAAAGTGATTTCTGTTCTTGTGAGGTTTAAGTATCTATACCCAGCAGAATTTAACAGGCAACTGGTGTTAGAATCAATAGAGCTCTGGGCCTGGAGTTAGGAAGATCATCTTCCTAAGTTCAAATCTGGCCTCAGACACTTACCACTGTGTGACCCTGGACAAGTCATTTAACCCTGTCTGCCTCAGTTTCCTCATCAGTAAAATGAGCTGGAGAAGGAAATGGAAAACTACTAATTGTCTTTGCCAAGAAAACCTCAAATGGGGTCATGAAGAGTTAGACATGACTGAGCACTAACAACAATAATATAAATTGATATTCAATCCTTTATCAAAGCAGTCTTTAAGTCTTTTCTGTTTAGCATGTCTTTCTGTGGGGGATAAATTCCTGTCGTATACTTGATTAGTATCATACTTTTATTCTGCTGCCTTTTGGGGAAGTCCTGAAAATTATGCAAAGTCTAAGACTTAAATTATTTCCCCCAGGGTGGCAGTTTAATGAGCTAAAGACATAACCTAGCCCCCTCCCCAGGAGAGGTTAGGTGACCCTTACCCAGTACCTGGTCTGGATAATAGGACTAGGTCCTGAGCTGAAAAGGGTATCTTCATGGAGAAGAGAGTGGGTATGGTGTTCCATTTTCCTGATGAAAGAAGAAAACAAATATTTACTAAGTGTCTATTATGTGCCAGGCACTATGCCAGATACTTTATACTTAGGTGATAACATTTCTTCTACTTTTGCATTTAGTAAAGTAAGGGAGACAGAGGTAATATGACTTGCCCAGGGTCACAAAGGTAATTAGGTGTCTGAGGCCAGATTTGAATTCAGGTTTTCTGGAATATAGTCCCAGAATTCTCAGGGCTATGCCATCTGTCTGGTTCACTCCTAAGTTTGGGAGTGGGAGAAGTACCAGACCATCCCTTATTTTTTGGTGGAAGTCTCAAAAGTTCATAATGCCATCTGAAGGCAAGAAATAAGTATGCGTGTGTGTGTGTGCGCACATGTGCATACATGCATGGATACATTCCATCTATTCATGGAATGTATGCTCCTTGAGGGAAAACCTTGCTTTCTTTTTATTTTTTTGTTCCTGAACCTAAGACAATGTCTTGTGTATGAATATTTGGTGCATGGCAGTATCTCAGGGATGTGCTATCTATACTCAGTCTTGACTAGCAATGATTTGCTTGGAGCAGCTGAAGTCCACTTGTAGTACCAAGGCATTATTCATAGCACAAACAGTGGCTATGAATATCCCGGCACAGTTCTGAATAGCAAAATATGTAGACTGCTCCACGTGTTCAGCAAACTCCTCCCACCACAGGCTACTTGTGACAGACTTCCTTTTAACCCAGGCAGGTCACATGGGCCTAATAATGGATGGGAAAGATCTTCCCATTTAAATTACCATTACACCACTCAACTGAATTCAATGATTATTTCCCATGGAAGTCATGCAATTCCTTAAAATATTTGAACTGCCTTTTAATCTCCAAAGCCATTCAGCTTTGAGTGAGGCCAAAGAGTCCATTTGGAAGGAGAAGGTAAACGCTGAAGATTTAAAGTTATCTGTTGCTTTAGACTTACAAAGGGTTCCACTGTTTCCCTCTTCCCTGTTTCATTAGCACTCTGCTGAACAGCTGGCATTTTATTAAATCAAGGAATACAGACATTGTGTTTGTCAATAAGAAAGCACACCAGAAATAGATAACAGATTATTTTTACTGTTACTGAATTTCATACAATATACATTTCCACAACGTGATTTATTAAAGAAAACCAACTTTATTTTTTAAGTTGTGAAACAAGGTTAAGTCTGCTAAAAAAAACACTCTACTACTCATCATATGTAACCTTTTATTCCAAATATATCATTTCTCTAAATATATGTACATGAGATGAATAAGAACAAACAGTTATCCTCCTTAACATTATTTTCTTTTGTTGGGGTTGAGTAGGAGGTGGAACTTACAGGAGAGAAAATAGGGCAAGTCTGGGCAATGAATTTCAATGGTACAGGGAATTTCTTGCCTAGAAACTGCCTATATCACATCAAGTCAGCATCTGCTCTGCATCATATAACCTTAGCAATTTGCAGAACTGAAAGTTTAAAGTAACTGTCCATAATAGTGCTGCCAGTATATGTCAGAGCCAGTTTTTGAACCCAGGTCTTCATTCCTGGCTCCAAGACCAACTATCTATCCACTAGATATAATTCAACCTTTCTCCTGTGTTCTAAAACTCTAAAGTTTCTATTAACAGATACTTAAAAAAAAAACAAAAAACAACCCACTGGCATAGTCAAGATGGCAGAATAGAAGGACAGACCTGTAAAAGCTTTTCCTCATAGTTCATATACTATCTGTAAAAAATGACTCTAAAAAATTCTAGGAGCAGCAGAAGTCACAAAATGACAGACTGAAAGAGATGTCCAGCCTAAGACAGCCTAGAAGGACAACAGGAAAGGTCTATCTCGTTGGGATCTGAGCAGAGTGCAGCTCAACCTTGGCCACCTGGCTTGGCAGGAAAAGGACTGGAGCAGGCCTCATGGGGCAGAATCCACAGCAGCAGTTACAGCTCCCAGATTGCTCAACCAACAAATGCCAAAGACAGCTTGAAAGGTGAGTGAGAAAACTCTTTCACCTGGGTGAGAAGGAAACAAGGTTTGGCCCCACCAGCAGCAGTCACTGCAGCAGCTACATTCATTTCTGGAGCCCTTGGTCTAAAGACCTTGGGGGAATTGAGTGCCTCATCTGGATCTCAGTCCTGAGTGGGGGCCTTGAGTTAAGGAGGAAGTGCTGTAGTGGTGGAGCTGGAGGCAGATGTGGAGAGGGAATTCTACTCACAGATCCTGGGCAGAAAAGTTTTTGGTTGCTCCCAGATCAATGCACAGTCTAGGAGAGGAGTAAACTCCTCTCCCTTGATTGTGCCACCTTGGAGGAACTGACAACTTACAGGTCCCCAGAGTATACCCTCCTTGGAAAAGGACTCAAAAGTCAAGTAACTGACTAGGAAAGTGACCGAAAAAAGGGAAAAAAACAAGACTCTAGAAGGTTCCTTTCTTGGTGAACATGTATTTTCTTCCATTCTTTCAGAAGAGGAAGAACAATGCATACCATTACAGGAAGACGTAAAAGTCAAGGCTTCTGCATCTGAAACCTCCAAAATAAATATACAATGGTCTCAGGCCATGGAAGAGCTCAAACAGGATTTTGAAAATCAAGTAAGAGAGGTGGAGGAAAAATTGGGAAGAGAAATGAGAACAATGCAAGAAAATCAGGAAAAGTGAGGCAACACCTTGTTAAAGGAGACCCAAAAAAATGCTGAAGAAAATAACACCCTTAAAAATAGACTAACTCAAATGGCAAAAAAGGTCCAAAAAGTCAATGAGGAGAAGAATGCTTTATTTTTTAAATTTATTTTAAATTTTCAACATCCATTTCCACAAAATTTTGAGTTCCAAGTTGTCTCCCCATCTCTCCCTTCCCTCCAACCCAAAACATCTTGCAGTCTGATTG
Source organism: Bettongia penicillata ogilbyi (assembly GCA_023548195.1). Taxonomy (NCBI): domain Eukaryota; kingdom Metazoa; phylum Chordata; class Mammalia; order Diprotodontia; family Potoroidae; genus Bettongia; species Bettongia penicillata. Next base: position 5,579,835 of record JAJHZJ010000266.1, read on the forward strand.
CCCCTTCCACCAATGTACACTCCCTTCTAACACCTCTCCCTTCCCTTATCCCCATCTTCTTTCTTGTCCAGTAGGGCAAGATAAATTCTATACCCCTTTACCTGTATTTCTTACTTCCTACTTGTACACAAAAGCAATTCAACATTTGTTCCTAAAACTTTGAGTTCCAACTTCTCTTCTTTCCTCCCTCCCTCCCCATCTCCACTGAGAAGGCAAGCAATTCAATAGAGGTTCCATATTTGTAGTTTTGCAAATGACTTCCAAAATAGTCATGTTGTGTAAGACTAACTATATCTGCCCCCATTTCTTCTATTCTCTCTTTTGACCTTATCCTTCCCCAAAACTATTTACTTCTAATTGCTCCCTTCTCCCATTTGCCCTCCCTTCTATCATCCCCACCCCCACCCTGCTTATGCTGTTCTCCCCTACTTCCCTGTAGTGTAAGACAGGTTTTCATACCAAATTGAGTGTGCATGTTTTTCCCTCCTTGAGCTAAATGTGATGAAAGTAAGCTTCACTTCTTCCTTCTCACCTCCCCCCTTTTCCCCTGCATTGGAAAAGCTTTTTCTTGCCTCTTCTATGAGAGATAATTTGTCCCATTCCATTTCTCCCTTTTCCCTCCCAATCTATTCTTCTCTCACCCCTTAATTTTGCTTTTTAGATATGATCCTTTCATATTCAACTCACACTGTGCTCTCTGTCTCTCTGTCTCATCCTCTTTCTCTCCCTTTCTCTCTCTCTCTATATAGATAGATAGATAGATAGATAGATAGATAGAAATATATGTACATGTATCCACACACATACGTGTGTGTGTGTGTATAAAATCCCTCCAACTATCCAGATACTGAGAAATGTTTCAAGAGTCACAAATATTAGTTTTCCATGTAGGAATTTAAACAGTTCAACTTTAGTGACTCCCTGATTATTTCTCTTTCCTGTTTATCTTTTCATGCTTCTCTTGATTCTTATGCTTGAAAGTCAGATTTTATTTTTCAGCTGTGGTCTTTTCATCAACAATTTTTGAAAGTCCTCTATTTCATTGAATGACTATTTTTGCCCTGAAATATTATACTCAGTTTTGTTGAGTTGTGATTCTTGGTTTTAATTCTAGTTCCTTTGACTTCTGGAATATAATATGCCAGGCCCTTAGATTCCTTAATGTAGAAACTGCTGGATGTTCTGTTATCCTGATTGTATTTTAACAGTACTCTAATTGTTTATTTCTAGGTGCTTGACCTGGGAGCTCTGGAATTTGGTTACAATATTCCTAGGAGTTTCTCTTTTTGGATCTCTTTTAGGAGTTGATTGGTGGATTCTTTAAATATTTATTTTGTCCTCTGCTTCTAAAATATCAGGGCAGTTTTTGTTGATAATTTCATAAAAGATTATGCCTAAGCTCTTTTAATGATCATGGCTTTCACATAGTCCCATAATTTTTAAATTGTCTCTCCTGGTCAGTTGCTTTTTCAATGAAATATTTCACATTATATTCCATTTTTTCATTCTTTTGCTTTTGTTTTGTAATTTCTTGGTTTCTCAAAAAGTCATTAGCTTCCATCTGTTCCATTCTAATTTTCAAAGAACTATTTTCTTCAGTGAGCTTTTGAACTTCCATTTTCCATTTGGCTAAATCTGCTTTTTAAAGCATTCTTCTCCTCATTGGATTTTTTGGACCTTTTTTGCCAATTGAGTTAGCCTATTTTTAATGGTGTTATTTCTTCCGCATTTTTTTGGGTCTCCTTTAGCAAGGTGTTGACCCACTTTTCATGCTTTTCTTGCATCTCTCTCACTTCTCTTCCCAATTTTTCCTCCACCTCTCTTACTTGATTTTAAAAATCCTTTTTAAGCTCTTCCATGGTGTAGGACCATTGCATATTTAATTTGGAGGTTTTGGATACAGAAGCCTTGACTTTTATGTCTTCCCCTGATAATAAACATTGTTCTTCCTCATCCAAAAGGATGGGAAAGAATATCTGTTCTCCAAAAAAGTAATCTTCTATAGTCTTATTCTTTGCCTTTTATGGGGATTTTTGCAACCAGTTACTTGACTTTTAAGACTTTTGTCAAGAGTAGGGCATACTCTGGGGACTTGTAAGTTCTCAGTTCCTCCAAGGTGGAGATCAATCAAGGGAGAGGAGTTTACTCCCTGGCCTCATCCATGGCTTAGATTCAGATCAGATGCTCAATTCCCCCAGGAGCTTTATCCAAAAATGAATGCTGACTGCTGCCTGCCTGGCCACCATAGCGCCCCCCCCTGCTGTCACTGCCACCACCTAGGGCCAGAGTTAGGGGAGGACCCTGCTCCCTTGTCACACAGGTGAAAAAGCTCTCTCACTGAAGTTTGAAATGTCTTTGTCACCTGTGGGTTGAGAGATCTGTAAACTACCACTGCTGCTGGAGATTCTTCCCCCCTAGGCCTGTTCTGAACTTGCTCCTCCCAGCACTGCACTGCCATGGCTGGCCTGAGCCCTCCTCCATATACCAGTGCAACAAACCTTTCCCATCAGCCTTCCCAGTCACCCTGGGCTGAAGATCTCCACTCCATCATTCTGTGACTTCTGCTGCTCTAGAATTTGTTGAGAGTCTTTCTTTATACTGAACTACCTTGGTTCTGCCCCTGAAGAATGCCTTAAAATGCAGAATTAGCCAAATGGAAAAGGAGGTTCTAAAGCTCACTGAAGAAAATAACTTTTTAAAAATTAAAATGGCACAGATGGAAGCTAATAACTTTGTGAGAAGTCAAGAAATTACAAAACAAAAACAAAAGAATGAAAAAATAGGAGACAATGTGAAATATCTCATTGCAAGAAACAACTGACCTTGAAATGGATTCAGAGGAGATAACTTAAAAATTATGGCACCACCTGAAAACCAGGATAAAAAAAAGGAACCTAGACATCATCTTTCATGATATTATCGAAGAAAATTGCCCTGATATTCTAGAACCAAAGGATAAAATAAATATTGAAAGAATTCACTGATTACCTCCTGAAAGAGATTTGAAAAGAAAAATGCCTAGGAATATTGTAGCCAAATTCCAGAGTTCTTGGGCCAAGGAGAAAATATTGCTAGCAGCTAGAAAGAAACAAATTGAGTATTATGGAAATGCAATCAGGATAACAAGATGTAGCAGCTTCTACATTAAGGATTCAAAGGACTTTCATTATGATATTCCAGAAGTCAAAGGAATTAGAACTAAAACCAAGAATCATCTACCTAGCAGTACTGAGTATGATACTTCAGGGGAAAAAATGGTCATTCAATGAAATAGAGGACTTTCAAGCATTCTTGATGAAAGATTAGAGTTGAATAGAAAATTTGACTTTCAAATACAAGAATCAAGAGGAACATGAAAAGGTAAACAAGAAAGAGAAATCACAAGAGACTTATTAAAGTTGTGTTTATATTCCTACACGGAAAGATCATATTTGAAATTTTTCTCAGTATTTTGGTAGTTGGAGGGATTATACACACATATATAAAAAGAGGGCACAGGGTGAGTTGAATAGGAAGGGATGATATCTAAAAAAACAAAATTAAAGGGTGAGAGAGGAATAAATCAGAAGGAGAAAGGGAGAAATGGAATGGAGCAAACTATCTCTCACAAAACAGGTAAGATAATGCTTTGACAATGGAGGAGAAAAGGGGGGAAGTGAGAGGGAAAAAGTGAAACTACTCTCATCACATTTAGGAGGGAATAACATGCACACTCACTTTGGTATGAAAATATATCTTACACTACAGGAAAGTAGGGGAGAAGTGGATAAGTAGGCTGGGGGATGATAGAAGGAAGAGCAAATGAGAGGAAGGAGTAATTAGAAGTAAACAGTTTTGGGGAAGGACAAGGTCAAAAGAGAGAATATAATTAATAGGGGGCAGGTTAGGATGACTATTATGGACATCTTTTGCAAACCTACACATATATAGCCTATATTAAATTGCTTGCATTCTCATTGGGGATGGGTGGAGAGGGAGGAAGGGAGAGAAGTTGAAACTCAAAGTTTTAGGAATGAATTTTTAGAATTGATTCTGCATGTAACTGAGAAGTAAGAAATACAGGTAATGGGGTATAGAAATCTATCTTGCCCTACAAGTAAATAAAGAAGATGGAGATAAGTGAGGGGAGGAGTGTGATAGAAGGCAGGGCAGATTGAGGTAAGGGGTAATCAGAATGCACAGGGTCAAATTTGGGATGGGGGTAGGGGAAAGATGGGGAGAAAATTTGGAACTCAAAATTCTGTGGAAATGAATGTTGACCACTCAAAATAAATAAATAAGAATTTAAAAAAATAACCCATCATGGCTAATATACTCTAAGGGTTTAAAGACAACTCTATTGGACTCCTGAAAAGATATTTTATAGAGCAAATCACAGTGTTTAGATTTGTTGGAGAACTAGGGCATGGCTTGAGTTTTCTCAGTTCTTTCAACTTCAACATTCTCTTATACTGTGCATTTTTCTTTCTGAGAACGGGCATTCAGTATTTGTTCCATATGACTGTGCCCTCTAAAAACCTGCTTCTGTTCTCAACATAGTCATCAGTGCTTGCCAATGCCCTTAATCAACATTAAACAGAATCTTGAAGTAGGCAAAGTCTATTTTGCTTCTTGCTCCTCACTTACATTTTATTTTTACTTTTGACTCCCAAATCCTCTCCCTCTCCTAATCCCAAACATTTAGTCTCAGGCTAGTAAATTTCTTTTGTGTGATAATACATGAAGAGAGATTCAAAATTTTGAAAAGAATGCCTAGAGATCAAAGTTTAGGAATCAGTTAAGAAACCCACACCAAGCAGAATTCTAGTTCTAATCAAACTCTAAATTGGCCTTGGCATATACTAGGGCTTTGTGTCAGAGAAGCCTGAGACTAGATAGGCTAGGCTGGAATAGGAATTTATGAGGGATGCAAAGATCGATTTCTCAGATTTAGGCTTCATTAACTCTACATTGCCATTCCCTTTAAAAGGAACTTGTTTTTGACCCTAGGCCTTGGTTTATATTCATTACTAAATTTCTCTGATCCCTGAACCCTAAACTCAAACACCAGGCTTATTAACTTGATAAGCTCCTGAATCCATTTGACTCCCAGTGTTCAGACATATGGCACAACCAAACCCTTCTCAATTACTCCCTTTTCTTTTTTTTTCTAACATGACTACTCTCTCTGGCTACTCTTTGCAAGCAACCTGTTACTCAAGAGTCCACTTTCAAGGATTCTTTACAAGAGGAAAAGAAAATGTGAAAATGTGAAAAATCAGAAAGAAACCAATGGATCTGTCTAATGTGGACCTAGGGCTCCCAAACATTTCACAGCTATTCCCCTTTAAATGTGTCCAGAACCAGCCTGTCTACCATGGTACCAAATGTGGCCAATGATCCAGAAAGGAACAGCACTCTCTGATCAGAAAAGTACACAGGTCTCTGAATAGTCTTCTACCTTCTAGATTCTTGATATTGTAATACACTTACATGATAGCTTCAAAATTCAGAAACGATCCAAAATTTCATTGATGTGAGCATTCCCTTTCTCATGCTTCATTCTGTATGCTTCTTCTCTAGCTCTTCCCATAAGTTTTTCTTATGTGGTTAACCCCACATATACGGAAGTTTCTTCTAGGTTTCTTTCTATGCCATGTTTACAAAGGCTGGAAGAGGGGGGAGGCTAAGGTATAATGCATTTCTAAGATATTTGTGTCATAAACACAAGGGTTTCTTATCTTCATTAAATTTTCAGTTTAAAAAATAAACAGTGGAGAACATCTCCTTAATGGGGAGAAAGCCAGAGTATCATGTTGCAGAATTAGAGAAAAAGTCAGATTAATGTTATATAAAGGAAACAGAATCAGATGTATATCATTTTAGGACAAAACACTAAGCAGTGATGCAGAAAATAAAATATTTTCATTAGAAACAATTCTTGTCCTTATGTTGTAATTAAGAAATGCAACATTTCTTTTTGAGCAAAAGAACTGCAGGTGTCTATCAAAGAGAAAAGAAGGCTAGAGACATATAACTGGAAGGGAACTTGGAAACCATTCTCAGCTGAAAGATTATGGTACCAAGTCCTAGAGAAGTGAGGTGAATTATTCAAGATTAAACAGATGCCGAATAGTGTAACCAGGAGTTGAGCTAAGGCCCCCTGACTCTGATCCTTGAGAGGAGAGGGGAGAGATTTATAGTTGTTTTAAAGTATTTAAAGACTTTTGTTGTGGATGAAGAATTTGACTTTTTCTGCTTTTATCCAGGAAGCGGACCCAGGAGCAATAATAGAAATGAAAGGAAGTCATATTAGACTCAAAAATAATATCTAGCATTTTATATAACTTTACATACCATTTTAAGGTTCACAAATCAGTTGATAAACATTTTTATCCTCATAATAATCCTGTGGATAGATATTATTATCCCCATTTGACAGATGAACACAAAATCTTTTTTTTTTTTTACAGGAAACTGAGACAGACAGAGTTTAAATGCCCAGGCTCACAGAGCTAGTAAGTGTCTGAGGCTGGATTTGAGCTCCAGTCTTCATGACTCCAGGTACAATACTCTTGAGTCTCAATGTACCACCTAGTGTAGCCATAATATAAACTTCCAAATAGAATGAATTTCCTCAGAAATTAGGAAGTTCCTCCATCAAAGACCACTTCCTCATGGATTTGTTAACATTGATCTTGGGTGCAGCATTCTACATAATTCTTCAGATACAGATTGGATTAGATTTTCTCCTAAATCTCTTCTGTGATGCTGTCAGTCTGTGGATATGAAAATCCATTAGATCTAAGCTTGCTATACTCTAACACATTTCCTTTATCTTGATGTCGATTAGTAAAAGTCTGCCTTCTTCCTCTACATGGAAATTCTACTTCAGAACCACATCTAGTCTCTTCTCTAACATATCTGTATACTAATGCAATTATTTCTCCTTCATTACAAATAAAAAGGAAAATAAAGGAAATATTTTAAGCATTTATACTATTTACCTTCCACAGTTCTTCGAAAGCATAAAAATAAGTCTTCTCCATGTGGACTATGTTATGTTAGTTGATCAAAATGATGATATTATTCATTCAGAAAGAGAATGAGAACGTACTTTATTTTGGGCACACTTGCTTAAAATCACAGTACTGAAAGTCCAACAAAGACCTTTGAAATACAAATGATACTAATCGAAATGTCCAAATTATATACACATTGTGAATGTCAAAATATTTATGACTTGCTTGCAGTAATCAGTATGGTTTTTCATAACAATCATAGCAATTTCACCTACTCCATAAGTGCGTTCGTCATTTGTTGCCGAAGAAGACCATGCCATCAGAGAAATGGTAACATGACTTGCACTTGACTTTGTTTTGAGCGAGGGAGGGCTGTGCAGGTCACCAGTCTCACTTCTCCTCCACAGCCCATCTGAATCCAGTGACCAGACATTCATCAGGATAACTGGAGATGACCCAGTATGAGGCATTTGGGGTTAAGTGACTTACCCAAGGTCACACAGCTAGTGAGTGTCAAGTGTCCGAGCTGAGATTTGAACTCAGGTTCTCCTGACTCCTGCACTGGTGCTCTATCCACTGTATCACCTAGCTGTCTCCTCACTTACTTCCATTAGTTAAGTGTATACATGCAGACAAATATTTCTACTAATAGAAATTTCTACCAAAATTGCCACATTCATACCCAGTATGTCTACATGAAATCTCAAACAGCAATTGATTATTTTAATTAAATGGAAACAAAGCAGTTATTTGTTGCAAATGTACTAATTAATGGATTGAGTGCATTTTAAAAAATCTTTTCAGTTGCAGTATTTTAGATCTTATATTCAGACCTTGAGGAGAAAGAATTCAAAGTCACTGCAAACTGATATGGTGTCTCACATATCCAGACTTCACCATCTATCCAACATTAACTCCCCTATATTCACAGGCATATACTAACACACACACACATACACATACACACACACATCAAAGGCATCATTTGATGAAACTTTGGTCATAGGAAAGAAGAGTGAGCATTTCTGAAGAATCCTATATGGTCATGTGATGAATAAAAACTGGTGGGTGGCTTTAATGTAAGTAGGAGGAAAAAAGTCAATTCTAAGAAAAAGAAGGGTTGATATGTGTTTGGAAAGACATGAGTTATTTTTAGCTCTAAAGAGGATGTGGTGGTTAACATGAAGCCTGAAGTCACATGATTTTAAATGTGGCATTTCTTACTACAAAAATGCAATCTTTCACATTGCCAAAACCTATATAAATAAAACAAAATCTTCAGGCTATTAAACTCATAACAGGTATGTTTTATAAGTACAAATGAATGGTCATTTTGTCTATTAGCAATAATACTACATAGGGACAGAATTTGATTAAAACATAGGATAAATGTAGGATTAACTTTTGCACATTTAAAGCTTCCCCCCAAAAAAAAAAATTCATATAGGAATTAAAATAGTTTTTGAAAAAGGATAGCATTGTATTAGCTGGTTTCTGAATCTCAGCTTAACAGCAACAATAGCTGCTAGTTTATCAAGTTTCTGAGTTCAGATGATCTTTAAATATGTTCTACCAGATCTCCCCAGCTTTGTATTTCTCACGTAGCTGAGAAAATACATGATATAGGGGGCAAAAACCAAGATTTGGAGCCAAAAGAACTTTCTGAATCTTAGCTTTCTCAGCTGGAAAATGAGAGAGTTGGAGTAAATGACCTCTGAGGTCCTTTTCAGCTCCAAATCTATCATCTTACAAAGCTTTTGTTAAAATGAAATTAATTCTTCCAAGATTATAAAGTAAGACATTCTATGATGATATCTCATTATCTTCTCCCTCCCACCCCAAACCTTCCTCTTCCAAACTTCCTTGTAATTTTTGAGGGCACATGGTCACTCGGGCTCCCAGTCTGGGTGTCATCCTTGATTCCTTATTTTCCCTCACCTCCCTTTCCACCCATAACGAGTTACGGTACTTTTGTGATATCTTTGGAACATATCCTCTTCTCTCCTCTAACAATGTCACCACCCTGGTATAGATCTTATGCTTGGACTGTTGAAATAGGTTGATGGTGGGTTTGCCTGCCAAAAGTCTCTCCCCACTCCAGGCCAGCTTCCATTCACCTGTCAAATCATCTTCCTGAAGCACAAGTCTGACTATGTCACCGCCATACTCAATATTCTCCAATGGATACCTATCTCCTCCAGGATCAGACCTAAAATCTTCAGTTTTTTCCTTCATAACCTCCTCTCCCATCATAACCCTACCTTCCCATCTTCTCCTGTTTTCTTACACCTTACTATCACCACCACTACCCCTCAACAAAAATAGTGACCCAGGGACACCGGCCCCTTTGCTGATACTCCATCTCCTAACATGACTGTCCTTCATGCCTGGAATAAACTTTCTTCACACCAACACCTTTTGTCTTCCTTCAAATCTTTACTAAACCCTATGCTCTACAAGAAGCCATTTCCAGATGCCTCTTAATTCTAGTATCTTCCTTCTGTTTATTACTTCTAATTTCTCATTTATAGAGCTTTTTGTACACAGTTATTTTCATGTTGTCACCCCTGGCAGATTGTGAGCTCTTTGAGACCAGACTGTCTGTGTGTGCTTAACAAAGTACCTAATGTTTGAGATGTTTAATGAATGTTTGTTGACTAACTGACGGTCTAATGAACCTATTCTTGGAGAAGTGAAATTTTGGGGGTGGAAGGTGTGTTCTGGGTATATGAATCCATTGAATTCATGTATCTATTTTAGAGTGCAATAATAAGAACAGCATTACCAATAGCTAGTCACATAGTAATTTATGATTTACAAAATAATGATTTCTTATCCTGCCCTCCATCCAAACATTCAGCGTTGAATTTTGCTCCCCAATATTTAGTTCTCATTGGGCTTTCAGCTGTAGTGATTCAGGGAGAAAATATGTGTGTGTGTACACACATATATGTTTGCATATATGTACATACATATGTATGTATATGTATGTGTATATGTGCATATATACACACGTGTATGCATTTTAAACCACTTGCCCCATCACCATCCCCATAACTGAATTTATACCCTGAGTCACACTTAGTGCCAGTATAACTAATGGAAATTAACTCCAAGACTCAGTTCAAGCACTGCTTTCTCTGTGAGGTCTTTCCTGATTCCCACAGATATACACCTCCTTCAAACAAAGTAATTTGCATTTATTTTATATGTACCTCTATATTCATATATTAGTTCTCCTGCTAGAATGTGAGGTGTTGGAGAACAGGGTCTCCTTTGTTTTTGTTTTTTTTTTAACTTTTCTTTCTATTTTTTTGAATCTGGTATCTTGTATATCGCAAGTGTTTTAATTGATTGACTTATTACTAAGTTCCACAACCTCATTCTTCCCAAATACTGCTAAGCTATACCAACATGGGAATTTGTTCAATATAACCCACCAACATGCTTCTACTCTTAAAAGAAGGAATCATTTTTCATGCTCACAGTACATTTAGTCACCACACCTCTTCATAACTATAGTTTTTAATCAACATTTCCAATGAAGCCAATATTTATAATTGAGATCTTTATTTTGTAGACATAATTCTTCACTAACCCTTAAACGAAAGTCAAATAATTGAAGTTATTCCACTAATTTACACATAATAACATTTTACTTGTTAACTTGAAGATGAGAAAGATGATGAGCATGATCATCTGTCATAGGGACAGTATGGTATGGCAGTTTCACTGTCAGAAAGACCTGGGTTCAAGGGCTGACACCTCTGATGCATAACTATGTAGCCATGAACAAATCATAAATCTTCTCAGTTCTCTTTAGGCAACTTATCCTAAGAAGATCCATATCTTTGTATATCTATGTAACCAGAGCTTAGCACAGAGCTTTTTATATAGTAGGTGTATAATAAGTGCTTATTGAAAGAATATAAATGGATAGTGGCCAATCTGTAGAGTGAGTTTCCATGTAGGAATTTACTCAAACTGATGCAGTCACTGATCAAAAATCCCAAAACAACAACAATAATATTAATTTCACTAATGACAACAGAGTATAATATAAAGAATTTTAGCTTTGGACATTCTTCCTCCTTCTGTGACCTTCCTTCTCTGTAAAATGAAGAGACTGAAGTAGAAGATCTCCCAGATATCTCCCAATTTGAAATGCTTTGAAAAAAATAATTTACATGTTGAGATTTACAATGCATTTTCTTCACAATGATCATATAGGTATTCACTATGATCTCCATTTTACAGGTGATGAGAAGGGCAGGTGTTGCATGCATGGAAGCCAGTAAGTAAAAATGCCCAGTGTCAGAAGATGGAGTCTTTTGTGCAATAAAAAGTGAGGAGGCTGACACCAAAACGTTATTGAGTAGTAGAAGAGCAAGAGATATTAGAAAGACTAGGAAGGTAAAAGGGGGCCAGATTATGAAAGAGTTTAAAAGTTAAAGAAAGGATTATGGCTTTTGTTCTGGACCTAATAGGAGGATACTGGAGTTTATTGTAGGGGAAGATTTGGGGGGTGACATGATCAAACTTGTGCTTTATTTGACATCTGAGTAGAAGATGGATTGAGTGGGAGATAAAAAAAAAACATTTATTTAGTGCTTCCTATGTGCCAGGAACTAAGCTAGGTGACGGTGATACACACATGAGAAATGAAACAATCCTTAGTGTTAGAGTTTCATTCTACTAGTTGCCAGACTCATACTTTGGGCTTTGCCAATTTGGTTGGATATAACAGAAACCATTCTCTCTCTGAGAACTTCATTGACAGCCTTGCCACAATGAGACTCTGAAGGTGACTTCAGAAGAGGTAAAATTATGTAGCAAAACAATATATTTTTACAAAAGTAGCCAATATTAGTCAATTTTCAAGCTAATTCAGATAAAATGACCTAAGCTGTCAAATTAGAAATCGAATTCAAAAAAAATTTTAAATCCTAGATATTTTTGTTTATTTTTCTGTTGGTCTTATGGTACTTTTGAAGAGACAAAGACAGCTTGTCAAAGTCCAAAGTGGCTTTAAATTCTTTTTCTCACCTCCATTAATGTTGGCTCCTTGACGAGGAGACACTTATTCTACCTCTTTATGCCTTTGTTTACTGTCAGAAAGGCAGTCCCTGTTTATGAACTACTTTGAGATTAGGGACACATTCTGTATTAAGTGCAAAGTGTTGTCATTAGCATTTTCTTCTGTTGGTGTGAGGTGATATGTCCCCATATTGGGTTTACAGCGGTAATCTGAACTAAGTCCTTTTTCTAAACTCGAGGGAGATACTCAATCAGGAAATGGCACATAGTGACTCCAGTGGAATAAAACAGAGTTATCAGGATACCCCGTCTGGGGCAATATAATGACTCTCTTGGTGACAGATTGTCTGCTGCCTTGGAGGATTCAGAATGAGCACTTTTCTGAAGGAAATGGTTGTGCTGACTTTGCTTTCAGGTGACCTGCCAGGGCATAGCCCCTGTCAAACGGTGCCACTTTACTTTTCAGTGGGGGACAAAGGTTCCCTAAAAATGGCGCCTGAGAGTTTCACTGAAACAGTAGTTTTGTTACTGCTTGGGAGGTACCTTTAATCAACCACCAGAAGAGATTTACAAACAAAGGTGATTTGCAGAGCAAAGAGGGCCTTTCTCGAGGGACCTCCATTTGCCTTGGCTGCCTTAAATTTCCTTTTCCTTCACAGAGGAGTACAAAAATGAGTGTTAAAAGAAATACTCCTGAAAATGTGTTCTTCTTCCTCTAGACAAAAGAGAAATATTTGTAGACTGTGTCACAAGCTACTTCAGTGGGCAAACCTGAGAGAGTGGCACTTGGGGTTGAGGGGGTGGTGGGAACACTGCATGGCATAAAAATAAGAAAGAGAAAGAGGAAACTTCCTCTCAGATTTAGCAGCTAAATCTTAATCTTTTTTGAGTTTCAAAACAAGTTTACTTAACCCTTTTATGAGAGCTTGTTTTGTTATCTACTGTTGAGCACATCCAAGGGTAAAAAAAGACAGAGAGGATAAGTACCATAAGAAAGTGGTACTTTGACCAAAACAACACACGAAGATTAAGAAATGGTTTTTGTTATTGTTTTTTGTTTATGGTTTTTGTTATTGTTTTGTCTCAGAACGAAAGAATCAAATAGAGTCTTATTTTTATTAGTCAAGGGAGGTTTAGATTAGATAGGGAAAGTGTCCTCAGAGAGTTAGATTCTAATCTAGGACTTGTAGGAGAGATAGGGTTTGATTAAAGTCTTGAAAAATAGGCAGAGTTTGTATGGACAGTAGAAGAAAAAAGAGCAGGGAATAGTAGGAATGAAAACCTGGAGGTGGGAATGGCATGTGAGAACAGGTTAGTAAAGCATTTGGAAAATTGCTTGAAAATGAAGATAGGTCATAAATGCTATTTCATGAGAGTGGTGGAAAAGCTAATCTAAGATTTCTTCTGATCTCTTAGAGGGAAGAGAATGACTAACTTACAGAAGACACAGACAAATGTACAATCATATGAGTATAGATTTAAGTTGGAAGGGCCCTTAGAGACCATTTTAATATGAACCCAAAGAGTCCCTCTTTCCGCAGATCAGAAAATTAAGACTTACACAGAGGTAAAGTGACATGTCCATAGTTATACTGCTGGTTTCAGAGCCAGATTGCCACAACTCTACCCATTAGGCAACTCTGTCATTTGAATTACTCTTTTTTAAACTTTCAATTATTTAATTTGTTATTAAATTAATTAATTTTTAGTTTTCAACATTCACTTCCACAAGATTTTGAGTTTCAAGCTTTCTCCCGATCTCCCCCCTCCGCCCACCCCAAGACTGATTATCCCTTCCCTCAATCTGCCCTCCCTTCTATCACACCCTTGCCTTCTCTTATCCCCTTCCATTCTATTTTCTTGTAGGGCAAGATATATTTCTACACCTCATTACATTTATGTCTTATTTCCCAGTTGCATGTAAAAACAATCTTTTGCATTTGTTTTTAGAACTTTGAGTTCTAACTTCTTTCCCATCCTCCATTCCCATCCACTCTCATTGAGAAGGCAAGCAATTAAATATAGGTTATACATGTGTAGTCATGCAAAACACTTCAATAATAGTCATTATGTGAAAGACTAATTATATTTCCCTTCATACTATCCTGACCCCCATTTATTCTCTTTTTACCCTGTCCCTCCTCAGAAGTGTTTACTTCTAATTTCCCCTTCCCTCATTTGCACTCCCTTCTATAATCCTCCAGACCCCTACTGATTCCCTTCCCCTCAAATTTTCCATAGTGTAAGATAGATTTTAATATCAAATTGGGTGTACATGTTATTCCCTCTTTAAGCCAAATCCTATGAGAATAAGGTTTACTCTTTCCCTTTCACTTTCCCCCTCTATTGAAAAAGCTTTTTCTTGACTCTTTCATGTGAGAGATAATTTGCCTCATTGCACTTTTCCCTGTCTCCTTCTCTCAATATATTCCTCTCTCATCCCTTAATTTTTGTTTTTTAGATATCATCCTTTGATATTCAACTCACCCTGTGCCATCTGTATATATACATATATATGTATATATATATATATATATATATGTGTGTGTGTGTGTGTTTGTGTGTGTGTGTGTGTGTGTGTATTCCTTCCAACAACCCTAATACTGAGAAAAGTCTCAAGAGTTACAAATATTATCTTCCCATAGAGGAATGTAAACAGTTCAACTTTAGTAAGTCCCTTATAATTTTTCTTTTCCGTTTACCTTTTAATGCTTCTCTTGATTCTTGTGTTTGAAAGTCAGATTTTCTATCCAGTTCTGATCTTTTCAACAAGAATGCTTGAAAGTTCTCTATTTCACTGAATAACCATTATCCCCCCAAAGTATTATATTCAGTTTTGCTGGATAGGTGACTCTTGGTTTTAATCCTAGCTCCTTTGACCTCTGGAATATCATATTTCACACCCTTTGATCCCTTAATTTAGAAACTGCTAGATCTTATGCTTTCCTGATTGTGTTTCCACAACACTTGAATTCTTTCTTTCTGGCTACTTGAAATATTTTCTCCTTGACTTGAGAACTCTGGAATTTGACTACAATATTCCTAGGAGTTTTCCTTTTGGATCTCTTTCAGGAGGCAATTGGCAGATATTTTTCAACATCTATTCTGGAGTATCAGGGAAGTTTTCCTTCATAATTTCTTGTAAGATGATGTCTAGCCTCTTTCTTTTGATTATGGCTTTCTGGTAGTCCAGTAATTTTAAAATTGTCTCTCCTGGATCTATTTTCTAGGTCAGTTGTTTTTCCAGTGAGATATTTCATATTGTCTTTTATTTATTCATTCTTTTAAATTTGTTTTAAGATTTCTTGATTTCTCAAAAAGTCATTAGCTTCCATTTGCTCCATTCTAATTTTGAAGGAATTGTTTTCTTCAGTGCACTTTTGGACCCTCTTTTCCATTTGGCCAGTTCTGCTTTTTAATGCATTATTCTTCTCATTTCATCACCTTTTTGGATTTCTTTGGCATTTGGGTTAGTCTATTTTTAAGGTGTTATTTTCTTCAGCATTTTTGGGGAACCCATTAGCAAGCAGTTGACTCATTTTTCATGCTTTTCTTGCATCACTCTCAATTTTCTTCCCAATTTTTGCTCTTCTCCTACTGCATTTTCAAGAGTCTTTTTGAGCTCTTCCATGACCTAAGCCCAATTCATATTTTTCTTGGAGACTTTGTATGTAGGAGCTTTGCCTTTATTGTCTCCTTCTGTTTGCATGTTTTGGTCTTCCTTGTCACCAAAGTAAGATTCTATCGTTTGATTTTTTCCTGTTTTTGCTCATTTTCACAGCCCATTACTTGACTTTTGAGCTCTTTGTAAAAGTAGTTCTATGCTTCCAGTAGGGGTGGGTTGTGTAGTGTTACCTGCTTGATCCCCCCACAATCTTCTGCTGTGGCGACTCCAGCCTCCTCTGCCCCTTCTGCTGCCCTGGGGCTGGGGCCCGACCATTCTTCTCTTTCACACAGGTCTAACAGGTTTTTTTTTTCCAATTTGTCCCCAATCTTCCAGGCTCATGAGGTCTAGAAACCACCACAGGTACAAGTGATTCAGTCCCCCTAAGGTCTATTTTGGTCCCATCTGACCCACGCTGGACTGTGCGCTGCTCCTAGTCCAGCATGCTTCCAGTTGACCTTCCAGACTGTCCTGGGCTAGAGATTTGCTTGACTCCATCATTCTGTGGGTTCTGAAACTCCAGAATTTGTTTAGAGTGATTTTTAAGGTATTTGGCTGAGTTTGGAGGGATAACTCTAGCAAGTCCCCGCTTTTTTCTGTCATAGTGGATCCACCCTGATCTGAATTACTCTTAGGGAATCTCAAGGCAGATTACAGATTTTAAAACTACTTTTGCTGAATATATAATACATTTATTTATACAAATACTTGAATTATATGTGATGTTGACGCTGCCCAAACTAGGGAAGACAGACAATAAAAGAGGGCAGAAAGGGAGAGTGTGTTTAAATACTTAAAAAATTACTTTCCACTCACTTCTAACACAGCCCAAATCAAGGTAATAGTTTCATCGTTTCTTATTGGTGAAAGGAAGATATGCTACGAGTAATGAACTTTGAACTATTTAAAAATAAGGAAAAATAGCCTGAAATCAGTGATTCTGTATAAGAACAAGAGCATTCAGTTATATCTTGTACACTAAGAAAGTTATTTGTTTCTGTTCTTGGTTTTGTTTTTAACAAAATAACCTCTTTAGATCAAAAGAAGGCAAAACATAAGATGATGTTGTCCTGCAAGATTGTTGTTTGTCCTTCATTTTTGATAACCAATGGTATCTCAATGTTGGGGTAAAATAGTGTGTTATGGGTGATGTCTACTTCTGTGTGGATTGGATTTCACTGAGGCAGAGTTGCACAAACTTGTCAGCCTCACTCTCTTTTTCAGAGTCATTGAAGTTCAGTGACAGAAAAAAAGTCAGGAAGACTAGTGATACCCTGAAATGTAGTGGATGACTTTGACATCTGACCAAGCTCTAAGTGTTCTACAGCAATAGCTTCAACTGCCTTCATGGCCTTTGGAACAAATTGTTCTTATCTGTCCATTCTGCCTGGGAAAGTCTTCACATGTGTGAGGTAGACACCTCCAAGCTCACTGATGTGTTTGAGTTTTGTTGGCTACCCCCAACCTGGCTTAGACTGCCTGCTAAGATAGTTTTATCTGCAAGATAAGCACACATCATATGAAATCAACAACTGTGATTGCATAATTATAGGAATATCCTAGGTGAGAGAACTCACTCCACCAATTCATATCAGGTCTCTGCAAGTTAAAGTCACAGATTTTAGTTGATAATCTTTGAGAGTACATGCTGGGGCATTCATAAATCTTATATTATGTAAGACCTCACAACATTCTATTTACCTGAATGCAAGTCTTCCTGACTATAAAGGCAATTTTCTATTTGTTATACTCTACACTTTTCCCTCTGTTTTATCTGTTAACTTTCCTTCTGTACCTAATGGATATTTAATAAATGCATACTGATTTGAGTTACTTAGCCCTGGAGATGATAAAGTGTAAATTTATCATTGTAGTTCAATCCTTCTACAATCTGGAGTTCCACCTGAAACTGAGACCATTTCTGTTACATGTATAACAGATCATATACCACTAACTTATGAACAAATATAAAGATTGGTCACACCAGCTAGATGTTACCAAAGATGAATTATGAAGTTGTGTCCATGAAATGATGAAAGATTAGACTTTTTTCATGTCATCAGCTGATAAAATTAAGGGCAAAAGTTAGAAGATATAGAGATATCAACTCAATATAAGACAAAACCTCTTATCATTATAGCTTTCTAAAATTGAATTTGGGCTGGCTACAGAAGTGGTGGTGTCCCAACATTCTAGGTAAGGAGTTCTTAACTTGAACACTGTGAACCTGAAAACGTGAACATTTCTGATAGTTTTATTTCAGTGCAATTGCTTTCTTTTGCAGTTCTTTATTTTATTGTGTGCATTCACAAGCATTATTTTGTAATAATATTAGGTACATAAAGTGTGAGATTAGGAATCAGGAAGGCTTGAATTCAAATCCCACCCCAGGCACTTAGCAGCTGTGTTACCTTTTCTTCTTTCTCAACTTTCTCACCTGTAAAATGAGGACAATTATAGTCTGAGGATCATTGTAATCATTACATGAAAAGAAATTTGTAAAGCATTTTACAAATATTAAAGCATTATATAAATGCAGCTGTTATTTTTGTTATTCCTGCTGTTACTGCATTTGTTATTGTTGCTGGAGCCCATAGCTGTTGCTAGACTTCCCATTTGATCCATAGCCAAAAATATTTTAAATCTTCAAATAAGTTAAAGACATTAGAGAGGGTTTTTCTGAGAATAAATGATGTCTAAGGTCCCCTCTAATTCTGCCAGTTTTAATCCTATGCCCATTATTCATCCCCCAGACTTAACTACATTTACCTTTTATACGTACCCTCAAACAAACAATATTTGCTATTTTTAAAGTCTTATTCAAACACTTTTTGATCCAAAACACAGTATTGTTGACCATATTTTCTTAATGTCTCTTTTTTTTAAATTCTCAAACCTCAGCTCCTGGACTTCAGGGAATTTATTCTTATACTAAGATATCAGCTATTACTTTTCCCACAGTCATATATAAGATTTCATAATCCTACAGAAATAGAACCAACTTATAGTTTAATTCACAGACAAAAACTACTGCCCACATTTATACAAGTCTGTTAGGCAAGAAGCAGGAAAAGAGACATGAAGCAGTTACTTATTTTACTCTGAGACAAGTACCATAGTGCCTGTGAACCTGGCCTATGTAACATGGGGAAAAGGACCTTGTTTTCTGACCTGATAATTAATTCATTTAGCCCTTTGAGAACCTAACCATAAGCCTATGTTTCTTATAATGAACTTAACAGCATGACATGCTAGCAGTTCTAATAACTCTGAGGTACTGTTGAAAATGTTAAAATAAGGAACATATTTAAGTAACATCTATTCAAAGCTCTAAGAAAAACTTGGATAATTACAAATGGTCTTAGAATTTCTTTTTCTTTACATTTCCATTTTTAAAACCCTAAACACCAATGATGGCAGGTTTTACAGTAGTAGACAAGATAAGGTGACTACTCCGAAGAGATTTACTTCTCTGAGGAAAAGGAATTGAAACAGAAATCAAAATGGAGTCAAGAAAATTAATGGAAAAAAATACATTTTTTTATTCCAAGCAATATAGCAATAATAACATAGAAGCAGTGGCATATAAATCCATGTTGGCTATTACCCTTACTATTTATCTTTAGCATACAGAGTAGAATGTTCTAACTTATTAATTTGCATTTGGACTTGAGTTCCAATCCTAACTCTAAGATTTATTGCCTGTGCTCTCTTGAGCAGGTCATTTAACCTTTGTTGGCCTCAATTTCTTCATTTGCAATATAAGGAAATTAGACAAGGCAATGCATTGTTCTGGAATGTCCTTTCATAGTTTTAGTTCAATATTGTAATAAAATGATATGTTCTGAAATCATCTAACAATTAGCAAAGGGAGGTTTATTTAGCCATAGCAGAAGGATAATCAACAAAATTAGGCAACGAGGAGTCCAAAATTTGTTTTAGCATAGTGAACCTTTCTAGCCTCAATTGGCCATTGTGATTCACCAACCAAAAGTCAGAGCTCTTGGACCTTCTGATGACCATTTTGTTATCAGGTGACCAGGAAGTGATGTCAACAGTCTAAGTTTTAGTCAGCCAAGACTCCAGAGTGGTCTCAATATCATTTAAGAGGAAAAAAAGAGAGTCAAGATATTATTCATGCTACACCTTTTAAGTACTTTCCAATTCTAAATGTAAGATTCAATCTAAAGTTTCTCATTGTAGGAAAATTCATACATATTCTCTCATACATATGGTAGGGGATTCTAGGACCTCAGTTGAGACCACGTAATAAGTCATTAATGATTAGTGATTATTGTAGCTTATCTTCAGAATTTCATCTTAGAAACTTTACACACAATTTGAAGTATTGAATAAAATAAAGCCATGCATCTCAGTTTTGGTGAAATGAGTTATTATGGTTTAACTTGAGTACTAATGAGTCTTAAAGGTTTATTGCACTTGCTTTAGGTCGGTAAGCTCTAAGACACCATGAGAATGGATACTCATCTATTCACCAAGGGTATACAAAAAATAGTGCCTGAGTGAATAGGAAATTCATCTGGTATCTGAGAAGATATCTCTTAGCTTTTTAGGCTGTGACCCAACAATGAATAGAAAAGTACAAGTGAAATCTGAATTTAAGGCCTACTTTCTTAATTTTCATAGGGCACAAACCCAGCTTCATTACATCAGGTTGTATTTGATTGTCTATATGCTGCAGTTTCAAATTTTCTTCTTGCCACTTACCTTAATATTCCACTTATATTTCCTCAAAATAATGTCAGTGATTATCAGGAGAGACATGGCATATAGGAATGAGGAAAAAATTTGTGGAAAGTGCACAACAGAGTACATTTGAAGAAAGGGCCTGTGATATTTAAAATTGTATTGTTTGAGTTATTCTTAGATATATCTAGCTATATATGAAATGTCTAAACCGCACAAACAGAATAGACTCTTGGTTGTAAGGTCTTAAGCCTATTTTCATATATACCATTTAAATAGATTCAGCCTGCAAATAGATAATAATGAAGATTTTGAAATCAAATTAAAAATACATTATGATTAAAGACCAGATGTGTTTTTTTTTAATCACACTAAATAACTAGACTCTAAGAAAAATAATTTCATCAATAGCAGGTTATCACACTACGTTCAGTATGTAGGACACACATATATATTATGTCTGTAGCAACATGTATTTGAGGATATGTTTGAGGATACATTGCTCTCTGTTAAATGGTTGGGCTTAGCTAATGGATTTATAAAGTCTTGTCCAAAGTCTGTTTTATTCTATTCTTCTAAGAATACTTAAATATTTATAATTACAAATCAACAAAGAATTGTAGATTCAGGCTCAGTCATCTACCCTTGTAAGGGAGACTGTCTAGACAAGATGAATTCTGACCTCCAGAGTTACATAGATTGCATCTCCCTTGGGTTCCAGATAGTACTTACCAACCCCACCCCCCATTCCCCTACTTTCACTGAGTTATGGAAATATTCTGATCTCACTCACTAAGGATATACCTCATTCTCATTTATACTGTCCAAAGTTCTAGAAGTGCTTGAATGACAAGACCTTATGGAGTGCTCTCTGACATTTTGTTGGGAGTCTTCTAGTGAGGTGCTCTGTAGTCCTTGGTCACACTTCTCAGTTTAACAATTTCACTAAATACATAGATAATGACAGATATAGATATAAATGACACACATATTGAATTGTCAAGTGGCATATATCTAGGCTAGATAACTGTAAACTGGATGACAATCAGTATCCAAAAAGAATACTCAAAAAAGAATGGATTGAATCTTAAGTTGTAACATGTGAATGTACCCATGAGTATATTGGTACATATGATCATGCTTTTCAATAGTGCAAATTACAAACCATCCACACCTTCTCAACCTGTGTGATTCCACAAATCCTCTATAAATAATTCAAACCATGAACTGGCAATCTTCACATAGATTGTTTAGTAGTCCATGAGTACCAAAGCAAATAAAAATTAATGATATTAAATCTTGCATTTGGTTTGCAGGAGTGTTAGAAGCATGGATAGTCCATAATCTATGTAAAATAAAAATCCAGGATTTAGAGGATTGCAAATTCAGCAGGACTAAATTTCAATCCACAGTATGAAATTATAGATGAAAAAATAATATAATCTTAAATCGCATCTCTGGAGATTTTGAAGTGAAAGCTGGGTTACCTACCTTGGCAGAGATGTTGCATTGGGAATTCATGTTCAAGTACAAGTTGGACTAGTGGACCACTAAAATTCCTCCCAGTTCTAAGATTCTGTCTTTGATCTTTTAATGCCTTATTTGTGGAATAATAATGGCTATATCTTTGAAATTTATCCTAATACTATCTTTGACAAATGAACAGAAGACAGAAATAAGTGTTTCTGTCTTAGAGAAGAGACTGATCATTGTTTGTTTATGGAGGGGGGAGGGGTTTCCTACTGTATTATACATTTCTTGAGGGCAGAGATCATGCCAAGATACCTAACAAAATACTTTACATATAGACAACATTCATGAAATATTAGTTAAATTAATGGAAGCTATTCAGTTATACTTCTAGTATATTTCCTATTTATTGAGAAGTTAGGACACTCAGAAGATACAGAAAACAGGGTTGCTGGGTTCCCAAAAGTACCAGGGCACAGCTACAATCCTAATGAATCTTTTGTCACTTGGTCCCATTTACAGGCTCCTTTTTGCCTATTCAATCATATGCGATAGTTGGGAAGATAAATGAATTGAGAAAAAGCAAGGAACAATACCACAGTATTTTAATCTGTCACAGCATTTCCCCTCTTCAAAGCTTACTTGACAACTGCATTTATTTCGTATTGCAATTGCTACAGGTTAATAATATTGCTTTATCAGGAAACATTTATCTTGAGGAAGAAAGTTATCCTAATACAGCAGATAACTTATCCAAGGACAAATAGAAAGGGGAACATTTCTAGAGGGTAATGTTAATGCCTGCAATGCTATAAAAATAAATGAAATCTGATTAACACTATTGGGAAGAAGAATAAGTCATAGTTTCCATGAAATATTGTTTTCCTGATTAGGACCATTTCTATTTTTGTCAGCTTAAAACATTGTATTAAAGATGAGATGACTTTAAAACTTTGAAAAATATCTCCAAGTCCTATGATTATAAATGGTGCTGCAGGCTTATAATTCTGATGTTTTATTCCAAAGTCTTTTACTTTATAAATTGAGGCAAAGTACATGAGGGATTCAGAAGATTCCATTGAAAGGTTGTCTAAAAAGATAATAGTTTTTAAAGGATTTTTGGTGAAAAAACTCATTCTAAGGAAACTTTTCGAAGCAAAGGTGAGAGTCCCCAAAATCTACATGTGAATGTTTTATTTCACTATTTTATAGAATAAAATGAAAATATTTTTATTTTATTTATATTTATTTTATAGAATAAAAATAAAATACAATCCATATGTATTTATTATGCTTCTCTTTTTCCTAATTCATGAAAAGTAGCATGGTACATTTAACAGAGAGCTAGCTTCAAAGACAGGAAGACATATTGTTCCAATTCTGTCTCTGATACAATGTATTGTGTAACTCTGGCTAAGTTACACTTGGTGACCTAGACAGGCAACTCTCTAAGACTTTAAGCTGGGAGAAGGGGAAGGATCCGCATTGACAAAGACAGCTATGTCATTGAAATCACAGGTCTTGTTCCTATCCCACTCCTTTTTCCCATTCAGACAAGGTTAGTTTATTTTCACCCCCACCATTATTAAACCTGTTGTCTGTTCAATAGCAAATCAATTCCTTATAAAGTAATAAACCCTTGCCCACAGTCTTGGTCAGGATTTCTATATTCTTTACTGTGGAACCAACTCTGTTCTAAAATGATCCATTAACCTGCAAGGGGGAAACAGTTTGGGCATTACTTATGGGAGTGTAAAATGTGTGAGTTGCTTGCCTTTTTCAAAATTGATCAGCTAAAACACACGCAGCACATGAAATACTCTTCTTTTGCATTGTGTAATTACTTGCAGCATTCTGTAGTTTCTCAAAATGTGTTGCCCAACTTTTCAAGGCCACAGCTTAGCCAGTTAAAATATAGTTGGGAAGCCAGTGTTATGCAAGAACCCATATCTAGGGTTAATAGTGCTGCAGGTGTGGTTCTATAATCTTACCTCACTAATAACAGTAATAACTTATATCCTCTTGTAGTACCGAAGCTCAAATTTTACAAATATGATCCTGATACCTCAAAAGGCTTCCCTGTAATTAGGAAGGGTGTAAGTTTAATTAAAATCTCTTTAAGGATGAGTGAACTCATGATATCCTGTATAATGTACTCAACTGATATCTTGTTATTGCATGGAACTATTCACTGGGCCATAAATGTTGGGCAGAAGGAACATGAAGGTCACGAATTGCTCATGAACCAAGTCTTATATCATAGAAATATTTTCTGCCAAGCCAGTTGGCAGAAAGAGTCAGGGCTCAAAGGCTAAAGTCTTTCCAAAAGAAAAACATATAAATCATGACATCATGCAGAAGCTCAGAACTGGAAGGGATCTTAGATGGCAGAGAAGTCATGGAAGTTAGGTTGTTTCAGTAGCTTCCTAGATCTGTTATTCTTAATTTAATAAGGAATGTGTGTTCAGCTCTAGCATAAGCTTGCATTGTCATACAATTTTCACTTTAACTATATTTTCTAAAATTTTAGGTGCACTCATTTGCTTAGAGTCAGCTAAGGGCACTGGGTCCAGAATCACAAAGGCCTGAATTCAAATCAGGCATCAGGCACTTAACTGTGTGACCCTGGCAAGTCAGTTAACTCTATTTGTCTCAGTTTCCTCATATGAAAATGAGCCAGAAAAGGAAATGGCAAACCATTCCAGTATCTTTGTCAAGAAAACCTCCCCAAAAAGAGTCATGAGCTTAGCCACAACTAAAAAGAACTAAACAGCAACAATTCATTTGCTTAGATATGTTGTTCCACTTGCTATATGGCTTATTTACTAACTCTTCTGGTCTGGATAGAGAATTAGCCGAAAAAGACCATAGTCAAAATAAAGAAATATCTCCGGTTAGCTGCCTCTTTTTTCTTCCTAAGTAGCATCTCTGTTATCAGAAGCAGGGATCAAGAAGCCAGAGGCCTGTCAGATTTTTAATTAACAAAGCAAAAGAAACTCCTTTGTGACTGGCCATAAAGATTTTGGAGTTATTTTTAGAAGTTGTAAATAGTACTAAAATTGAAATAATATCCTGTCAGCAATATATTGAGATTGTCTTCAGCCTTCAATTCAGATTCAATTCAATGAGCATTTCCTAAATTCCTACTTATGTGCAAGGAATTGTGGTGAGTGTTGGATGACTACTGTTATGTATGTGTATGTGATCTTTCTGTTTGATTTTTCTTTGCAACACCAGCACTTAGCACAATGCCTGTTGACATACAGTAAATGATTAATAAATACTTCTTTCTGATTTATTGGAAATTAAATGGAAGCAGGATACAAGTAACGGAGGTTGCAGGATACAAGTAATGGAGGTTTCAGGATACAATGGGGAACCAAGAAAGCATGAGGACTCAGAATGGAGCAATGTCAAAAGAAAGAAGGCAAATCAAATTTCCAGAAAGGTGGGACATGAGGCAAAGTTCCCAAGAATGATAAGATACAGTTATATCCCTCGAAATTTGACAAAACTGCCAAGCTATACTTTAGAAAACCAGGAAGTAACACTTTTCCCCTACTAGAAACCTGGCAAGTCATGAAAAGGAAGATTTCCATGATTGAACGGTATTCCACTCTCCTGCACTCCTTTTTCATAACTAGGGTAGCTAACATAACATAACTAGGATGGTCAGTTCTGGAAGAACCAGTGTGTTCATATTTTCTGAATCTTTTACTTTTTCACAGAATTTTGGAGTTGTAAGGGACTTCAGAGGCCACCTGGTCCTACAAATAGCTAAGCAAGAATCCCATGAACATCACATGCAATAAGTGGTGATTCAGCTTTTGCTTAGAGATAATTAGCCTTCCTTTTCCCCAGTTTATTTCCAATGATTTACTTCATATCTACTCCACATGTATCTTATATTTCTAGTTAGGGGTGGAGTCAAGATGGCAGAGTAACAGCATGCACTTTTTCAGTACTGCGCCCAAGCTGAGCCAAATACTGGTAAAAAAAAAAATGACTCAACAAATTCTGGAGCTGAAGAACCCATAGAATGATGGAGTGAAGCAAATTTCCAGGCCAAGACAGCCTGGAAGGTTACCAGGAAGTGTTCATGGTGCCATGCTAGGAGCAGAGCATAATCCAGTGTGAGCTGCAAGTGCACAGAGGGGACCTGAGTAGGCCTTGAGGAGACTGAATCTCTCACACCTGTGGTGGTTTCCAGATTTCATGACCCCAAAACATTGGGGATAAATTGGAAGGTCAGTGGGAAAAGCCTATAGGAACAGTGCAACAGATTGAAGTGATCCAGCCCCAGTCCCAGGGTGACTGAAAGGGGAGGGGGCAGAGGCAGGGCCAGCTGCAGCCACTGTTTCTGGAGCTCTAGGCCCACAGATTTTGGGGAGATCCAGTGGCTGACAGTACAGCTCCTACCCTCACTGGAAGCAGATAATTCCTTGACAAAGTCAAGTAAATGGCTGGAGAAATGAGCAAAAACAGGAAAAGAATCAGACTATAGAATCCTACTTTGTGACAAGGAAGACCAAAACATGCAAACAGAAGAAAAGAGAGCTCCTCTATCCAAAGCCTCCAAGAAAAATATGAATTGGTCTCAGACCATGGAAGAACTCAAAAAGGATTTTGAAAATCAAGTAAAAGAGGCAGAACAAAAATTAGGAAGAGAAATGAGAGTGATTCAAGAAAAACATGAAAACAAGTCAACTGCTTGCTAAAAGAGACCCTAAAAATGTTGAAGAAAACACTTTAAAAAATAGACTAACCCAAATGGCAAAGAGGTCCAAAAAGTCAATGAGGAGAAGGATGCCTTAACAATCAGAATTGACCAGTTGGAAAAGGAGATCCAAAAGCTCACTGAAGAAAATAATTCCTTAAAGAATAGAATACAACAGATGGAAGCTAATGACTTCATGAAAAAGACAAGAAATTATAAAACAAAACCAATGGAAAAAAAATAGTAATGTGAAATATCTCATTGGAAAAACTACTGACTTGGGAAATAGATCCAGAAGAGACAGTTTAAAAATTATGGGACCACCTGAAAGCCAGGATCAAAAAAGAGCCTAGACATCATCTTTCATGAAACTATCAAGAAAAATCTCCCTGATATTTTAGAACCAGAGGGTAAAATAAATATAGAAAAAATTCACTGATCACCTTCTGAAAGGGATTCAAAAATAAAAATGCCTAGAAATACTGTAGCCAAATTCCAGGGGTCCCAAATCAAGGAGAAAATATTGCAAGCATTCAGAAAGAAATAATTTGAGTATTGTGGAAATACAATCAGGATAATACTGATTAACAGGATAAGCAGCTTCTACATTAAGGGATCACAGGGCTTGGAATAAGATTTTTCAGAAGTCAAAAGAGCTAGGATTAAAACCAAGAATCATCTACTCAGAAAAACTGAGCATAGTACTTCAGGGGAAAACATGGTCATTTAATGAAATAGAGGACTTTCAAGAATTCTTGATGAAAAGATCATAACCAAATAGAAAATTTTTTGACTTTCAAACACAAGAATCAAGAGAAGCTTGAAAAGGTAAACAGGAAAGAGAAATCATAAGGGACTTAATAAAGTTGACCTGTTTACATTCCTACATGGAAAGATCATATTTGTACCTCTTGAGACTTTTCTCAGTATCTGGGTAATTGGAGAGATTATATACATATAGACAGAGGGCATAGGGTTGAATATGGAAGGGATGATATCTAAGAAATGAAATTAAGGGGTGAGAGAGGAATATATTGGGAGGAGAAAGGGAGAAATGGAATGGGGTAAATTATCTCTCAAAAAAAGGCAATAAAAACCTTTTTCAATGGAGTGGAAAAAGGGGAAAGTGAGAAGGAAAAAGTGAAGTTTACTCTCATAACACTTGGCTTAAGGAAGGAATAACATGAACACTCAATTTTGTATGAAAATTAATCTTATAGTACAGGAAAGTAAGGGAAAAGGGGATAAATGGGCTCTGGGGAGATGATAGAAGGAAGGACAAATGGGAGGAGGGGTTAATTAGAAGTAAACACTTCTGAGGAGGGGCAAGGTTAAAAGAGAGAATAGAACAAACAGGGGGCAGGATAGGATGGAGGGAAATATTGTCAGTCTTTCACATTATGGCTATTATAGAAGTGTTTTGCATGACTACATATGTATAACCTATATTGAATTGCTTGCCTTCTCAGTGGGAATGATTGGGGAGAGAGGATGGGAAAGCAGTTGGAACTCAAAGTTTTAAAAACAAATGTGAAAAATTATTTTTACATGCAACTGAGAAATAAGAAATACAGGTAATGGGGTATAGAAATCTATCTTTCCCTACAAGAAAATAGAGAAAATGGGGATAAGGGAAGGGAGAGGTGTGATAGAGGGTAGAATCGATTTGGGAAAGGGATAATCAGAATGCAGAGTTTCTTGGGGTGGAGGGAGAGGAGAGACAGGGAGAAAATTTGGAACTCAAAATCTTGTGTAAATGAATGTTGAAAACTAAAATTATGTGAATAAATTTATATGTCTAGTTATTTCCAGGTTTTCTTCTGCACTAGAAGATGTGGTACATAATAACCTTACAATAAATGATATTGTTTTTACTTAGTAACTGGGTTCTCACTGAGTGATTTGTTGCTTATTGACTTCAATGGGAGAGAATGTAAAGATGGGGAAACTTACTAGCTTCAATATATTCAATGTGTATGTTGAGTTATATTCAACAAAAACTTCCATGTTCCCCACTGGAAAAATAAATATAAGGTTGTGAATATCCCCCAAGTTCCTTGGATTCTTTGAATTCTGTGCACTGGTATAGCTAGAGACTCTGGAGTTTTCCACATTTGATGGGTCACTTCAGAGTATTCACTTCAGGTGAATTGGCAAAATGGGTTTATTTGGTCCCTCACTGACTTCAGTGGGACAGAACATAAAGATGGGGAGAACTTCTAGGCAAAACTCAAGGGATTCAAACTAATAATTTGGATGAATAGACCTAAATAAAGTTGTGGTCCCACAATTCATTGAAACAAAGGAGATAACGAATTCTTGAAGACTATCCCAGAAGGGGAAATCTTACCATGCTTAAAAGGCTTCAAGTATCATTAGCTTCATCTAATTGACATTGGAACACATATCAAGTTGAGAAGTCATTGAATGAATAATAATGCTTTTCATTATACCACTCATTTTGATATCCCAGAATTTATATTGGCTATTTATGAAAACATAATAACCAAAAGGGGAGAATGTCAGAACAACATCAGTTATTAATTGGGCAGACCTATGAAAAGATGGGATGGAACTGAATAATGTCCAATTTCCCTTTTGATTTTCTACTTCTCCATAGGTGCATAATTGTGCTCCTAGAAATCTTTTAAAATGCCGTATTATTACTAGACACTTTCAAGTTAGCCAATATCAACAAATATGATAAGAGTAAGAAACTACTTTGGTTGGTAGACGAGTCAGTTATTTGTTTCCATGTTACTTAGATTAAGGTAAAGTACTTACTAAGGACTTACTATGTGCCAGGCATTGTGATAAACACAGAGAATACAAATGCAAACAAAAATAAACCGATGTCAAAGAGTTTACTAATGGAAGAAGACAACCTATACAGCCAAAGGAATTGAGACGCAGGACTACGGAGAAGCAGAAAAGTCTAGAGCATCAGGAAATAGACACAAAATAGCATCTTGCATCTGAGGCAAACACAAATGCTCCACAGCAAGATACATGGGCCCATTTTCCATTTTCATTTAAACAGACTAAAGAAAAGTGCTCAGACTCTTTTAATCCCTAGAACTTGAGCTGTTCTTTTCCTTCAGATTGCCTAACCTGCTCTCACAACAGCTTCACTCTTATTAATGAGCAGTCTACAGCACTCCAATGGTACCAAAGTGGCACCAATAAACTTCGAGAAGGAATACTTCAGAGTGAGAGAGATGAGGAGAAAAGCCTTTACTGAGGGAAATTAGGGCCACCAAGTGTGAGATTTAAGAGATGAAACAGTCTCATATAATACTCAGGTCTGAATGTGGACTTGCTCTTAGAATGGCTATTGGGGAATAAAGATGAACATAATTTGTGAAGTTTGATAGGTCATTAATATAACAATATAAATAATATACTCACAAGAAATAAAATATAACCATAGGATATATGTTCAAGTCAATAGAGATGACAGCAGGTACAGGATGTAGAACCCAAATATGAATCAGGTACTTAAGTTTTCTAGGAAAACAGAAGTAGTTCAGGGAAGTCCAGAGATGAAGGAAAAAATTTGGAGAGGGGAGTGCAAAGAATTCTAACAGCAGATGCTCAGAGTGAAAAGAATTGGACAGAGGTAGATAGATTAGTGGTCAGGAAGTAATAGTGAGGAACAGGGATCAAAATAACTAGGTAATTCCTTTTGAGTGCAAGGTGAGTCTTCCATAGAGGTGGGGAGAGGTGGGTTAGCTACAAAGACAGGTATCTTTTAAAGTAAAGGAAGCATATTTGGCTAAGATTCAAAGTAAAGACCATTTTGCCTCTATTAGATTAGGAATTATTAAGGGCACAACTAAAAAGAGTAGAAAGAGTGGGTGGAGTACATACGCATTGTCATGGGGCTTCTATTATACTTCTGCCAATACATCGATACAGGTACTCAATACCACCAATCTAGACTGTGGCAATTGTCTGTTGACACATTCTCTTTCCTCTGCTATTATTAGTCACCTCAAAATAACACTTTTCTCCTGTTACTAGAATCATCCTGTCATTTCTTGTGCCTTTAGAATCAAGTGTGATTATGTGTTTCTTTCTCTTCAAAACCCTCCAGTGACTTCCTACATAATTTCCCACATAAAATTCAAACTCCTTAGCCTGGCAACCCAGGGTTATCTCTCACCTGATATCAACCTACCTTTTCAATATTATGCCAACCTGCTCACCAGATAATAAATAGATCACAAGTAGATCAGAGAGGGACATTAGACACCACTGAACAATGCCCCCACCCCTTTATAACTGAGGAAAGTGAGATCTAGAGGTAAAGTGATTAGAGGTAATAAAGACAGAAAATAGTGAATCTGGCATTAGTTCTCAGTATAATTTGCAAGCCAATTCTTTTTTTTTTACTCTCCATAGATTTCCAGATACAAATCTAGGGCTTCAGTCAAATTAAACTACTCAGGAACATACATAAATGCTTCATACTGACCTGCCACCATACTTTGCTCAGGCTGTAATACTGTTCACATTCTCAAATCTACCTGCTAATATCCTACATGTGAGATAATATTTGCAAGATATCTGTGAACGTTGAAGTATCATATTTATTATAATTATTATTGATTATTATTATTATCCATCCTCAGTGGCCTAGCATAAATGCTATGTTTTCTATAAAACCCTCTCTGAACTCTGCCTCATCCACTAGACACTAAGGAGGCTTCCCTGCTTCAAACTCACAAGCTACCTGATATACAACAGTTACATGCTTATCATGTATCATTTTGTGTTAGAGTTATTCATGCATGTTTCACATCTACTTTCCTCTCTTGCCCTCCACACATAAATATGTTTGCCCAGATCCTACCTTTAAAATGAGCATTTTTATTTTAATTTCTCTTAGTACTTAGAATAGTACAATTTAAACGCCATCTGAATGCAGCTAATATGCCAAGAATCAGGCACATAACGAACAAAATAATTTTATTGCATCTCATAGCAATACCAACTCTCAATTTTTTTTTAAAAAAGGCAAGTTTTGTGAATTTTCCTTCATTATTAAATTTTAACAGTTAATCTTTAGCATAAAGTCTCTAATGATATAAACTATATTAATTACAATTGTAGAAATTCTCATCAGGAAGAATTATCTCATATAACATGCTCTATGGGTTTAAGCATTTGGACTTTCAACTTTATAATTCAATGTAATCATGTATTGGTAAATAAACACACTGACAAGACACTATGAATAGTTATTCAGAAAAACTATTGTTTAACAAATGCTTCAAGAGCTGGACACTGTATTCACAGACATACGTTAAGGATCATGAGTATCTCAGAAGAATGTGACAATAATTAAACCTGAGAATAATAATGTAGAAAACAATCAAAGAAAACTGCCTAGAAATTCTGAATGCTAGACAACAACAAGGCATAGGAGAGTGTATATCATCAACTGGAGAAATAAAAACTCATGCTTTAAACAAGATGGCTCTTGGTTAAAGTTAATGATTTCACATCAAACAATGCATTCTGCAAGTGGGTGGTGCCAAGATATTCAATTATAAAGAAAAAGAAATTTGAATAACGCAGAATTATTCCATGACTATGGAATGAGAATTATAGAGAACAAGAAATCATAGAAGGGAAAATAATATAATATTCTTAAAATCAAAGAAGTTCAAGTTGCAACCCCAGCTGACAAGCCTTGGCAAACCTGAGCTTAAACATCAATGAAAAAAAAGAAAACTCAACCAATAGAAGGTATTTGAGATACCCATGAAGAAAGAGGCAAAATTAAAATCTTAGGTGTGAGTATAATGTCTAAGTTGTTAACTGTACCAAGACACAAGAAAGCACATGGCTATAAAGGAAAGAATAGTGAGGAAACACTTTACCCATGTTCAGAAGTTATGTAAGGAATAGTTCAATGAATAAATAAATGAACAAGTATTTACTAAGTGATTACTAGGTGCCAGGTACTGTGTGCTAGGCACCAGGGATACAAATACCATGAGCCTTCTGAGGGCAGGGACTATTTGGTTTGTTTTTTTCTTTGCATTCCCGGAGCTTGGCACAGTGCCTGGCACAAATAAAGGCTCAAATAACTGATTGTTTGAAAAAATTCCTTCTCCTAGCGAGCTTATATTC
This sequence comes from Bettongia penicillata ogilbyi, assembly GCA_023548195.1. Lineage (NCBI taxonomy): Eukaryota > Metazoa > Chordata > Mammalia > Diprotodontia > Potoroidae > Bettongia > Bettongia penicillata. The sequence goes on from JAJHZJ010000266.1 coordinate 5,612,572, forward strand.
TAATGGAAAAGAAAAGTACTCATAAAAATACATACAGCATAAATATAAAGTTAATGCAATTGTGTGTGTCTGTGCGAGTGCACATGCATATAAACATGTATATAAAGTTGTTGAATATAAGGTAGTTTTGGAAGAAAGGAAGTCAGAGTTAAAAGTATCAGAAAAGGCTTCATGCAGAAGATGGTGCCTGAGCTAAGAAGCATCTTAGGGGACTAGAGGAACTCTGAGGCAGAAGCAAAGAAAGTATGTATTGCAACCATGAGAGATGGTCAATGCAAAAGAACAGAGATGAGATGTGGAGTCGTATACATGAGGGGCAGAGAGGAAGAAAGTTTCACTAAAAAAGAATGCAGGAGGAATAATGCCTAATAAAACTGGAAAGAGAGGCTGGGTTCAGGTTGTCTAGAGCTTTAGAAGCAAATAAAGAAGTTTGTTTATATTTTATCCTAATGGCAATAGGAAGCCACTGAGGTTGGTTGACTAGGGGAGTCACATGGTCAGATCTGTGCTTAGGGAAAAGGCATTGGCAAAGATGCAAAGGATGGGGGTGGGGGAAGCAGAGCCAAGATGGCAGAGTAAAAGCATGGACAACGTTGGGCTCTCCTTCAAACACTTGTAAAAAATTGACTCTAAAATTCCAGAGCTGCAGAACCCACAAAATGACAGAGTGAAGCAAATCTCCAGCCCAAGATAGCCTGGAAGGTCAATAGAAAATGTTTATCACACTGGGCTGGGAGCAGAGCACAGTCCAATATGGGCCATGCCAGCACAGACAGGGCCAGAGTAGACCTCAGGGGACTGAATCACTGGCAGCTGTGGTGGTTTCCACACCTTTTGGTCTAAAAAGGTCAAATAAAGCATAGAAGGTCAGTGGGAAAACTCTGTAGTACCTAGGTAGGGAAAGGGGGCAGAATAGCTCCAGACCCAGAGCAGTGGAGGTGGTGGCAGCTGCAGCGGCTGCAGGAGCAGCAGTGGTAGCTGTGGCTGCTTCTGCACTTCTCCCACTGATGGCAGAGGATGGAGAGGTTGATAAAAAACCCTGACGCCTGGGACAGTACACCCACCCCCAAGCCCAACACCACTGGAAGCAGAGTTCTACATTGACAAAGAGTTAGAAAATTAAATATTTATCTGAGAAGATGAGCAAGCAGTGTAAAAAAAATTCAAACTATAGAATCTTACTTTGGTGACAAAGAAAATCAAAACATACAACTAGAAGAAGACAACAAAGTCAAATCTTCTATATCCACAGTCTCTAAGAAAAATATGAATTGATCTCAGGTCACGAGAGAGGTCAAAAAGGATTTTGAAAATCAAGTAAGAGAAGTAAAGGAAAAACTGGGAAGAGAAATGAAAGTGATGCAAGAAAATCATGAAAAACTAGTCAAGAGCTTGCCAAAGGAGACCCAAAATAATA